>OZ035842.1:26057762-26447762 GCA_964034765.1 Knipowitschia caucasica
CAATAAAAGAATATTATCTGTTTTGCGGAGCCTTCCTGTGGCCCTTCCATCGCTGCACTTTAATAATAGCATAAATACTTGATTGTGCGGCTTGGGGCGGCGGACCTCTCCATATCACTTCCTCTCACCTTACCCCACTCCAGTTGTTGGCTGAAGTTGCCATGCGCCGTCTGAAAGGTTCTTAAAGGTCATTACAGTCTTTGGACATATTCTTCCGTACAATTGGAACCCAGAGCTGAGAGTTGCATAACGGCTGGCGGCAGTGCGAGGTGGTTGAAGGCGGCTTCGTGCGCGGATTAGCTGCTGTACCTGGGCAGGGCTTTTTTATGGCACTTCCAGATCGTGATGACTGTGTTGCTTGGGGCAGGTCGAGGCTCGGTTTGTGCAAATAAGCTGCTGCTCTTTTTGCATGTCTCAAGCAAATTTACAGCTCAACGTCTTTTCAGTCGCACGAGTTCTATTTGATGTTCAAACGTTGTGCAAGAGTTTTTCTGCTTTGTTTTTTCTTTGCCATTTTTGTGAGAACCCTCATAGAAGTGATTTTGTAAGAGTAGGACTAGTGTTATCAGATAATTCATTTTTATTCTAATAAATGGGCTAGATACACCATATGGGCTCTTGAAGTTGTAAATGTGAAATATGACTTTGACTCTATACCATTTTTGATACCTTAGTGATAACATAAAACTACAGTTGTCATGGTCCCACTAATTTCTTTTGATAACTGCTTTGGTAATATCCAATTTGTCTTATTTTTGTATCGATAATGACTCAAATGACTTTCTAGCAGGCATGTCCAAACTCGGGCCTGCGGGCCAATTGCAGCCCCCTGTGACATGTCACATGGCCCTTTGCCTAGCTGTCCCCATGTACCTTTGTAAACACAAGATCACAGTGTCATCAATCCAACTTCAGCTCCTCCAATCTACGTATACTGTACCTTGTTGTAAAGCTCAGAACCAGTGGCAAACTTCCATCCTCTTTTTTTTTTTAAATGGATAGGTAATTGTATTTCTGGTTTTCAATACTTTTGACAGCCCAAGATGATGACTCAATGCTTCTTGTTAAAGCAAGTCATAAAAGGCGAGGCCAGTTTAGTTCACAAATGCTGACTTTGTTAAAAAAGCCAAGAGATAATGATAATTTAATCGTTTTTTGTCTTAACTAGACAGTTCAATACATAATACTTTATTTAGCAGTAAAACAATGACTTTAGAGCAAGTAAATGACTATGTAAAAGTATGTAAAAATGATACAGGGGCCATATGCAGTACCATTCATATCCACAAGAGGGGGGGCCCCTGTTCTTGAAAGCTCCAGCTCTCATGGAACCAGCATTCTGTATGTGAATTATTGAATCTATCTTTCTGATGGAGCTCTTAGATGATATTGAAGGAGGGATTAGGTGCTTTGATAATTGTCCGTAGAGATCAGGAAACATTGAGAGAGAAAAGTATAGAAATCATATGAGCATGAAATTAGATCTAGTTGCATAATCGTGGCTCGCAGGCCTTTCCCAGTGCGCACGAGACACTGCCGGTCTCCAGTATGGATCACATGACCATTATAATTTATCAGGCACTATTTCACTAACGGTTATATCCATGGCCTGCAGTTCTTTCCTTCCCTGAAATACACATATTACTTTACGAAAACAGTTGAGGAATCATGGACCAAATAAAATCATCAAAAAAAATAGTTTGAATGACTGCCTTTTTTAATATGCAAAACACATTGGCAGCCTTGGCCAACTGTTTCATGCATTGTTTAGGAGGAACTTAAATTATAAACAATTACAAAATCACAAAGCAATCACCAAATTCTGCATTCATAATAATCCCTTTATTTTACTTGGTCTGCCAGTATTTGAAAGACCATGGAAAAAGCAGCTTTAGCCTCATTTTAAGTATCCATCCATTCATTTTCTTCCCCTTAATCCATTTCTGGGTTGGGGAGTGGCAGTCAGAGCTGCACCCAGTACACATAGCACCAGCCCCCTTAGTTCTATTAATTTTAAGTAGAACTAAAATAATAATCTAATTTTAGTGAGAAATTGCTTTTAATTTTGTGTTTGTGCCAAATCTAACATTTTAGGGTTATCGTTTTTGTATATTTTGTACTATAATTTCAACCTTTGCATTTCAAATTAATAATAATAACAATACATGGACTGATTTTTAAGTTATTTGAAATGCATTTTAAACTAATTCTTATATTTAAAACATAAATTGCATGGCACTCACAGTATTTGTCAGAAAATCACAATTAGACTATGTTATAATCGTGCAGCCCTATTGTACATACCGGTCATTCCGCCTGTCACAGAAGAATCAGCCAGACTCCTATCTACTCTACTGCTTTGTCTTTTTCCATCTCCAGTTCTAATCTTCTGTCCTCGCCTGCACCTTTCTCCCTCTTTATCGATTCCACACAGCCTTTATTTACATGCCAGCAATACCAGGGCTCATATCACTCAATGTCTTTCATCAGCGCAGCTTAGGCAGAAGGAAGGAGGAACGAGGAGAATGGAGATTGTTGTCAAAGGAGCAGTATTGTGAGCAAGCAGCAGGGGGCAGCGTTGTCCATCTATTGAGTCTTCATTCATGTTTTCTCTGGCACGAGTGACTGGAGTCATTCTTGCATTTAGACATTGAAACATGGACATTTTCTTTGAAAGAGTGTTGTATTTTCATAACATAAATCATTTTTCAATTACATTATGAAGAGGAGTTGGGTGGTGATATTGACAATAAAAATGTCTTTGTATAGTTTTTCAAAAAGAATAGATTACGTGGCAATCCATAATTTCATTTTAAACTCATATTCATAAGTACAGGGTTCTGTTAAGTTAAATTATACACACAGAAGTAATCGGAAAGAATATAATAATACCAATAGAACTAAACTTAAGCCAAATTCTGCAGTTGCATTGGAAAAGCACTAAACTATCATATCTCTATCATATCATTTTGGCTGTAACTTCAGTTGCTTTAGCTGCCCTGAGTTCCCCCTTTGCCTGTGCAGTAATGAGTCTAGTGTTGCAATTCATTTCCTCTGTCAGGTTGAAAACTAAGCTTTCTCGACGTGTGAAGATAATGACAATTTGGGGCAGAGGCCAGAAATACTTAAGAATGTAATATAACTTTGACTCCAGGGCACTCGGAGGACATCTGAGTTGGGTTATTTTAGCTGACTGACGGCAAAATAAACACATACCCAAATCTAGATGAACTTTGCGCCAGAAATGGACAAACAGCTACTATGGGGTGAGATAGAGGGCTTTTTCTGCACATGGAGACTTCTGGCGTCTTTGGGCCTAGGCGTATTTATCTGTGGGATCTTGCATATATACCTCTCTCCTCCCAGAAGCGAACATTTGCCCCAGTATGAATGCGTACTTGTGTCCATTTCAATACATTTAAAGTTAATATTTGGTTTGGGTACACAGTTTTTTAGCCTTACGTTTAAATGCCACGCCATACATTAACTTGTATCTTGGCGACGAGGTGGTTTTGCAAAAAAATCCATCTTCTTGCCATATTAGGGGGGGTCATGCTGTCCTGCTTTCCGTCAGTCTCAGTCTCACTTCTGCAGGGTATTTTCAAATGGCACGGTCACTCACAAATTGGCCTCTCCATTTAGATGGCTTTGTTTGTGCACCGCAGCCGTGTGAGGTTTGTGCAACGTATTCCTGGAAAGTCAGAGAGAGAGAGAGAGAGAGAGAGAGGGTTCACAGCGGCTACATAACAAGGTCTGCAGTGTACTCCGCATCTGGAAAAGGGCCACGCAATACCAAGAAGCAAGAAAATTGGAGGCATGTTGACGAGGGGAAATCAGCACCTATGATAAATCCATTTGGCTTGAAGACTGTATTAGTATGCCGGGGCCGCGCTCAGGAGTTCACATTCTTGCGTAACAGGGAGGGGGTGACAGGCAGATGGACACAAGCGTCGGGGTTGCGTGAATGGGAATGAGAATTGCAAAACAAGGGGAGAAGTTGGAAATTGGTCTAATATACTGTAATGAGTCTGCAGAGAGAAAGAAATAAAAGCAAAACAACGGATAACTGCAGAGAAAAGGCAAGGATGAAAAGAAAAATTGGTTGTTTGTTCCTCGATGAATGCCTGTTGAGACAATGGAGACATGCCATCATTTATAAAAAAGTGCCTTGGTATTTGTAATTTCATATTTTCATCCATCTTAGAGCAGCTAATCTACTGACTTTTATTACTCCAGGTCAAGGACACGTTCCTTTTGCACCTTTTTTCACAAAGATTTGTTGTTGTTTGATGCAAAAAAGCGTAGTAATACCTGTAATTTCTCACTTTTATTAAATGCGAATTGCACAACTCTGTGGGGTCCTTGTTGCCAGGACATGTCATCGTTTGGCTTTAGACGTCGGTGTGATCTAAAACTGACAAACATTTATTTACAGAAGATTTTACTCCTCAAAAAACATTTTATTTTACATTGGACCCACTCGCGCCCTCTCCGCAAATGTGAATTTTAACTTGTAACGTAGCCCAGTGAAGTCACTTGCTTGCCTAAAATGATGGATGTTAAACGTTCCAGGCAAAACATGGAAGGACCCAAGCAAAAAGCACATCGTCCACAGGAAAGATGCATTGTTCAGCTTTAACTCTTAGTAGAAAAGTGATAAAGCCATCAGGTTTTAGCAGGGTCTAGAACAAGCAATGGTATCCTGATTTGGAATAGTAGTTGTCCTTGAATAGAGCAACAATCAAAGCAACTGTTAAAGTTAGTATGTAATAAAATCCAATCTTTTAATTGCAGTGACAGATCTCCAAGGCTGCAGTGATTCTCATACATTTGTGAATGAAGAAAATGCATGTTGAAAACCTTACCTCATTATTGTACAAAAAAAATCATTGCTTAAAGTTTTACCAAAGGCTGAGTCACTCCTTTTTGTGTTTTCTGCACCTGAAGTCACCATCCCATAGTATTCCCCTGGAGGCGGTTGTGCAAAGTTCTGCAGTCACTGATCCAGCAGCAGCAGTAGCAGCAGTAGCGGTAGCAGTAGCAGCAGTAGCAGTAGCAGCAGAGGAGGCAGAGGAGGCATAGGGACGATTGATCAGCAGTTCTGGTGCCAGCCGCTTTATTCTAATAAACGATCCTGGAGCCAGTCTCTGCACCATGATGCCAACTCCTTAAAATATTCCACTCTGCTTTGCATTCGTTTAAAGAAATTCCCCCCGCCTGCACTCCTGTGACTATAGTGAAAAGGTTAATTAGAAATATGATCGCATTTAGAAGAAGAAAGGCACTGTTATAAAGTGATTTCACGAGTCACAGTAGTGGAAGCGAACGGGAAAACATTTTAAACATGTTGAATGAAATGGGCCCTCTCAAAGTTGCTCAGCACATCTGGCTTCTATTTTTGAGCTCCTGTGGTCATGGCAAATGTTGGCTTCTTCCCTTTTTACTTATCCCTATGGCCTCCTTCGACAAACACTTCTTCTGTACTGAATATTTAAAAAAATCTGTACACGTTTCTTACTCTGAGTCAACAATAGTCAAACTGAACCTAGGCTAACATGTTTTTCTATTTCATTTTGTATTTAAACTGTTTTTTGTCTTATACATTTTCCTCAAAAGCCCTGTTTCCACCAGACCTCCTTGGCCCTACTCTACTCGCCCCCGATTAGTGTTTCTACTGGCCCCTTTTTTACCGGTACCAGGTACTTTTTTACTACCTGTTTAGCCCTGGTTCTATTCAGGCTAAGCTGGTTCTAAAATGCGCTCTAACTGACTGAGATTGACCAGAGTACTCCTGGAATACTGTGTTTATTGTGGGTAGGTTGTCAGGACCAGATACTATAGCACAATGGAAACACAACCAAGAAGAGTAGAGGCGAGTAGAGTAGGGCCAGTTGGGCTGATAGAAACTAGTATACTAGTAGTTAAGGAGCTAATGTAAACAATTCAGATTAATATATTTGCCATTTCCAGTAAAACCACATTGGAATACATTTGCAAAAGTCCCTAGTGTGCATAAGATAAGTACAGAAATTAAAACAAACAAAACGGTAAACCATTGACACTGTGAAATCGATCAGCTAAAACAATTTCAGTACAAAGGCAAGATCATTAAAGTGCTCTGTTTAAATGATAACAGCTTGTGGAAAGAAGCTGTTTGCATACCGACATTTTACCAAATCAGACCATTACATGCTGCCTTCATGTTGAGCCCTGTGAGTCACAATTGGACACTTACGGTTGAAAGCTGATTGGCCGCCTGAGAATGGACCTGTCTTTTTCACTTTTCTGTCTTAAAAACCGGAACCAAATATCTGACAAAGGCTATTAAAACAAATGACAAACTATTTTGATAGGAGGGATGTTGGATGCCTTTTTAATTACATAGTTCCAGTTTTTTGGCACCCCAGCTTTAATAACATTATCACTGTCTTTCTGCACAGTCGCAAATTCTGAAGTGTCCACGTGGTTTATAATGGCATTAATGGATCTTGAGCCCTATTATATTTAGCCTCAAATCTCTCTGCCTCGGGTGACTCGGGTCTGGTCTGCGTTCAGCCTATGGAAAAATAAATGCGTAAAAATAGCACGTGTGAGATGGGAAACGCTGTCGAAAGATGAGAACCACTCTGGGACTGTGTGTGAACGGGGTGAAAAGTGCTGGATTTTGACACTGGGAACCTGTTTTTCATCTTCCGCGCGCAATGAAGTTCGTTTCTTTTCCCCCATTGTGCCAAGATGGTGCGAGACAGAGCCGAACGACCAAGTATTTAATGTGGAAAAAACATTGAAAGATGAGCTCAAGTTTCAACGGGGGTGTAGTTTATTGAGGGAAGTAGAAACGTGGTGGTTTACGTCAGCGTGAGCATGAACACAAAGCCGCCTCGACAGGACCTGGCTGCCTGTGCGTAAAAAAAACCCAGCTTTTATTCATCCATCCACATCCAGAGCGCATGGCTTTATACCCCCCCCTTTTTTTGTCTGCGTTTTTTAACCCTTCCCCGCTGAAAGTGAAAACCCAGGAGAGCGCGGAGGAGGAGTGTTTGGGTCCTGTGTGTGGGGGGGGAGGCGAGGGCGGTGAAATATCGGAGACAGATCTCTGCTCTTTTACGCAAAGTCCCTTGTTTTTTTTATTGTTTGCGCGTTCGTTTTGTTCGCTCGCTGCGTGGAGGGGAAACGGAACGCTGTCAATTCTGGATTTCCTGATTCGCTTCCTCTCGTCCAGGATGAGGTTCAAACGGAACGGGTCGTACACGTTGAATAGGTGAGTAATCTCGTGGTCCCGTAACTTACTATTGTATCATCTTCATCCACGCACCGGGAGACGGGAGGCGAGAGGCATTGCGCGCGGTCCCATATATCAGGACCGAAATCACTTTGACTCTGAACCAGTGGAGCTTCGTGACACATATTCTCCATAATTGCACTTATCTTGAATCTATTAATAACTTTAACAGCCCTAAGAGGCTATAACAGTTGAAAGGTAGCACATGATAGTAGCCTAATAATATTTATACAATCACGAATGTGGATTTGAATGTCCAGTGTATGGGCTATGTTTTTTGATTATGCTAAACTGATTCAAATGTTTTAATTTTCCAATGAAGTAACATGTCTGCACACGTGTGGGTAATTTGTATGTGTCTAGTGTAACCATTCTTGTTGTCTTTAGGTATAATTATTGATCATATTCCAAAAATGATAATAATAATAATTAAAAAAAAACATAAATGATTTTTGTTTTAAAAAAAGATTCATTTGTGGAAAAATTCTCACACACTCCCTAATGTCAAGGGAGAAAAACAATAATTGAAACATGGTTATGATTTGATCTTTTGCCAAACCAAAGCTGTGGAACAATGGAAATGGTGTTGAGTGATGTCATCCTTGGTCATTGTGGTGCCCACGTGGAAGTAGGTCTCAATCAGGAGAAACCTGTCTGTCTGGCTCTGAGGGGGCTGCTGCTGCTGTTGCTTACTCTCATTTAGCAATACTCCCTCTCAATCTCTGTCCTCCTTTTTCCACTGAAATGCCTCAAGTCCATGCTCCCATCGTAGCAACTCTGTGCCTTCTGTGTTGTATTTGATTCTTATTAATAGCTGGAAATGATCACTGATTTTGACACCTTTTTTCTGTCATCTACTAATGAAGTCACACATTTCTTGAAAAAAATAGAGTAATTGTTTCATGCCCTCAGGAAACACATGGCCCGCTCTTATTCAAGTCTTGCCTCTATTGCCAGCCTGCCTTTTGCGATAAGACTTTTGAAATCTGAGGAAACAAACTTGCAAGGTCTTGTGAGCGTATTGTTGAAGTGGCAGGTGATTTAATGTCATTCAATACGCTTTATTTCCTTCTTTTTTTGGCGCACACTTCCTCTTTGGCCTTGTTTAAGTGCCACATGGCCTTTCACTGCACTCCACCAGCACAAAACCACATCCTGGCTCCATAGTAAGGCAACACAAAGGAAGCTAATGAGTGCCAAGCTCCAACACCCTCTCCATCATGCAGCTGGAAATGTTATCGCTAAACAGACTTTTATCTTTTGTCTCTTCCCGAATCATGAGCTTAATTGTGTATGATTATGTTGTTGTGCATATAAGATGAGGCAACAAAGAAGTGAAAGTCGGTCTATAGGCTGCTCCCGATGACGTCACTGGATGTAAAAAGTGCTGCGTTCGCTTTGGCCTGTGTGGTGCAGTTAATCATTGTCGCAGCCAGGTTCGGAAAGTATTATGTGCACAGTGATGTTGCTATGCTCTCCTGTTTCTATTCTATTTTGGTTGTGATTAAGCGAGCATTAAGCGAACCCGATACAATAAAATGCCATGCTCTGTGGAAAGATTGATCAACTGATGTGATGACTGTTTTCCATGTTACTATTCTCTATTAAAGCACTACTTTTGTTACTCATTTTCAAGGGTAAAGCAATGGCCGTTTTATCCTTGAAAAACTGTAATCTTCCTTAGTTGAGAAATCTCACAGTGGACTTAATAAAAATGAGAAGAATCTACAGTATTTAGTCTCAGTGTCTGGGGGGAAATGAATTGACAGTTTAAGCATCTTTGATACAATAATGTGTAGGCTTCTGTTTGGAGTGGATATACTATTTTATTACTTCTCAAATAATGTTAAAATGATAACTTTTAGTAAGAACCCATAAAACTAAACTACTACCTAAAGCCCTGTACATTACAAATGGAGCTTTAACAACTGATGTAATTACAACTAAAGTTTTAAACTATTTTATGAATCATTATCATAATTTTAACAGCTGAGGATATGAATACAGATAACACAATTATTTGTTGTAATCTCACATGTTTTTGTCTGTAATTGTGTACATTTAGTATAGATCTTCATCACATTTATGTAAAATATTTATCTTTGAATCCTAGAGTACTAACTGGATAATATTCCTAACCCTCACCAAAAGAATAATGATATTTGGTATAATAATTCTCAAAATTACACAGGTACAGTAATATGTTTACAGGTAAAGAGTAGACTAAAGGTTAATTGAGATTTTTCAACACAAATGTTCTTTGCAGAGAACATTATTTCATATAAATTGCTGCATTGAGATCTGAAATACACCAAACAAACAAGTGATTTTATAGTTATTGCCGCCATTACATAACCGCAGCCCTCTGAAGGTGACAGTCCCCTTGCCCGGCAGCCTCTCCATCTTCCCCCGTCAGGATGCAGTCACCAGTCTCTCTTCGTCGCCTGCTCCTTCCCTCTCTTGCTTTTTTTATCACAGTCGGTTAATCTGAGCCGATGCTGAGTCTCCTGAAGAGATCACAGCGTTTGATTACATGCATTGACTTTCGCTACGCTTCACCACTGCAGTCCCCGGGCCGCCAGTGCGCACGTGTACATGATGCTTGAAAGTACAACGCGATCGCCGTTATTGAACTTGAGTGGTGGATGGAGCAGCAGTGATTGGAGGAAAAGATGTAATGAGACCCATAATTCACCCAGCGTCCTTCACCTTGTTTGCACCGCATTGGAACAAGCCAACACTGATTGGTTACTTATCGGAGGGCTCGTCACTGCATTAGCCCCTCCCATACCGTGTCTCTGCATCATTTTCTGTGAATGAAGATACACGTGAACTGATGCGTACCTCACTTTGGCTGCAGATAGTTATTCCTGTATCGTGCAGTATCAACGTCAACAAAATCCTTATCACTGGTATTTCAACTTAAAATTTCACAAATGGTCCACAAAGGTTATATGTTGACTAAATTTGTGTTGATCTAGTCGTCTTTCCACTTCTGTTTCCACTGTTCTGATTTTCAATTGGAAAATCAAAATTATTTCATGTTGTTGTAATTTTGGGATTCACAGAAATAAGTTTAAACATTGATTATTATTTTTTTCTCTCTCCTGGCTGTACACAGTGTTCTCAAAAGTCCTATCTCTCAGTATTTTGAAACATGACTGGACACGCCGCAGTGATAAACCTTTTTTTTTTCCTCTTGAGGAGTGGCTTTGTCAGGATCTCGTCTCTGGTCTGATTTGGCCAACAGAGCAACGTGTTTACATGCGAGACATTGCGACAGCGTGTTGTGTGGTGTGTATACAGTGGGCCCCAGATGGCTTGCTCCTCCTTGAGCAGTGTCCGTGTCATCTCCCCTGCAGTCCACCCATGTGCCGCTCGGCCGTCAGCAGTTTGTTTATGAGGACCCTGTTTGCCAAAGCTAATCTTCCCGCCTTTCAAGCAGAAGCCAGCAAGTGAACGAGGGAGTGAGAAGCAGGGAAGGGAGGGAGGGAGGCATGGAGCAGGAGTGTAAAAGAGGCATGCAGTCGCTTTAGTTGGAAAGGAGAGGGGAAGGGGAACGTGCCTAGTGTCTGTTTACGAATCCAGCATTGGCCCGTCAGCTATCCCCCTTCTCGCGTGGAGCTTTGGGGGAGGAAAAAAAAAAGTCTGACGCAGTTTGTTTAGATGCGGTGCTGGGGCTGGGGGCTGGTGTCTTGCTGCACCTGTACCCAAGTTTGGAGCGCAGGACTGCAGACGGAGCAGCACACGGGGCTGGACGCGCTGCACGGCTCTGCCTCGTCAGCATCCGGATGGGAGTCTTGGTGTGTTGCGACTGCTTCTTTTATAGGTACCATAACATAGCTGTTATTCAGCTCTTGAACTGGCTGACACATCCTTCCAAATGCATAACTTTTGAGTAAATTGTTTGTGTTGCTCGGTTTAGCCCATCACGTCACTGTATTCTCGCTGTGTTATTGTGCTGCCGAACACATGAGGACAGTATTGCTGCCGTAGTGAGATAAGATTCTGCTCTAGTAGGAGCGGGCTGATTTGACTTGAGAGGGAGGAGTTGGAGAGGACAAGAGATAGTGACGGTATGACTGGTGGCAAGTTGGTGGGTAGTTTAAATGCTTATGTGTTTGCATTTGTGTTTGTCCTGCCCTCTAATGACATGCCCTTTTGGCTGTTGTTTGGACATGCTGTTCCCTCACAAGGATGCAGCTCGCACGTGTTCCCTTTCCCCTGTTTATTGTTTGCAGGACATGTCACTGAACAAACTTTCCTCTTCTGTCCGTCGCTCACACTTCTTAGCCCTGCAGTGCACACTTCAAACTTTAGTGCACACTTAAACCCAACTGCTTTCTCGCTAGTAGAAAGAAAGAATCTGCAGCCCCTCTTTTTGTGGTGCTGGGGTTAGCCAGTGAGAGCTCAACTTTACTGCTGTATAAAGACTAAATATATCTTGCGAGTTCTCGAGGGGCCTTTTTGATGGCAAGGGTGAAATTATAGCGTTTACTCAGGCTATGCTACATTACATCTGCAATGAATTATGTTTTGCCAACATGCAGAACTTTGTTGATGCTTCTCTCTATCTCTCCATCTTAACCAATTGCCTGTCAGAATGTTATGTGCGTGCCAGGAGTCTATAATGTTATTCTTCCACGTCATTATGAGGTATGGGAGGGACAAAGCTCATTAAACCAGTGGGCTGTTGAGTTTATTTTTAGCTTTTCCTTGCTCTTTGACGTCCCTGGGCCAATCAGATAGCCCGATGGTGATGTTATATGGTTTGACTGATGTGTGTTTTTGGAAGGCACACCCATCCGAGCAGGTCCTCATTGACCTCAGGCTGGACCGAACCTCCCTTGTTCCCCTGGGCTCTGGGATTTCAACAGAAGTATTGTGTGGGTTACAAACTGCCGTCCAGAATTCTGACAACACAATATCAATTTTAATTTGGAGAAGAATATGTACTCTCACAACTATTAAGACAAATCTACATATTTCATAACTGACTCCAGAGTTTTCATCAGATTTTCATACTTGTAATGAAAGTGTGGTAACTTTTCACTTGTAAGTGTGCTGTTTTGTTCAATATTTTAGGGTTTTACAATTGAGTTTGTTCAACTATAGGGAATTTATTGTAGAACAGAACTGTTGTCAAGCTTGTATTTCAGTAATGACATGGTCAGCCAGGTCTAAAATATGCATTTCAAAATAAGAATTTCATAACTGCATTAGCTTTAAAGGTGGACGGTTAAAGGGATGAGATGACTGACAGTGCACTTTGAAAGAATGCTTTGTCATTACTCAGGGGAGAAAATCATTTTGGGCTTCACTCTATACTCTGCAGAAGGTACGCCGGCATAGAGGCACTAGAGGGACATCACTTTATGGGATGGCATTAAAACTCTTCAGTCCTGGATCGGTCAGTTGAGTCCCCAGCTCAGTCCTTGTGGGTCTCGTGTCGCTCTGGGTTCACCTTCTGCGAGGGCAGTTTCTCACAGTTACATAACCACATGCTGTGTGTGCTGCTGCTTCAGGAGATCCACAAAGAGATGGCCTTGCACTCGGCTCACCTCTGCTCTGTGACAGTCAGCACTCTGCGCCCGTCCTAAACTCAATGATCTTTTCTTACAATAATTCATTTCATGCTAAATTATTACGGTTGTTCTTTAATTTTAATGAAAGGGGATTGAAAAAGGAGTTTTGAATGTAATGTATGACGCTGTTGTCAGGCTGTGAAGGTGTCAGAGAGGCTCTATGTCCAGTGTTCCTTCCCTATTTGAGAATAAGAGGTGCATTTAGGGGAGGCAGGAAGTTCTGGGGCGCCTCACTTCCTGTTTGTGGAGTTTGTCCCAGTCCACATTGAGCAGGAAAGCACAGTCTGGTGCAGAGTAATTGAATGAGAAAGACTGGTCAGCAGAGGTGATTAGTACTCTGTTACATTAACTTAAGCACATCGACTTGAGTAACACAAATTACAGTTTTTATAGATTTTCACTACCTCACATTTAAAATAACCGCTCTTATTCTTAAGTAAAAGTTCTGGTAATTTTTACAACTGTAGCACTGTCATCCTGAAGACTATAATTTGTACTACAGGTTGAAGAAATATCTTTTTATTTGTGGAAATGCAAAATGCTGTCCTGTTTTTTCAGCTGAATAAATATCATTATACATCAGGTGTGGTTTCCAGTTTGATATAATCTTATCCTAGTTTGCTTCATTAGTTTAACCCTTAATTACATTATTATTTCTAAAACTTTATCTCATCTCTATGCTATGCACCATTCACATATTTCAGTAACTGTTTGAGGTTGTTTTTATCTACCCAGGTTTGAGGTTGTTTCTTTATCATTGGTGTTTATGCAGCTATGCACCTATGGCAGCAGTGAACTCTCATGTGTTTAAACATCAGCCACCGGGCATGATCCTGTTACTAAGGATAGAACAAAGGACGTCAAAGGCTTTGAATGCAGATGTTGACCTGCATGACTCATGTGATCAACGCTGCTCTGCTGACTGTCCTTCAGTGACATTACAGCACTCTTGCACACGTTGTTAAATATCCAACTCCTTTATGGGTACTCATTTTTATTTGTTGAGCGTAGCTAACCAGGGGAGTCTGCTTCATCCAATCAGACTTTTGTTCAACCTATTGATGTAGGGCTTGACTATATATCCTCAAAATGCTTTCTTATCTCTTGTTCTGTGGAATAGATTGACCATTGTTGACTCCTTAGAGCAGACGATGTGCTGATTGGTGCTGGTTATTGAACACTCTCTGTACGGCTGATATACAGGGCTGTCGTTCAGCTGCTCCAAGGACATGTATTGATTTGACCTCTCCGCGTCTCCTTTCTGTCCGCTGCTTCCTCCCACACGCTTACTCACTGACGCACCATCTGTAGGTGGCGCACACGGTTTTGTGTTGCAATGAATTGGAAATGGTCACTCAAACATGACTTTTCAGACAGCCTATCTACATTACGGATCTCGCTCCAGCCGGCAACAAAGTGCAGATTCTGTCGGTAGATTCGCTGTCGTCGCCGCTATGTTCTGCTTGGGAATAACATCAACAAAAAGTCTTGGAATTTCTATGTTTTTGTTTTTCTTTGTCTCCAGGCCTCTTCCGCAGCTTTCCTCTTGCTTTAATGTTGAGAATAGACTATAAACAAATAGAAAAATACATCTGTCATTTCAGACAGACTCTTAATGTCATTTTTCGCCCGCATTTTTTCAAAGGCATATATCCCAACAAGTCGTCTTTTTCACAAGCACAGCATATTCTTTTTGGACAAAAACTAGGCGTGACCGTTTCCCACGACTTGGCTCAGTTTAGCTATAAATCAAGCTCACACAATAGAACAGTTTCCAACACAAACCGTTGAGGGCAATGTCTTGTTAAGTCATTAAGAGATGATTGATGCAGATTTTTTTCAATCAAAATAGTTGAAGATTGTTGCAGACAAATGACACAATAGCGTTGCACCCATGGATCTTGAGTTGAGTAGTGTAAAAATCAAATTCCGCAGATATGATGGCACTGGCTTAAAATCAAAGTTCGAGGGTGTGGGTAGTGGGTCTACAGTTTTTCCTGAACTTTACTTTGCCAAATGCGTAAGAGTTGCTATTTTAACGGTTAATTTAAGGTGAATTTATTTAAAGTCATCTAACCATTGTTCGTTTACGTACGCATTGTTGCATTTTGTCTAAGACTCATTCTAACAATTAAACTTTGTACTTCAAACCGCTGGGCTTTGGACCAATTTTCAGAGTTTCCTCCGATTCTTTCAGCTTTTGGACTTGGTCAGTTTGTTCTGTTCAGTTCGCAGCAAGGGTCACAGGCCAAAGAGAGACCGGGCAGAACGACAAACTCCACCAGTGCTGTGTTCATGTCCATGTGCATGCCAGAGAGTCTAGCCATGTTGAACTCTGCGTCTGCTGCAACAGGAAACGGAGCTTTTCCCCTGGGAACATGGACCCCCAAACCCTGTGCTTTCATCTGTTATGGTTTGCATGTTGCTGGCTTAGAGAATGCAGGGAGCTGTTATGTAACCTGCCTAAAACACACTAATGGGATCTGACATCTTATGGCTGCGAGCTGATCTAAATAATGATTACCACCACTGCCATAAGCAAAACATGTTTTGTTGTCATTTCATCCCATGCTCTTTTATAACCGCAAGATTCTCTGCATTCTTTTAAATCCCATTTTTACAGTCTCTGTGTCAATCATTGTCAAAGTTAACTATGTGCAACCTGTTAAAGACTTGTCGCTAATTGCCGTTGTTCCTCACACATGAAGAGGCCGTAATGTTTGGTACATATTCTCAATATTTCACATGAACTCATGAAGGCTGTTACGGCAGTACATCTGTTCTGAGAATAGATGGGCTCCGTGCATTCCCCTCTGTAAGAAGTCTGTGACTAAATGGCCTTGCTTAGGAGGTAATGAGCTGGATCGGGCTTGGCATGCACGAGCTGTAATCCCAAAAAGCAAAGACTTTGTACAGAACCCCACACCCTGCTTGTTATCTCTGCGTCACTTGCTTTAGGGACCCACTGAAAGACCCACAGTGCATGTAGTATGTTTCTGAAATGATTTGGCCTTTCATCATTTTAACTACATTAATAGACAGAAGGCTGTACTTTGCGAGGAAGCTTTAACATTCTGTACCATTGCATGAATAAAGTTCTTTACCATGGTACAATGTTTTTGTTCAATTTTTAGACACATTAGTTTACGTCTGCATGATTTATTCATAAAGTGAGATTTATTTTTTGCCCCTTTTGTAAATTTTGCCAAACATATACAGTATTATGATGAAAAACATGTCTTTAAATAATTTAGTATTAAACAACCTAATCCTAGTTTTTCTTTTTCTTTTGAATAAATAATGGTAGGCTCAAAGTCACAGCCGGGTGGCAGAGTGGGTAGCACTTAGACCTCTCAGCAAAACCGTCCAGGCCTTTCTGTGTAGAATTTGCATGTTTCTCCCCCATCTGGGTGGATTTCCTTAGTGTACTCCGGTTTCTCCCACCCCCCAAATTTGCACCATAGATAAAATCCTCCAGCTTTGGTAGCACCAAGCTTCAACATCTGGAGATGGAAATGCTCCTGACTACTTCCACTACTGGTGTCCTACGATTTAACTGACATCACCTAAAATGCTTTAAATATTATTATTCAAATATTAATATCCATTGTTTGTGCCAACTTACTCTCATTATAATCTTGAAGGGAAAAGCTGATACGTTTCCCAGTGTGAGCCCAGTGAAAATATATTATTGTCCTGTATACTCACTCATGCCTAGTTTTCATACCTCTCAATTTAAGTTTCATATCCAATGTTTCTTTGACCTTTTCTGCATCATGCATCTTAGTTTCTCTGAATGCAGCTCTTGAGTCTATAGCGTCCGCCCATTACAATACGCACATGTGTCCTTTGCAAACACCTAAGCCTTCTTGACTTGATCCTGCTATTCCATGACGTTTGTTCCTCTGTATCAAGCCCCCTCCTCTCACATCTGTAAAACCTGCACACAGACTACTCCTTGTGCCTCTGAGCAAACACAAGCCTATATTTGACCACATCCCCCCCTTCCCGGCTCCATTGCACCTCTCTTTTGCGTCAGCAGCTCCCAAACCTCACCTCTGCCAGGTTTGAACAGAACATCACTGTTGCCTCTCGTATCTATTTTTACCAAAAAAGGTTTTATGTTAATATTACTTGACTATAGTTGTAGTGGAAAGAAGCTTAAGATTTTTACTGCTCTTTTTAAAGGATGCTGGCATCTATAAAAATGGTGTTCTGGTTCAAATAAACGCATGTGAGCCAACATCCACGCCCTCTTACATAACCTGGTGGGGAAAAGTTGAAAGAATCATTGTGGGGCTGAGAGGTTGTGTAATTTTATTGTAGAAATGTTTCCAGAATAAAAATGGCAAGTGCAGGATAACATATTTCAAATCGGCCTATTCCAGTAATGGGAAATTAATGTGATGAATAATTCCCTCTGTGCCAATGTGAGCTTGAATTGGGTTTAAACTTAAAAAAGGGAAAGCTGAGATGTGGAGATGGGACTAAAGCCTCTTTTGGAGCTGAGGTTTTTCCAGTGACATTGAAGGATGGTGCACATAGAGAGCAGATTTTCCCATGGGGTTAATAAAGTTTACCCATAACCTTACATTTAAAAAAATAAAATCCTTTGACGCTTCTTTAATGTATTGCTGGAACAACTTATAATGGACTAAGTCTTAATACTCAGGTAATATTTGTATTTTTAATCTTTACATGAAATACAAACACAAAGCTCTCAGAATTATCATTATAAAAGTCAACCAAAAACATGTGTAACTAATATTACTCATACTTTTTGTCATATGTGTTAATAATCCATGGGGGTCCTTTTTGTGCTAGTGGAATAATCCAAAAGATAAACATTGAATATTGAACTACTAAAATAATCTCAAGTTAGTCTGATTAAACTGTCAAAACAATATTCCCCTCACTGTCTGACTCGATCTCTCCAGCAGAGGGCAGTGCTGCCCCCAAACACTAGGGGTTGTTTGGAAGGAATGCATTTCTCTGGCAGATTTCAGCCCATGAACCATCTGCTCCCAAGTCTTTAGCTGCTCTAATCTCCAGGTAATGTTTTGGGATTCTTCAAATATGTTCAGAATTTTATCTGTAGAGCACAAACGCAGTTCTGCCAAATCAGCATGTGTCCAAAGGTCTTGGCCAAGGTTATCATACCCTTCCCAGGAAAATGCTACATTCTTGTCCTTTCTTGGGCTGATACAGTTCAGGGAGGACGCGCAACCTTGAGGAAGCAGTTGTTTCCTAAGAACATACTATTGCATAGAATTACAAAATCGGCATTAGAGCTGTGCCCAAAAAAACCCCACAAACATTCAATTTTGCTCAAAGTTTGTATTGAGAATGAGGAGTTGACGTCACGGCACAGAGTCCCCCCTCCCCATCCCCCCTTTGCCGACATATTGGCTGCGCACCGGTGGCGGCAGTACAGTTTGTTTACGTGTGTTGTGAACGCGGTAGTAGCGGAGGTTCTTGCTATTCCGCACTGTTTTATCATGCCTGGAAATAACTGCTGTGTTAAAAACTGCTCCAATACCTCCCACGATGGATATGGAAAACCTAGTAACAACGGGATACAGTTTTTTAGGTTACCGAAATGGAAAAAGCATCAAGGGGAGCAATTCTCTGACCTGACAAGGAGACGTCGGATTGCTTGGTTGGCTGCAATTAGAAGAAAGGACCTTACTTTCGATCACACACCCCTGTCGACGAGAGTGTGTTCTCTGCATTTTCACTCTGGTACGTTCTCTAAAAATGTATTTATGTAGTTGTCTCTTAAAGCTAGGAAGTGTAGGTTAGCATATGTTATTATGGTTTCTGTAGTGCCTTTGTCTCTGTGTCTTTGTTACCCTCTCAGGCTGTTTCTTACTTAGCACGTGTTCTGCGAGGTCTTTGCCAGTGTAAAGCATAGATTACATAGATTGTACACATAATCTAATTATTCTGTTGTACATAAACCTTCATATGACATTATGAGGTGACCTAAAAAGTACTTGAG
Source organism: Knipowitschia caucasica (assembly GCA_964034765.1). Lineage (NCBI taxonomy): Eukaryota > Metazoa > Chordata > Actinopteri > Gobiiformes > Gobiidae > Knipowitschia > Knipowitschia caucasica. The sequence continues at coordinate 26,076,631 of OZ035842.1, forward strand.
ATGCTGTTCATGACATAGTTGCCAGTTTAAAGCATTGATTACATAGATTGTGCAAATTATTATATTAATTATATGTTATTATTCTCGTGTAGGTAAACCAGCATATGAGATGTTGGAGAACCACCCTGACTGGACACCATCCCTGTTGTTAGGCCACAATGATGTACAAAAAACAGATGAAGCGAGATATCAGCGGCAAGTAAGGCGCAGGTCCCTGCCACTGGAGCGGCAGCCACCTCCAGCCCAACACCAGCCGCAGGCGCCGCCGCCTCCAGCCCTAGACCAGCTGCAGCCGCCACCAGCCCTAGACCAGCCGCAGGCGCCGCCGCCACCAGCCCTAGACCAGCCGCAGGCGCCGCCGCCACCAGCCCTAGACCAGCCGCAGGCGCTGCCGCCACCAGCCCTAGACCAGCCGCAGGCGCCGCCGCCACCAGCCCTAGACCAGCCGCAGGCGCCGCCGCCGCCAGCCCTAGACCAGCCGCAGGCGCCGCCGCCGCCAGCCCTAGACCAGCCGCCAGCTGACCCGGACATGGAATGTGGACTCTGCACATCTAGACGAGATGTTATCAACAATCTTCTTGAAGAAAACAGACAGCTGAAGCGTGAGCTTGATACGTACCGGATGAATGAGAACTTTCTGAGTGGTGATGATAACACAGTGAAGTATTACACGGGGCTTCCAAACTTTGCATTGTTCCAGACACTTCTACTCTACCTAACTCCAGATCTGCCTCAAGGTAGAATGAAGAAGCTCTCACCCTTCCAGCTTGTCCTATTGACTTTAATGCGCCTCAGACTGGACCTTCCAATACAGCACCTCAGCCATCTGTTTAGAGTACATAGGACAACAGTCGCCGATGCCTTTCACCATACCCTTGGTGTGATGTACGCACAGCTGTGTCCATTGGTGCACTGGCCAAGTAGGGAATGCTTATTGACCAGTATGCCACACCAGTTTGTGGAGTCATTTGGGAACAATGTGGCTGCCATTGTGGACTGCTTCGAGGTGTTCATCGAGAAACCTTCCAATGTACTAGCAAGGGCACAGACTTTTTCTCAATACAAACACGCATACACTATGAAATACCTAATCGTGATCACGCCCCAGGGTGTAATTTCCTTCATATCGAACGGGTGGGGTGGGCGCACAAGCGACAAGCATATAACCGAGCAAAGTGGTTTCCTGAACAAGCTGTTACCAGGTGACATTGTGCTGGCAGATAGAGGCTTTAATATAAGAGAACATGTGGGCATGATGTGTGCTGAAGTGAAAATACCTACATTCACCAGGGGTCGTGCTCAGCTTGAGGCGAAAGATGTGGAGGAGACTAGGGCCATAGCACATCTCAGAATTCACGTGGAGAGGGTGATCGGTGTTGTGCGCAACAAATTCAAATTCTTACACTCAACTGTACCTGTGCACATGCTTGTCAAATGTGAGGGTGAAAACCTAATGCCTTTGGATAAGATTGTCATTGTTTGCTGTGCCTTAACGAGGCACAACATGTGCAAAAGTGTTGTGCAAACAACATGTGCAAAAGTGTTGTTTGAGTACCTTATTCTTTACTGTATCTTTTATTTTTAAATAAATGCATGAAACAACTTGATATGTTTTACCAATATTTATTGAGAAATGAATATTTTTTTTGTTACAAACGTGTGCAGTCAAAGTACTGTTTCCAGCATGTAAACATGCCCAACATAGGTAAAAATGATAATAAGAGTCATACTTTTCTTAGTGCAAAGGGACACAAAACACTGCTAAACAACGTGTGCATTCAAAGTACTGTTTCCAGCATGTAAACATGCACAGCATAGGCAAAAATGATCATAAGAGTCATACTTTTCTTAGTGCAAAGGGACACAAAACACTGCAAAACAACGTGTGCATTCAAAGTACTGTTTCCAGCATGTAAACATGCACAGCATAGGCAAAAATGATCATAAGAGTCATACTTTTCTTAGTGCAAAGGGACACAAAACACTGCAAAACAACGTGTGCATTCAAAGTACTGTTTCCAGCATGTAAACATGCACAACATAATAAAATAAATTATAACATAAATAATAATAACAAATAAGACTGTTATTAGTGCAAATGTACAAAAAAAACACTGCAAAGGCACACCGCAATAACAATAATACAATTTTAAGAAATAGGAAAAACCTATTCTGCACAACAAGGGCAAAACCATGGCGTGTCACCAGAGGGTTTATTAACAAGCCCCACACAACTGAAGTGAAACCACTGGACTGGGCAGTTCTGGTTGTCACAGGCTTATCTCTAAGCATTGTTTTACTGTCTTCCTTTCCCTTGTTGTATCAGTAGATCCGTCTCTGTCTCGCCGAAAACGTAAATGCGTATAATTTAAAGTGCTCTGGAATATGAGGAGCGCGTGAAATTCTGGGGGCGTGCCCCCGTTGCGCAGCCAATATGTCCGACAGGCTCAGAGCCCCCCCCAAATCACCCCAACTCGGCACGTGACTCCTCATTCTCAATATTATGCACTTCTCTGTGTGTCACTCAACCTGCCACAGGTGGTATGTCACATTTCAAAAAGACTTTTGAGATTGATATTTATTAACCCCAATATAGTCAGCGACACATTTGTTTTGTCATACAATGATGTGTTTTTTTTCTGCTCATGAATACAATTTAATTCTATGTCCTGTTCTATGTAGTACTTTGCTGTTCTTTACGTAGAACAGAACAGGATATACAAACTTGGTTACCTAATCAATGGAAAGGACACAGTTTGTGCGCAAGTCCCATTGTTGTTAATATTTCTGGACAGTAGTCATCCTGCTCCCTATAGACCAACGGCTCCTATGTGTTTGTTATTATGGCATTTCCTGTGTTTGAACTGTTGGATTCTGTTCTGTTTTTGGAAAATCAACAACTTTGTAAAGTCCTTAGATGACTGCTGTTACAACATAAAGTAAATTGAATTGAGCTCATATAAATTAGTTCACATTTGATCTTCAAGTAATGCATAGTATTACATTAGTATTCATTAGTATTGTGAGAAAGATCTAATTGAATCGCTGACACTATGACTCTTCAAGCTGAGAGCTGATTGGCTATTGCTGGGGAAATGCACTTCTATGCATGTGTATGAATGGCCAAACATTCATGCATGTGAATACTGAATACACATATTGTAACACACTTTTCCTGTAACTGTGAACTTATTTGCGGTTTAATTATTGAAATCAATAAATGTCTACAAATGCATCCTACACCCATTTTGAAGTTTAGAAGTTATTTAGGATTTCTGTAAAGAGAAGTATTTTGTGAAGTCATTTTTTAATTTAAAGTACAAGTAACTAACTGCACACTGTATCTCCCCACATGCCATATAGTAAACACTTTACTCGATTATGCCTTTACGGAGAACTCACTCCACATTTTCTCGTGAAGAACGCACATGTCTTTTTTTACCTTGAAGTTTCCTCCACTTTCTCACCCCGTGTCCTTGTCCTCCACTTGACGGCATCATGTGATTAATCTCCCGGCCGCCTCGTGACCAACCTAGGACTATTAGCAGCACGAAACACCTCATTACAGTTTCCTGCCGTTACAAAGACAAAGTGCCATTGTCCGGACATGATGAACACCTGTGACCGCCATCTTTGGTCTCCTCTCTCTCCCCTCATCCCCCCCTCACCTCGGCTTTACCCTGCCATTTCTCCCAAAAAAGTTGACCTTAAAAGCACAAGGGCCGGCCCAGTGTGCCTCAGGTATGCGCTTGTATACGTCGCCGCATTGACACAGGTGCTCCGCTGGCCAGGTGATGAATTATGGGATGGATAACGACTCTCCCGTTCACTGGAATGTCGAAGGAGTGCGGCGGGCGGACAGGGCATGCTGCAACAACCTCCTATATCAAGTTTTTCAACCACTCCTCTTTCAAAACAATTAGTTATTTTTGAAAACTGTGTCGCCTCCATTAAAAATTTTGTTTTGGACTATTCCTGTGATTTGATAGTGATTTTGAAACTCTTTCAGCATAATTCTCGTATTTCTCATCTCCGGTTTGCATTGCTAAATCTCTCTCTTCCTCTGGACCAGTTACAACACAGCCCGATAACCTTTCAAAAATATTTGGCTACTCTTTCACCTTTCTTTACCAAGAATTCACGAGCTGTTTCCAAGCCCAAAACAGCCTGATGTTGAGTTCTCATGTTGGATCAATTTGAAATATATTATTGTAAGTATTAACTCAGGCTGAGAACCATTTAACAGGTGGAAAATACTCGACGTTGGCTTGTACAGGTGCTGAAGAAATATTCAAACTAAGAACTGGCTCTGGAAAGAAAATGTGCTGTTAATTACAAGGTTTTTTCTGACTGCTGGATTCTGGAAGAGGGCTGTAAAAAGTATTTGGCCAGTCTTAAAATGATATAAGCTACATTTTCCCCTCAAATAGAAGCTTTTAATACGAAATAGTAAAACCTTTCATAACTAAATATCCATTGGATCTTAAGTACTACGGGAATAGGCCATGAAATAATTCACTTTCAAGAAGTGTCACAAATCACAGTACTGACATATTTTGATGCTAATGAATAAGCTGCAGTTGCGAGTTAGTAATTAACTTACAACAGTTGATCTTTATTTGTATTGAGGCTTGTGCCGACCAAGGTCACACAGAGCTTTACCAAGTGCTTTAGAACAATAATTGTTTGGTACTTCAATTTGGTATACGTCATTATAGACTCTAATTTGTATCTTGTTTTGAATAATAATTGTATTTTTCCTTAGTTTCTCCTAATTAATCTTAAAATGTGAAACCAACGTATGATATAGACGTTATAACAAAGGCTTTATATATTTCCTTTTGTCTGTAATGAGAATGAGTCCATCATATCAGAGCTTCATATTGAGAGTTGAATTACAGAAGTATAATATTTAAACATTCAGAGTTTCACCTGTAGACTTCCTGTTACTTACAATGGCAATAAAAAAAATTGGATTCTGCTAGTGTCAAACAAAGTGTTACTGGTACCAAAAGTTGTGACCCCAGCCCTGTAGTTGTAACCCAAACGTCTTCTATCAGTAAATGAAATAATCTTCTGCTCTTGACCTGTCCCGGCTCACACTTGGCTCCACGTCTCTCTGGGCCTTTCTTTGTTCGAGCAGGCGCTGTGTGCAAAGATGGCATGTCTCTGCATGCAGCCCGTCCCCTTCAGGAATGCACTGTTATGAAGAAGATGAAGTCAACAAGAAGAAAACGAGGCTGTAAATGAAGGCAAGCCCTCACTCTGGGACAAAAACTGCTGACAACTTGAATGGCCCTTATAGTGGAAGTCCTTTGTCCAGTTCACTTAAAGCTGGAGGACCCAAATGTTCTCATTGTTTCATAAATACATTTTTGCTGTCCCAACAGAAAGTCTTGTTCAAATAACATTTTGTGAACAAATCGGACCACAACATGCTGCCTTTATCTTTTTAGAACACATAGTATCTTATACACACTGAAAAAGCTGATTTAAAGAAGCGACAGAGGCTAAAAATGCATGTATGTGAAAACTAGAATTAAACATTGAAAGCTAGGAAGTAAGTTATATGGATTTTATTACATTAGGTACTCCAGCTTTAAGTAAGAGAAACTTGTACATAACTTAATCTACTGATGATATGTTATGTTCTTTTGCTGAATAAAGATTTTACTTATTTTTGACCTTCTTTTTACTGGGCCCACCACTTTATACAGTGCATTACAGAAAATACAGAAATGTCTCTCTTCAGAAAAGTCTATCTTCAGTTGTTATACGTTTTGAAGGAGGTAGAATCATTCACCTCAAAGTAAAAGACAATTAAATGTTAATCTTCTGAAAGGAGATTATTTACAGTCGCAGTGTAATCTCAAAGTACAAAGACATTAAAATCATTTAACCAAAAAAATCACACGGTTATATTTCAAAGTTACAAGTATAAAATGTTTTTTTAAATCTTATACAATAACTTGTACATATATCAAGGCATGTGTTACTGTGATATCGCCCTCTGAAAAAATATACATGTAATGTCATAGTTTTCACTTTTTTATGTTTTGAATTGTAATACTTCATGTAGGTATCTCGGAAATTGCACAATAATATCTATAGCAATGGCAAAGTTGTGCGACCGGTCATTGAGTTCAGTGTGACCAGTATCCCCCAGGTCTAAAGAAACGTCTACAAACCTGTGTGGGGTTTTTTCAGACTAAGACTTTACCTAAACACAAAGTTTGGCCCAAATCCCTGGGCTACACACGCTTACGCTACATTGGTCAGCCGGACTGTCAATCATCTGTATACAGTCAGTGATTGGTTGAAGACTTTTAAAGACTGTTGCCAGGCCCCAAGGCACATGCTGTGGCCGGTGAGTCATGTGTAGCACCTTGGGATTTTTTCGTTTTTGTCTCAAATAGGTGGAATTCAGACACAACCTGTCGGGCCAGCATAAGTCAAACTTGTACCCCCACCCATTGTGCCATTCTCACAGTTCTGAAGTCATCTCTGAGAGTAATTGAAATGTTTATGATCCCTACCGCCACCTGTAAATTCTGTCACTGGAAAAAGTAGTGGGCGAGATAATACTACAGTGTCGTACCATCAATGTTGTACTTTTGTTACTTCAGACGTCAATATCGCCAACAATAACGCAACTCATACTCCTTTTAGATTTGCTCATGATTGACCCGTTTCCTCAATCAATCCAGATTTTCCTGTTATGTTATCAACAGTTAATTGCATGTCTCATCCGATGTTCTTATGTAAGTCTAAAATCCAAAGCATGCCTCACCTCTCTGGCAACTAACTCATTTGATTTTACAAGGGTCTGTTAGAGTGAGTGAATGTGCAGGTGAAATGTCTGTTTGTTCTCGTGTCTGTTATAATGTGGAGGAATAACACCTGGTTTATTTTTACTGTTGATTGCACTCGATGTATGTCTCAGACAGGTTTCTTTGCTGCTGAACGTGACGTCACAAAGGTGAATGAACCTCAGTCCGACTCTTTCAGACAAAGGAATGAGGCCTTTGATTTCATCTACATCAGATGTTGTATAACTTGATGAACTTGATAAATGATGAACCCTGGCATCTCTAATTTTCTATTCAGTTCATTTAATTTGTGTATAGCCCTAAATCACAACAACAGTCGTCTCGGAGGACTTTACAAAGTTGTCGATTCCTCAATAACAGATCAGAGAATCAAACGGTTCCAACACAGGAACTGTAATGGTGACACATAGGAGTTATTGGTCCATATTAAATATTAATGTCCATGAATGTCCTTAGACCCTCCTGTTAATCAGAAATAATACCATCTTACACAAAGAATGGTCTGCTGTGATTAACTCAAAACTACAGTGTGAGAAAACCCTCGCTGAGGTGTGGGGCACCATATCCGCTCCAAGCTCCAGTGATTCTTAATGGGTGGCTGCCTCCTTCAGACTGTGCCAGGATCTAGTAGTTAAATTATGGAAAATTTCAGGAGCACAGGCTTTCCATTCCTTTTTGGGAAAGTTGCTTTTTAGCATCTGAGACTGTTGGCCTCTGCAAGTGATTCAATTACTTCCTTTTAATGAAGGGATAAGATTTGTTTGCATGACAAATATAATCAAGTGAACAAATGTTTGCTTGACATACAAATAATTAAATGACTAAGTACATTCATGATTAGTTTACATATTGCCACTTATTTTTATTAACCCCTCCCCCGTCTAGGCACAACTCATTTGTAAAATACAAGCCCTCTCGCCATAGCCCTGTCCACTATGTTCAGGAAACTTTTGTCTCTGAATAGGAGAAGAAAGTTTTGAGCAAGGCACCAAGACGGCGAGACGTGAGTAAGTCATAACCGTAGACTAGAAACGTGTGAAAAAGAGACTTTGTTGACTGGCGGAAAAAGGAGGAAAAGTGACAAATGCTTGTGAAACAATTGTTCACATTCTCAAGGAACCTTTTTTGATGTCGTTTTTATATTCAGTTGAGTACAAGTTTTTATGTCTTCCAAATGTTTTTACAGCTCTTGCATATAATTGCTAAGTATTGCTGTATTGTTAAGAATACAGGAAAGTCGAATCTGGCTTGTTTTATGGATAGACCAAGTGATCAAACAGGCTTTGTTTGATTCTCTTGTTTCTCTGCTTTTACAAAGTCATGTTTAAACACGCCTGACCTCTGCTGCATTACAGTCCAAGTGAAGTTCAGAAGAAAGAGGAAGAATGCTGCCACACATTCTCAGCATGAACAGATCCACAAAGCGTATGATTTCTCCCACTGATCGAGTTTAGCATTGTTAATATCATTTCAAGCAGGTTGTGATGTAGCGCATTGACAATCCCAGCCATAGATCAAGGTTTCTTCTATGTCTCTTGTTTAAACAGGATGTATTCAGTAAACGGTCCAAGCTGCCGATCTTGTAAAATGTTAAACTTTTATCCATAAACTCGCTGCCCACCTGTTGTTACAATATTATTACTTTACATCCACATGGACTGACTCTGCGTCATCAAGCCCCTCCCTTCCCCCGCTCCCCCCTTCCTCTGATTGGCTGAAAGTCTTCTGGGGCGGGCTCTGTGTGTAGTTTTGCTCCTGCTGTAAACGAGCGTAGGTCAGAGCGTCACATGTGGACGTGAGCGGACACGCACTTTCACACTCCGCACCAAGGACTTTATTCACACAACCTACATGTTGTGAGCTATGGTCGGAGACTTTTGCTCCTTTTCTGCGGATAAGACGGAAATGCATTCGCAGAGAAACCCGAACAGACTAAGCTGCAAAATGGTGCTTCAAGCGGTTGGAAAAGTACTAAGGTAAATCCTGATTGTCTTTTCTAATGGGGGAGTTGGGTCCACTGTACGTGTCAAATCCAGCTGTAATGTTTTCATATGATAATAACTCTTACACTTCATTGTAGAACTGCGGTAAAAAATAAATTTTAAATAGTAACTAATTAGTAACAACTTTACGCACAGGTACAGCGTCTCTATTAAAGTGCTAGGTGAGACATTTAATGAATATATTTTTTTATTCTGTGATCATAGGGGGCATGGTTTTAAGATTTCACACAACTCTTGAGTATTTTCTTTCTTCTCTCAATGGATGTATCCACAGGTGCCAGTGCGTCGTTCCAGGTTTGCGAGTAAAAATATGCAAATTAGGTCCTGTTTATCTAACTAAAGAATTGGGATTAAATAAAATGTATTTCCTCATATCATGACAGAGACTCTTATAGTTGACCTCCACACCTACACTGTGCTGCTTATGAAATATAACGATGACTCTAGGCTTTTGTCATCCAGCGTGACACATTCTGTTGGTAGGTTCGTTTGATCACTATTTAGACATGCTTATTGTGTTGTGTTATGTTATATATATGTGTATTAGATATATGTGTGTATTAGCTATTAACCAGTCAGCCCATGACCTAGTCCTCAATGCTTGTAAGAATGTGTGACCCAGATAGAATTTTATAATGCAATGTGTCTGCCACAAACAAGGGCCAGTCCTTGCTCAGACCTCATGGCGAATCGATGATACTCAATTAAACGTGCCGCTATACTTGTAAATAAACTTAACCTGGTTTACATATGAGAGTTGAACTTTGTCATGTGAGTGGCAATTAAATGAGTGTTCCTCCTCCAGGGGACATGCTGACATTTGTGCCTGTGGTGAAGTTTCCATTTACCTTTTCAAGTTGTGGAACAGGTGTCTTCTGCAGGAGCCCAGAGGCACGGCTGCAGACCCCATTGTTCTTGTGTTGAATATTTGTTAGCACGTTTATAACCAGAGCAGTGAGTTTGTCCACAGTTTTGTCTAGCTGGAATTGAAATGAATCCAACACGGCTCTGACTGACTATAAAGACTGAATGCCTTTGTAATGGATTGTAATGCTATGAAATCAGAAAATTTATCACTTTTGTTGGCGCATACAATTGACAAACTATAAAAGTGCTTTGACAATATCATGCAACAAAGTTTTGCAGTTTTTACAACACTGTATCTAGCTATTTTATAATCAAGACTCACATTTATTTTTATTTGTTTTCATCTCTTTGCATATTGTCCCCCCATCCCCTGTAACACGTGTTGTGATGCTGATGAGCTTCTATTATATGGCTGGCAGGAGGTCCTTAGTCGCTCCCCAGGCCTGAGAGCTTGTGAATGGGGTTTTAGCACAAGTGACAAGAGGCCGGCTTAGGAAATGATGCGGAATAGCCAAATACAGTTCTTTGTGGCAACTTTGGGCTTGCAATTGTGGAAAGTTGCTTGTAAATTGACAGCTGTGTGTTTATGTGTTGTTTTGTATAGGCTTTTTTCTCTTGGCTGGCACTTGGCTTGCACTTGGCTTGCACTTTTAAGACTTTTCCAGCTCTGTTCCATGTTGATTTACTTGGTGAAATAGTGATGACCGATCTGCAGCTTGTTACCGTTGCTTTTTATTAAGGATACGTCTTCAGACCTTTTTTATTCCATGGTTTTGTTGCATGTAGCTTCTGAAAATACAGTATGTCAACCTTGTCCCTCACAAGATAGAAGTTGGTGCACTATGGTTTAAATAGACCCACTCTGTTATGTTTGCATGCTCCCCTCATTTACTGATTTACAGTTCTGCTGAAGCTACTGAAGCAGGGGCAGCTGTGTCCTCTTTGTCTTTCCTCTTATCTCTTTGCAAGACAAAAACAGATGCTGGTCTTAATTTCACACAAAGTTCAGGAACATTGCTTCACACAGTAGCTTGCTACTTAAACACTCCTCCCATGCTTTACTCTGGCTTTTTCTTTTTTAGCCGCTGTGGTCGTGCTGATCTGTGCTTGGTCTGTGCGCACTTTTTTTACTTTGTGGTTTTTCGGAGAAGAGGCCTTTGACTGTATTCAATTTAGGTTCTAAAATAGATCTATGGGGTGAAGGAAATGGGATCTTCCGAACCACTTTAGAGCTGTAGAGTCTGTTCTTTCACTTCTGGTTTGTACCTATAGATATTGCAGTTGTTTTTTTTATGACTTCATTTTAAAGTACTGTCCATACTTTTCACTCTGTGTGGGTCGCCTGCTTTTGTACCAAAGTGCACGACTGAACCAGAGGACTACAAAATCTAAAGTTCAGTTGGAAAATCACCTGCAGGATTCCATGGATATAAAATGTTAGAATCATACTATGGAACATTCTCTTTTTTATATGTTTAATACCATAATGTGGTAGAATATAAACAAGAGGAGGCCCTTTTCAAGGACATTCATAGTTTGTTTTTTCAATTAAACGATATTTTCACATAGTGGAAAAACATATTTGGCTATAAAGTGTTATGATTTTAAATGGCATAGTTGTGTCTTTTTGTCCGACATTTTTACAAATGTTTCAGTTTTTAGATGATATCAGATTTGTTGATGTTTTCCATGCACTGGGAGGAGACCATGATTACTGTCCAAATATTGAGCATTCTTGTCACTGATCCAGTTTGTTTACCAGACTAACAGAACTCTGTTGTGGCCCTGTGATATGTTGCAGGTGTGGCATTGCACCTTGGAGCCTTTTTCGATCCATAAAGATAACTATCTTATCTATATATTTTTTGTCACCACAAACCTGCCTTTGTCTTCCTTGTTCATTCTTCAGAATGTTTTGGCTTCTTCCACCAACATAACTTACTAGACGGGTTGTTTCTCTTCTCACTTCACAAATGAACGGACAGATTGAATTAACCACCTCCACGTGACAATGGGTGCATTCCTTTATGCCTCCACGCACAGCTGTACAGTGCAGCTCTGCAGGCACCAGCAGCTTAGGGAAACTCATTATGTGTTTTTACAAGTTTGCTCTTCCTGTGCAGTTATCAACTTTTAAACTCAAATGTCTGTACTCAAATCAGAGTACAGACAAAACATTCTGCTTTGAACCGTTTGGGAAATATGAAGATAAGCAGCCGTACCAACGAGTCATGCAATGTTGCGCAAGGATGGAGATGTTTGTTTGAAGGAGATTTTATGATAGGAATGATCTGAGCTTGCCAGAAGTTGTAGGTTAATTTCCATGAAACATTTCTGAAATTTGAGCTGCCACACTTACATTCGACTGATCCAACTATTGTGAGATGACTGACCCGCCTCTGTATCAGTTTCTTTAGTGTGTACAGGCTTAAGACTTTTGCAATGATAAATGAAAGTGGTGTGATTCCACCAGTGACTGAAACTACTCTTGTTTTACCGGTCATGTACGTTCCCACCTTCACCTATGGTCATGACTTTTGGGTAATGAGCGTTCGAAATGAGCCGTTGCTTCTACACATCGAGAGGAGCCAGTTGAGGTGGCTTGGGCATCGCTTTCTGACGCCTCCCTGGGGTGGTGTTCCAGGCATGTCCTGCTGGGAGTAGACCCTGGGGAAGACCCAGGACACGCTTGAGGGACTATGTCTCTCAGCTGGCTTGAGGAGAGCTGAGAGGAAGTGTGTGTGGCTCTGTGACCTGGCAAAGGATAAAGCATCTAGGATATCCATCTACACAGAAAAAAACACATTTCAAATAAGTTTACTATTGATATCTGAATTGAGATTAACTATTGACAGAATAATCTTAAATAAACCAATCCTCATTGGTTTATTTGGTTGTCGTGATTTTTATGATTGTTAATGATTAGACAAGATTAGGTAAAAGTGCCATACCAGTGCACATGTATCCAGGGTGGACAATAGCTAGGACCAGACAGTACTAGTTTTATCTGGACACTAGACTTCTGCCACAGCTGTCGTGTCCAGCTGGACCCAACAGGGACTGAGCCGTGTTGTAATGGAGGAAAGGTTCTGAGCGAAAAAGGGGGGGCCCTGAAAGTGAAAGGGCCGAAGACGCTCCACAGCAGCTGTCCGTCCAGTGTCACCCGTTTACTCGCACTTTTATGGTCCAACGGCCGCTTGTCGCACTTCACCTTCTGCATCACTTCAAACAACGTCCCATTTGGAGACTGCACCCCTGCTCTGGCCATGGACTGGTTCGTGGATACTGTCTTGGAGGCAATACAATGGTACCTATGGCAAATCACTGGAAAGAGCCAAAGTCTAATCAATTATTGAGAAAATTGTTTATTTTTAGTAATCAAATAATCTTATAAGTGGTTCAAACACAGACTTCGTGTGATGTGGTCGCAGAAAAGGGTTGATAATTCAGTTAGAAACACGAACAGTGTCGGTTTTTGTGTTCATTTGTTTTGATGGGTTGAATCGTTTCGCAGAATTGGATAATCACAAATGTAAGTAGTAGCCATCGACCATGAATTGTCTAAGTTTGTGTTTTGTTTCTCAAGGTCAGGTTTAACAGTCTCTTAAGTGTGACTATATAGATCGCCTCTTGTCTTGACTTATAGTGGAAGTTTACATTACTCAGTTTTAACACTGATAAAAGCCAGGGCCCCTTTATGAAGTCTTTATCTAAAGTAAGTCCATCAGGCCTTCTCTGCTTATGCTGCTTTATCAATACTGTGTTATCTGCATGCAAATTCTTATCAAGGATTATGTTTAGTGGGGTGTAGGTGTTGGGTCCAGGTCACGAGATGTAAAAAATACTTAAGGCATTTGCCAAAATCTTAATTTCTACATAAAACATTCCTATTCCAAAGAACAATAACTGGTTCTTTAAAGGATGGATTTTATTTGGTTTTATAAATATACTTTGTGTGTTCCAACAGAAAGTCTTGTTCAAGTAGCATTTATTGAACACAAATGCTGACCTTTGCTTTTATCTTTTACATACTGGGAAGATGAGGAGAGGCCAAAAATACATGCTCGTGAAAAGTACCGTGATATCCAAACACTAGAACCCAGTTGCATGGATTGTATTACATGGTTATTTCTTTGCAATATCAAAGATTTAATACTTGGTGCGTGCTAAGTTGGGCGTCGGTGCCAGGCAGGCTGACACCGACGTCTCACTGTGCTCCTTGTGCCCTGGTCTGCAGCAGAAAGAGGCGTCTGCTGCCTTTTATGGCAAAGAGTGGCCCTGGAGAACCTTCCGCAGAGCAGACGAGGCGCAGGCTATCTCTGCACCGCCACACAGGAAGTTTTCTTTTTCCCAAAATAAACTCCACATTTTTACCTCTGCTGACTGCATGCGATAAATGTTCCAGTCAGGATGACACAAGCTTAAAATCATAAAAATAGCTTTGTTGAACTGACTTGACTTTTTAAGGTTAGAACAGGTTTCAAAGGAGCTCATTGAAAAGCTGTTGCATTAACCACAGCCAGCCCTCTGTCAATATAAAGCAATGTGGTTATTTCAACTTTGTTATATTGCTTTGCTCAGGGTGATGCCGAAAATGACTTTTTTTTTCCCACACGAAATAACTCTCACATGATTGCGCTCCGAGCTTGTCACCTAACCACATGAAACGCACTTAGAAGCTGAGAAGAGGAGACAGACTGAGACATTTTCTTAACTTCACCGACTGGCACAGCCATTAAATTAATTTAGGGTAATTTGTGTGAAGCTGTGAGATGAGATGGGACTGAACATCTGACTGCAAGACGTGTGGACTCACTGGCCTAGTCAATGTTCAAGAGGGAACATGTCAAAGTGTGTCTCAGCATTAATAATTAGCCAGTAGTGTAATCTATGGTGTCCTTGCTTTTCAATGAGGCCTAAAACAAGCTCAAGTGATAGTGAAGAGTCAAATAGCTTTCATAAATGATTAGTGAGGCGAAAGTGAAGCCGGCGTCTGTGTGCGTCATCAAACATGATTTCTGCAGAAAACAAATATTTGTTTTCTGCAGACTCCATGAATGGAAGCTTTTTACTTTTATAAATGGTCAAGTGTTTAGTGGTTGTGTAGTTATTTGTGCTGTAGTGAAAATATAAATACTACAATATTTCTTGTCAGATTCCTTGGCAATATGCATCACTGTAACTTCATTTAAACTTGGACTGTTGGCTATCTTACTACAAACTATTGTGTTCTAATACACGTGGCATAAGTTATCAATTATAAATCCATTCAATTGAGTGAAATGTTTAGGAAATAGAGATGGCATCAATATTCTCCTTAGTTGTCATGTTATCACTTCTGCAGACATTAAGACTTGAATCCAGCGTACCTAACCATGTATTTCACAGTGTACAACCTCATTTATTACTTTCCAAGAGCCAACAGGGAAAGGCATAGATTAAATTTAGATAAAATTGCAAACAAAGCAAAATCCCACCATAGCAATGTATAGGAATCCAACAATAATGAACTCTGTAGTTTGGCTCCATTCTATTATTACTAGCATGAAAGAGGTGCACCAGGACAGCCTTGTCAGACAAAATACTGATTTATTTTTATTTGCATCAGTTATATTGAATATAGAGTTGAATTAATCCACCGTCATTGTCCGTTGGTGCGAGTCCAAAAAGCAGAAGCAGACAGCATTGCAGGAAATGAGGGTCAACATGAGAACAATAAAAACAGGGAGTGTACCGAACCTCCCTCGCCCTAAAGCAAATCCAGAAAAACCGCAGCTACAAGAAGCACAATGGAACAGGATAAATATTTTGATCTCAATCCAATGTGCACAGGTTTGCAATTTGGTGCTTTAAAGTTTGCAGTCCTGCCGTCTTTTGACTCGAGCTCACAATGTGAAGTTACACAAAGGAGCAGACCACAAAGAGCTTTGATCATAGAGCCGAGAAAGATGTTTGCTTTTTGTTCAATGATAATTTCAAAAGTTTTGTTTATATTTTTTGAAGGGCAATGTTAAAAAATATGGCAGCACAATATTTTGCACCATTTTCATTAACAAGACCTTTAACATAAAACTGCCATAAACCAACACACTAATGTGAAATATCAGAATACAAGTTTATCATGGTATACTTGTGGGGAA
This sequence comes from Knipowitschia caucasica, assembly GCA_964034765.1. Classification (NCBI taxonomy): domain Eukaryota; kingdom Metazoa; phylum Chordata; class Actinopteri; order Gobiiformes; family Gobiidae; genus Knipowitschia; species Knipowitschia caucasica. The sequence continues at coordinate 26,092,471 of OZ035842.1, forward strand.
TTATAAAAGGATAATCTGTCATCTTAAATACGGTTTTATTAAAGTGACCGCAAAGAATCTGTTTACAATAAAGTGTTATTATTAATCTGTTAAATACATAGTTATATTTCCCTTTGAAGTTGGTGCAAAATACTGTCATATCAACTAAGACATTTTACAGCCATGTTAAACCACTAATATAAACAAGTATCAAAATATAATCTGAATATCATTCTTATCAACATTATCAAAAAAAAAAATCTTGATATTTACATTTTAGCCACTTTTAAATAAAGCTCTAAAGTTTGTCATCAACGTCAGGGAAAGGCTCTTGCTGTGACCTCAGACTGCTCTGTGGTTGTGCAGACGGTGTGGGGGAGGCGCAGACACACTGGTGCTAAAACTAGCAGTGGAAGTACAAGGCACCAGGGACGAATGTCTATTGACTACGGCTAAAGTCAGAGGCCAAAGCCGGAGGACTACACACAAACATGAGGATTTATTTGAGTTGCTTCTGGGAATGGCTGGTCCCACAATTGTGTGAAATATCTCCTTGCGGATGTTGGTGCCACTGTGAAAAAGCTTCAAATAATATGTTGCAAAGCTGCTTGTGTAATTCAGTCATAACAATCATAGTTAACAAGGTGAGTGGTATATTAACTCCAACAAGCAAGTTAATTAATAGCTACTGGTGCTTTTTCAAGGGTCGGTCCTGTAGGAAAGCCAATGCCCAACTGTATTCTTTTAACTCTCTTAAAATTGGTTGAAATGTGAACAAAAACCTTTCAATTTCAAAAGTGCCTGATCACAAAAGTGCATCACAATTTTGTCACTGTTTTGGGGTAACTGTGTGTCAACCCCAGCTTTTAAAATGTAAATGTACGGCAATGGCGCTGAAACATGTCTGGATAACATTGTAATTTCCAAATTTTCCAAACAATTGTACTCCGCCTGTTAACATACATGGATTTTTGACTCAAACATTCTTGTCTCTGTGTTGCAGGAAGTCAAAGACGAAGCCAAATGGAAAGAAGCCTCCGGCAGAAGAGAAGAAGCTGTACCTGGAGCCGGACTACACCAAGATCCGCGTGGTGGACTTTGACTTGAAGGAGCTGGTGGTGTTGCCCCGGGAAATAGACCTCAACGAATGGCTCGCAAGCAACAGTACGTGCAACAGTGGGACTTTTCAGATTCGAGTGAAGTGCAACCTGTGATCACAACTCGCTTTCAGAGTTTTAGTTGTTTGTTTGTTACCAGTAGAGCCTTAAGTATTTTATCTTTTGTACTGATCCACTTATGATGCTAGGGCTGCAGTAAATCAAGGACAGTCGAGAGGAGATAGCTTAGATGGCTTGGGCGTCCATTTTGGTTGCTTCCTCGGGCCTTGGGGAAGATCCAGAACGAAGCACAGAAGCAGCGACTCTACACCGAGCTCTTCCTCTTCTCTTCAGGGAGCACCCAGCCCCTCTGCAGAGAAAACTCATTCAGACCACTTGTATCAGCGATCTTACACTTTCAGTCATTACCCAAAGTTCATGACCAACGGTGACCTACAAATATTAGATTAAGAGCTCCTTTATTCGTCCCACAGTTTGAAAGTGTCAGTGTCGCATCCCAAGTTACAGAACTGTAGGAATGAGGAGCACCCAGCACAATGAACCCAGCATGATGAAGAAGCAAGAATTAATTACAAAAACCCCGGGCTTTAGGCATAATGAGGAGCAAGTATGAAATGCTGTATATTCTAGAGCAAGGCATATGATTGATACATCTACAAAACAATTACAACAAGCTTCCATGTCAAGATGGCTTTGTTACAGGCTTGAAAAGAGTTTAATAACATAGAAATTGAAATACGAAAATCACAACAGCTGAACTCTAGAGCACAGGAGAAAGCTGTTATTGTCGGCATAGAGTTGACTGTATAATATTCATGCACTGGTTTGGTATGCTACTGGCACAAGACCCATCCAAGACGTAAAAAATCGTTAAGACTCCAGACCTGTTCTTATCAACATGTCACTACTTTAAACATTATCGCTCGCCACCAGCTCCGCTCTGTTGCCAAAGCACAAGCGGCGATAAGTTATGATGGCCGTCAGGGAATATGTTCTCGAGTTGTATAAAGTTATTTAAACTCTGGCAGCTTTGACGTGGTCTTCAAGTTTGTTTGAGTCCCGTCTCCAACGCAGAGAGCGGCGGGATTCGGGAGAAATCATTCTGTCATTCCTCTGCCCTTTTCTTCTCAAGTCTTCACACATAATCAGTATTCAGAATTGATGTCAGACCAGGACTTTTGTAAGGAACTCTTTAGAAATAAGGAAGTAGACAAGACAAGGCTATTACGCATTAGTTTCTCCATCTTGTGTTTCAAGAAAATATTAGCTCATCATAGATCAGTGTGTGTCAAATGGGGACTTTACGTCTACTGCCAAAATATACAATTTACTGCAGTACAAACAGAAGTTTGGTTAGTTGTTAGTTAGTATTTTACTCATTTCATTGTCTTTTGAGTGTTTGGTTTGTCTGTTTGGAAAAATAATTGTCAGCCTTTCAAATTATATTCACTTCTAAATATCTGCACTGGATTGATCCTTTTGGCCAAGGATTATAAATTGGATATAGAGCTAAACCCTCTAGCACCTAAAGTGTAAATACATGTGTTTTTTACATATCTAATTTTACCATTTTGTATTGACAATTTAAATAATTTCAGATTCTTTTAAGCACAAAAAAATGTCCATACCAACTGCCACTATACTGCAAAAAATTATAAACATCGAGGGGTTTTTATCTCAATTTGAGTGCATTCTGACACATTATATTGAGATTTGCGAATGGGACAAGGCATTTCAAGAACTGAAATTTCTCGTATCTTTTTTAAAACAAGATTATTTTGCTTTGTCCCATTGGTAAATCTTGTTATAAGGCAGTCAGAATATGCTCAAATTAACATGCGTTCAGCCAAATTTGAACAAATTTACTTATATTTCATCACTTTTTGCAGTGTACGCCTAATTCTAGTCCTCTTAAGTGTTAAGATTTCTGCTTTAACCTCTTAAACTGTGATCTGAAAGCACTCCATTCAAAGTTCCACTACATGTCGAGCGCTCGTAACGTTTCGAGTGGCACCGCTCAGATCATTTGTGGCCCGACCTGTTCGAGCTGCGGCCTCGGCCCTAAAACCTCAATGGACGCCGTTGTGTATTAAAGGAGTGTCCTCACCACACAAAGCGAGGCGACATAAATAGATGAGTGGCTTTCTTCTGCCACTATTTCCGTCGCCCGGTTTGTTTTTAGCTGGATTCTAAAATAACCCGTCTGTCTTCACAGCGACGACATTCTTCAACCTCATCAACCTCCAGTACAGCACCATCTCGGAGTTCTGCACCGGGGACACCTGTCAAACCATGACGGCATGCAACACGTGAGTCCTTCAAACACCACCCAGGTTCAGTCACAAATCAAGTTTATTTATCAGGAGCCACAGATGAAAGAAAAAATATTAGATTGGCTTTAACTTTGCCACACAAAGGGCATTCATTTACAGATGTTGTGGCATTAGTTTTTCTCTTCAAAATCCAATTGAAATAAAGAAGTCACTATTTTGTCTTGCTTATAGTGGTTGGCGTTAAATACAGTACATATAAAACACACAAATAATCTTATGTATTTCTCCCTCTCTTTTTTCTCTATTTCTGGCAACTTAGAAACAGAAAATAAGATGTGTTGACATATGGTTTGTCGTGGAAATTATAAATTCTATATCTGAAGGAGTCAAAATGTATTGGGTCCAATTATTTTCAATTTTCCATGACGACCACCCCCAATCCACCAAACCCGAGGGGAAAAACATTTCTATCGTATCGCTGCTGTAATAAATTCAAATGTTTTGGGCTGTAAGCGAAATATGGGCATACGTATACATGTTTCAACACAAAACACAAAAAACAGATTACATTTAAAACGTTAAACAACAAATATCAATGTGTTTTCTGTTTTATTTCTTGCGTTTGAACTGTGTGATTCTATGATTTGTGTTTTGCGAATTCAACGGTTGTGTAAAGTCCTACGTGAGAACTACTGTTGTGATTTATTACTAGACAAGAATACATTGAATAGAGTTGAATAGATTAAAATTCAGCGAGAATCAAGTTTATGTCGTGCAACCGGTTTTTTACCCAGCGCTCACACCTCACACTCTTTTATTGGCCTCAAACTTCTGAGGGGAAGAATGTAGCAGCTGCTGTTTTCTCCAGAGGTGGTAATTGCTACTTTGAGCCATAAAAGCAGGACATGGCTGCGTTGTAGTTCAGCAGTAATCATAAGACAGAAGCCTTCTCATTGTGTTCGGAGCCCCGGGGTGGGGACTAACCGTAAGTGTTTATCTAACTCGTTCTGCCCTGGGAGCCTCGTCTATATGTGCGAGCAGAGGCGCTCTCGGCTGGAAAAACTAGATTCTCGAGACTTAAGTAAACCAAGGCAGCGCATAAGCAGAAAAATGTGACGTTGACAAACCAGGTCCCTCTCGAAATGACATCTTTGACTGAGATGAGTTTGTTTTGAGCCAAACTCTGTCAACATCTCACCTTTTCCAGCGAAGCCCGGAGCCTCCCCACGCCCTCCAGCAGAATGGGTCGATTCATGAGAAACATTTAACTTCAGCGGTGGAACACGACACTCAAAGCTCTAGTTTGGTAATCAGTCATGTTCCAGCAAGTGTAATAATGTATTGGCTTTTATTATTACTAGTGCTAGTGCTGTTTAGAACAACAAAAAAACGATTGAAAATTACAGAACAGTAGGAATGAGGAGCACACAGCAAAAGATAACCATCCATCCATCCATTTTCTTCCCCTTAATCCATTTCTGGGTCGGGGGGGGGGGGTGGCAGTCAGAGCTGCACCCAGTACACTTAGCACCAGCCCCTCACTGATCCTCCTGCAGGTGATGAGTCCACAGGAGCTGAGATCTTTCAGTGGGAGCTTCAGGCAAAGTGTCTTGCCCAAGGGCACAATGACAGCGGTCATCAGTGGGAGTCGTGAAGTAAGTCTTGTGGTTGGCTTGAACCCACGACCTTCAGGCCCAAAGGCCAATGCTCTACCAACTGAGCTACTGTCGCCCCCCAAAAGATAACAATAACTAAAATAAAATAAAATCTTACTCATGAGGAGGCTGCATTTCAGATTCATGCAGCTACAATCTGCAACAGTCTTCCTGAAAGTGTGAGACGGGCCTCCTCTCTGACAATGTTTCAAAACCAGGTTAAAACAGTTCTGTTTAGCTGTGCATACTACTGACGGATTTTATATTTTATATATTTTTAATGCATTATTTATGTTTTAATGCCATCTTGATTCGTTCAGCACTTTGAGTTGCCTTGTGTATGAATTGTGCTATACAAATAAACTTGCCTTGCCTTAGCTCTAGCATAATAAAGAAGAAGAATGAAAACTACTACTACCAGACTGACTGTGCGATCTGGTCCCTTCATATAGAATCTATGCATTGGTTGAGGATGGACTTGACAAATCCCAGCAGCGGAGGTCCATAAAGCAGCGATTAGCAGCGTTTATGCACATTAGCACGCACCCAGCCGCCCCCCCTAACCCGCCCCTCCTGCCTCCGCACAGAATGGGCCTAAACGACGACCAAATGGGTTCTTTCCCCTCCGAGCTCATGGAAACATTTTCTTCCCAAAATAGTGGCGAGCTTCGCCGTAGGGCAGTGGCTCCGTCAGACTCCACCACAGACGGGGGCCAGGTGCCAAGAGCTGCCCACAGGAAGAGGTGGGGCCGCGGGCACAGAGCAGCCGAGCGATGACGCCTCACAGTTTTCAGCCATAAAAGGGGTGAACTTGATGGAAAAAATTAAGCTCCACTTTTTATAAATAAGCCCCCAAAAAAAAACACACGCATTTCTTTCCCGTGTAGTGGAACCATTATGCGTTTGAGCCGCTTTTACTGCATTTCTCTACTGCTACAAATACACATTTATTAGTGTTATAGATCATTCTACGCTCCACAGACCAGGAAGCATGTAGTTATTGGTTTTACTATGGCAACAAACTCCACTCCTGTCTCAAAGAAAGTCCTAAAAAGCTCTTGTAAACTCACCACAGTGATTATTAAAGCTGGCTACCTAACTTTCCAACCGCAAAACATTCAAATATGAAATAAAGTTGGTTCTATATGTCACATTTTTAGATCAGATTTTTTTAGAGTGAAAAAGAGAGGACCACACTCAATCAGCCAATCATCTCTCAGGCCAAAACATCCCATAGTGACTCTCTAGTATGCATACATGTTTTCTTTATAAGACGGAGACAGTTTTCCTTTTTACACCAAGCTTTAATTCTTCTCATTTATGTGATATTGTGAGAAATCTAAAACATTTGTCGACCTCACATCAAAAATTTGAACCAATGTCAGAATGTGCGATATCCCTTTACTGAGTCACTTTGTCCTAGACCCTCGTGCTGCTAACATGTACGACGTGTAAATACAGCTGTACATTTCTTGCATTAGAATATATTAGCGTACCGATCTTAACAAACCAGGAAGTATGCCAGTTATTAGTTTTACCACAGCGACAAACTCTACTCCGGTCTCAGAAAAAGTCCCATAAATCTCTTGTAAACTCAACAACAATATTCATTAAAGCTGGGCTACCTAACTTCCAACCACAAAAATGTAAACTATGAAATTAACTTTTTACATGTATTTTTGGCCATTTTTCACACACAGATTTGGCTCTATTGTAGACTTCACATTATATCAAAACGCTTCATGTGCCTCAAAAATAAGTATGGAATATTACACAATAGTTGTAATCATTTATATCTCTTCCATCTCTATACTCTCTAGATTTACCGGTATTCTTTTCTGTTTTTAGCTCAGGGGAAATGAGATAGATCGCAGTTAAGATAGTCCACAGGTACTTTTCCACTGAAGGAGACGCTAACGGTAATGTCGAATGTCCCAACTTGTTTCATCCAGGACCAGCACAGAACACGGCAGACATTCACACGTTACACGGCTTTATAAACTTTACATAGTTTGGTAAAAGTCATAAAAAGCTAGATTCAAGACGGGGCCACAGTTGTTGAAGCAGAACTTGAATCTTTTATCAAGCTCGAGTTTTGTTCCGTGCCATAATCTGAAACGATAATTGAATTGTAATTGTTGCACAGCTGCTCTTTATCATGTAATATGTCCTCAAGTTGTTGCCTTTTAGTTTCATTGGTTTATAACATTATGATTATTTTTAGCACAAAAACAGTCGGACAGAACATTGCGCTGAAGTCCCAATTGCATTTTAATTTGCCCATAGTGAAATGTTTGTAAATTCAGTTGTCTAAAGTATGTAGACCAGCTGCTCCCTGTCTCAACTGCTATAATTGTATGACTTAATTTCATTGTTGTAAAACCGGAATGTTTGCGCTTAATTTTAGTTTGAAAATTAAAATAAAAAATAATAGTATGGGAATGGTTTCTCATTTGAGTATTGTGACGGCGCTAATCTTGATGTGGACATTTGACATTTTCTTAGATTTTCCTCCCATCTTTTTTTCCAATTCAAAGCAATTTATTTTAATTTTATTTTTATCACAACAGCAGTCGAATCAAACCGTTCAAACACAAAAGAGCCATTGGTCCTTAGGGGGCGGGTCCATAAATATCCTGTATCATCAATGCCCCTGTACCCTCGGTTGGCACTAGATCATATACGAATCAGGACGAAACCGGAAGTAATAATCCAACTTTTGAATTAGTTTTAGACTAATAAGTCCTTAAGTGGTGACTGGTTAAGTTTCAGGTGTCTGAGTAAGATGGTTAAGGGCAGGGTTAAGGGTGGGTTGGGGTTATTTTATGGGGACGGCTGGTTAAGTTTAGGCATGAATGGGTAGTTTTTTATATTTACTTCAGCTTCCGTCCCGATTCCATATATGATCTAGTGCTGACCCTGTACCCTCCTGGAACCTCCTACATTGGCAAAGAACGACTCAAAAACCCAGTGGGGAAAAAAGTGAGAAACCTCCAGGATAATTTTCCCTTCATCATTTTAAAAGGCTCACTCTCACACTCTCACCTCGGGGCTTGACCCTATTCTCCCGGCACGACATTAGTTCAGTGTGAAATCCAGGTTGATGGCTTTGATAATCAGCTTTCTGGGTCACTCCGCAGAAATCGCCTGCATGTGGAATTCGCTCCAATCAGAGAAAATCTGGAGCTCCGGGGTTACAGACTCTCAGAAATTTAACACACTTTCAGGGGCCGCGTTGATGTGTCGCAACTCTGTACATTTCCGAGTTGATGAGAGAGAAAATAATTGTTTTGTCATCTATTTTTAGCTCAAGGAAGCGGCGGCGTCTTTATTACAGGTGCATTCGAGCGACTGCATTCTCCTGGATGATTCAAAGATGCTTCATAGGAGTGTCACAATATCCTGTTCTCGAGTGTGTTATGATGTCAGTGTGTGTTGTGTGTGTTTTTCCAGAACGTACTACTGGTATGACGAGAAGGGGAAGAAGACCAAGTGCACGGCGCCACAATACGTCGACTTTGTCATGAGCGCGTGTCAGAAACTGGTCACGGATGAGGAGATCTTTCCCACTAAATATGGTACTGTCATGCTACAGTCTGTGTGGGAAATGTTGGAGGATTACTGCCCTCTACTGGCTTATATGAGTCATTGCAATAAGATTTTTGTCTAAGATGGGGTATTTTAACTTCTCATAAATAACACATTTTGCTGGTTCCAACAGAAAGTCTTGTGAAAGTTAAATGTGAACAAATTAGACACGTTTTATTTGTATTTTGAATCATTATCTTATGTTATTGTTGGTAAGAAAGAGCCTGGTGACACTTTGAACTGAGAGCTGATTGGCTAAGTGAGGGTGGTCCTCTCTTTCTCACTTTTCTGTCTTGGACAAGGCTGAAAACTCTTTAAGTTGTCTTACTGTAATTTCACCATAAACCTGTCCGACTACTACAGGTGGAAACTAGCATTGTTTGCTAAAAACCTGGCACATGACCTTTTTTTCTTTTTATAAGACTAATGTTTAGTATTGTCCATGAGAAAGTAAATTAAGTCATTCACAAAGTTGCTAGTCTTACTCTTATTTAATGTCCTTGTCTTGCTGGAGTTTCTAGCATGTTCTCCCTTTAAATAAAGAATAAAACCTTAAAACAAAAAACAAAATATAGACAAAAACTAGCCCTAGAGCCAAACTATGCTGAGAGCAAGCACTAATGACGTTGATTTAGTCCCATTCTTTCTGGTTTGTAAGTTAGGTACCCCTCCTTTCTCAATCAGCAAAGACAAACAAATCCCGGTTCATGTCTTGATGTGACTTTTCCTGTTTGCTTCAGGTAAAGAGTTCCCCAACTCGTTCGAGTCGTTGGTGAAGAAGATCTGCCGGTACCTGTTCCACGTGCTGGCTCACCTCTACTGGGCGCACTTTAAGGAGACGGTGGCTCTGGACCTACAAGGCCACCTGAACACTCTCTACGCACATTTCATTGTTTTCGTAAGGGAATTCAACCTGGTCGACACAAAGGAGACCTGTATCATGGACGACCTGTCTGAAATCCTGTGCAGCCCGTTGCCTCCGGCGCCCACACCCGCCCCCTCGGCCCCCGCCCCCTCCCCCTCTTCACAAAACCATGTGACGGAGAGATGAGCAGGGGCCGGCGAGGCTTTTGGATAGAGACGAGAAGAGCCTGGCCTTGTGGAGCCAGCAGGACATGGACCTTCACTACCCTTATATTTCGCTACGACACCACGCGGCTGATGGAAGTGGGGTGGGCTTTGAGGGTGGGGGCGGGGAGGGGTTTGTCACGCCAGCAGGAAATGGCGTGAGCGTTCCTTTCAGGGGCAAATCCCTCCCATCTTCTCTGCAATCTAAACTAGGAACAAAAGTATGTGTACATTTTATTTTTTGGTTTTTGTTTCACTTTTTTGATTTGTTTTGCTTTTTTCAGTCTCCTCTACCTAACACCCAGTGCAGGGAGCTCTGCTTGGCTAAACCTACTATTGTACAGTTGTAGAGAGGAGCTTTCCCCTCGTCCTGCAGACTGATGGCCGCTGCGCTGGCCAATAGGGAGACATGTTACTGCCTAAAGGGGCAAAACTAGCCAATCACTGTTAAGGTTGTTTATCTGGAGATGATAAAGCGCTTTCTACTCAGGAAGAGAACTGAGAAATGTCACTGCTGCCAGAGAGAGCTCACGTGTCCTGTTCATTCATGTTTAGTCTCATACAGTAGTCCCTGTGAACCCTGATGTAGTGTCCCTCTGCCGCCTGTAGAGGGCGGCATAGCCCAGATAATGCTACACACAGGTAGCAGAGCAGAACAGGCTGAGATTGTGATAAAATGTTTAATCTGAGAGTTGTTTATGAGCAGCTGAAGCACAGAAAGACAAAGACATGAGGTCATGTCTGCAGGCCGACGGAGAGCGAGCCACACTCACCTCCCAGTGCAAAACTACAAACTCAACTTCTGTTTTTATGTGTCCACTTTAGATTTGTTTTAAGAGCTTTTTGGAGAAGAATTAGTAGAGAAATAACAGTAATGGTATCATCACATATGTATAGAAGATGCTTGGACTTAACTGTACAAAGAATCGCAAGCGGGTTCTGTCGGCTATAGCCTCTGTATGGAGGGGATTTGGTTTGTACAATTCTCCTTTTATTTATTTTAATTTTGTTTTGCAGGGTTCTTCAGTTCTGGCTCTCGTTTTTATCTATTTTAATTATTAACTAAGTTAAAAGCAATTTAATATTTTAAGCTCTGCAAATTATAATCTAATAAAAGAGAGAAATGCCTTTTTGTCTAGTGTGCTTTTTAATTAATACCTGAAATATATTCTGTTGTGTTGTGTGGTGTCCTTGATATTTGAGCATTGATAAACATACCAGCATTACCTCACCAGTCATTAGTAAAGGCTCAAGTTTTATTTGGAACAGTCTCAGTGATAACATGTCACATGTTTAAATCAGGCGTTTCATTCATTCAGACTCATGCGGTGTGATTAAAGATTAAGTAGAAAACTTGACCTGACCCTGAGAACAGCTGCGTCTACTCCTGCTTCACCATCATAACTAAGAAACATACATACAGTGTCTATTTTCCTGTTATTATTGTCCCTTGTCATTGTCCTTCATGGTCAAGAACTCTATCCTGGAGCGCTTTGCTGCGGCTCCTCTCCGCCTCCGCACGGTCCCCCGCGGGGTCAGACCCTCGGAGAGTTTAAACTGTGAGATGCCCCCCACCTCCTCCAGAGTCCTGGCGCTGCAGCAGGGCGTGGGCACTTTCACTGTGTGCCCAAACTTAGAATAATCCACTGCGTACATGCCGTCCTCCTCGGACACCGTGGGCACGAAGCGCTGACCCCACAGAATCTCCTCCGACAGGTATGACGTCCGCGCCTGCGTGGTGATGCCGGTGGTCTCCACGACCCCCTCCAGCACCACGATGACCTCCAGCTCTTCGTGCTGCAGATCTCCCGCGGACAGCTCGAACAGAGGACTGCTTTTGTCGATCACGTGACAGATGATCAGAGGCGACACGAGGAAGATGCCGTTGGTGCCCACGGGGTTGTCTATGTGGATGTCGATCTGGTCCAGAGGCACAATCTCCCCCTCAGGTGTGTTGGTGCGCCGTACCACCTGCATCCGCACGGTGGCGCTGATGATCATGCTTTTGCGCAGGTCCCCGATGCGCACCATGAAGCACAGTTTGTTGTTGCGCACAGAGATCACTGCGTGTTTGCTGAAGATGAGCGTCTCCGCGCGTCTGTTCGCCTGCGCCGTCTTCATGAAGATGCAGCCGAGCATGATGGCGTTGATCACCAGCCCAACGATGTTCTGCACGATGAGGATGATGATGGCAGAGGGACACTCCTCTGTGATCATCCTGCCGCCGAAGCCGATGGTCACCTGCACCTCGATGGAAAACAGGAAGGCCGAAGAGAAGGAGTGTATGTCCGTGACGCACGGCACAAACTCTTCTCCCTTTTGGTCCAGATCTCCGTGAGCAAAGGCCACCAGCCACCACACCATCCCAAACAGCAGCCAGCTGCACAGGAAGGACATGGTGAAGATGATCAGTGTGTGGATCCATTTTAAGTCCACTAAAGTTGTGAAGACGTCCTGAAGGAAACGACCCTGTTCCCGAATGTTCGTGTGCGCAACGTTACACGCGCCGTTCTTGGCCACGAACCGAGCTTTACGCGCTTTAGCCCTGAATTTTGGCTGCTGCACATCCTCGGCCAGGCGGGTCAGCAGGTAGTCGTCAGGAAGAAGTCCTTTCCTGGACAACATAGCGCTCCCATAGTAGTGTGTCCGACTGAACCCGTGTCTTCAGCCCTGGGCTGTGGAGGTATGCGCGCTCCTCACGTTGCTTCCACAGGCGCTAAGTCCCACGAGGAAGAGGCAGCTGTGGCCGTCACTCACGGGGCTCTCCCTCCGCTCATGCACTTGACCCTGTACCACACACACCGCTCTTTCCGAGCTTCTAATAGTTATTTCTCATCTGCGGCTGAACTGAAGCCTTTGTGGAGCGGCTCAGTGTGAGCGCGTAACGTGAGCTTGTCCCTTCCCCCTCCGCGTCTCTGGGCTCCTCATCAGCAGCAGCAGCACTGGCCCACAACACAATAAAAGAGAGGGGCCGTGACTGTGGGCTCTCCTGCTGCACTCCTGCTGCTACTGCGCAAATTACAAGATACACCATGGACTAAATATAGCATCACTACAGAAAAGCCATCAAGGACTTATGAACAACATGAACTCATAATGTTTAGAAAGACACTTTCATAATATATAGATTTTTATTATTTTACTTTATTACTGAAATAGTAAATTAGTAGTAAATAGAGTAAACACAATCTGAAGATTATACTGTGTGTAGAATTTGAGCCGATGGTGAAAGTAACATTTTTGTGTGGAAACGAGTGGTTTGGGTTTTTATAAACTATACCAATCTCAATTGACAAACTCAGGACTTCAGTGATTTATATTTTATTAACAAAGACTTGACATTTATGTACAAATATAATACAACATGGTTTAAAAAATAAAAGAAGTATATCATTATTTATATAATATATGTTCCATGGGACAATTGCACTTTGAATGTCTTGAGCTCTTCTTGGTCTGTTGTGCTACTTGTCTGCCCTGACGAAGGAGGCGAACACACTCTCCTCCTGCTCCAGCAGCACCTGTGGTTTGTCGTGCTCCAGAATGATCCCGCGCTTCATCACAATCACCAGGTCGGCGTTCAGGATGGTGTGGACGCGATGCTGCAGACAAGAGCACAGCACGTCAGTTCAATCTATGTTTGAATAGTTTATATGCAAAAAACAAATATGTGCCATATCGGAAAAGCTTACATTTTTCTCTTTATCAAGTAGTTTGTGAAAAGCCAGATCTATTTTAGTGCCATACAAATAAAGTGTCACCCCTTCTTGCGCAAATTCCTTCAAGTGCACTGCCATTAACAGAACATGTTGAAGATTGTAAGTAGAGGAATACAATATTTGTTTGTAAAGCCCTACATCACAACAGCAGTCGTGGTGGAGGACTGTACAAATTCGTTAATTCACAAACAACAGATCAACAGAGAATGAAATAATTACAAACACAAAGGAGGTGTTGGCTCAGAGGGAGGAGGACAAATGTCTATAAATGTTCTTAAACGTCCTGCATCATCAATGTCCTTAGACTCTACTTCAGAACGACTAAAAAAACAAAAATGGGGGGAAAAAAGTGAGAAATCTTGGGGAGGCCCACATTGAAACAGGCTGCAGATGACTAATAATACACTAATGTACTGATCCTGAGCCAAGTGCAGTCATAGAGTGTATTTTAATCTATTATATTATCTTAAATAACAGCTCATGTGTGACGTCTCTTCTTTACTACTTTTTATTCTGCTGTAATGGGCGCAACAATGACATCGAAGTTTCCAAAGTGTGGGAAAAATAATGGTCTATCTTATCTTATTATGACTGAGGTCAAATGTTTGCTTCTTCCATTGTGTGAATGAATATAATGGTCGTTGGATCACATTGGATTCTGGCATCAATGATAAATAATGGGAAAATAATGAATGATTCCAACCGGAGAGCCAGGGAACAAAAGTGTCATGATTCACTTTTGAGTTTGAGACTAATGTGACATTTCTTGAGTCTTTTGAGCGATTTGAAAACCTGAAACAACCACAATATGAGCGTCAATGTTAAACCTCTTTGTCAAACACATACAAACCACAGACTGTAAATACACACTTCTTTGTTTTGTAGCTGGGGTATTTTCCATATTTATGTAATGGTTTCATCTTTTGAGCAAAAATCAACTGTGATGTGTGGTTTAAAGGGTCAAAAAACACAATTCTAACCCCTCATTATTTTTATAATCAAGTTGGTTTCAGTCTACCTGTAAAAGCCTCATTATCTGCTGACAAATGAAACACCTTTTAGACTATAATTGGTCGTACAGTGACGCATACATGACTGGAATAACACTTTATATTCACCAGTTATTATAAAAGCAGTGGGAGATTGGCAAAGTATTAAAAAAATCCTTGGAGACCGGAAGGTGTTATACATATAAATGATTGATAGTTTAACATTGAAGTGGGGGGCAGCTGAAACATATTTCCTGGTAACTCTGATTTATCTTATTTTATTATTGTTTTTTATTCAGACTTTATTGAGGACTCATATGCAGGCACAGGACCCATAGCTAAATAGCTAACGGTCAAAAAGTCAATTAAATTCAAATAACTTTATTAATCAGCGAGGAACTTCATTTGCAGACGGAGCACCAGTGGGGAAACACAAAAACACAGACTTCTACACTCTCATTCCTGGACCAATCGTCAAAAGTCGTCACATCTTCTTTGTCAGTGCATACGATGGTAACCATGCAACTAGGTATAAATATGTTGTCATAAAGGTGAAGTGGTGACAGAACCAAAAAAATCTATGATTTTGGCATTAGAGTAACACGGCGGTTTGTAAATCACTAAAAAAAATTATCTGGGGTAAAAAAATGGCTTGTTTCCCTTAAGAGTTGTATTGGCACCTGCCCTTTAACGGAAATAAAAATCTATAGATGAACGCAACCTCTCACATGCATCCACATTTTGTATCTCAAGGTCAACAACACGTACAAATCATTTTCTATCACCTTTTCTGATCAAAATAATAACAATACTCGGAGTCAGAGGCCATATTATTCATGACTCCATGTTATACTATGATTTTCCATTTCATGGAGGTGACGTCATGTGAGATTTCATAACACTTTGAAGCAACTTTTGTTAAAGTTAAACTCATCATTCTATCAATGTGCAGAAGCCTGTACTTTTCCACTTTATGTTTTGTCTATCTGAAGGCCAAGCTACATGGCACCGTGGCAGCTGCTGATTGGAGGTCTCCATGCCTCTGCTCTGTATAATACACTTGCATTCTGTTGTTTGTGTGCTTTGTTCGTGCTGTCTCTACCATCGACAATAAAACATGTCTTCTGTCTGAATTAAAGACGCGATCCCAGACTATGTCATCTTCTTCAGGTGGTGGAAGGATGCGGGCCTTGTCTGTAACATCTAGAGAACAGAAGACTTTTTTTTTTTTTTACACAAAAAGTGTTTTTTTAAGCCAAAACTGAGAAACCTCAAGAGAAACCATGCATCTGGACCAGCACACTTGGACAATCTGCACAGCCCCTGATTCCACTCAGGCTGTGAGCTGCTGAGACATGGACAATACCATCGTCCTCTTTTGGATGGACACCATTTGGAACCATTGGATTACACAATTTGGACATCATTTGGAACAATCTGGATTTCTGAATTTGGACATAATTTGGACTGAATTGAATTGCTGAATCTGGACACTGAAGCTGAAACGTGTGATTGAAAGACACGTCACAGAAGAATTCATGGCTCGACACAAATGCAGCCTGAAGAAACCAACAGGAGAAGTGGGAGAGACTGTTTTCAAAGCAATATCTGGAACCACCATCGACTGATGAAGTTTGGTATTTTACTGAAGATTGTTGACGAGTTTTATGAAAGATCTGAACATGTTTTATGAGTTTTTGAAGTATTCCGAGTTCTGAGTTTTTTGAAGTACCGAGTGAAGTACCGAGTTTATGAATTTTTGAAGTATTGAGTTATGATGTTATGTTGCTGTTTATCGATCCTGATGGTCACACGTGAATGTATGACCAGAGGGGGGAATGTGAGATTTCATAACACTTTGAAGCAACTTTTGTTAAAGTTAAACTCATCATTCTATCAATGTGCAGAAGCCTGTACTTTTCCACTTTATGTTTTGTCTATCTGAAGGCCAAGCTACATGGCACCGTGGCAGCTGCTGATTGGAGGTCTCCATGCCTCCGCTCTGTATAATACACTTGCATTCTCTTGTATCTGTGATCGTGTGCTTTGTTCGTGCTGTCTCTACCATCGACAATAAAACATGTCTTCTGTCTGAATTAAAGACGCGATCCCAGACTATGTCATCTTCTTCAGTCACTTTGTACAATAGAACTCTGGCTTTGTCCTTAGTTCATTTTCAAAGGAGGTTTTCCCGTTTCCCCTCCACATCTGGCGTCATCGACCTCAGCAAAGCCCCAGTGTTGTGTGTTTTAACCTTCTCTACAGTACGTTAAGGGCGTGTAATGCTCTCCTTTACGCAGAGAAGGTCAGCACTGGGGGAAAGCTGACTTGCATGAATCCTGTAGTGCGCAGAAGGCCCGTGGTGCAATGTAAGAAGATACTCACTGCTATCGTTACTACGGTCCGGTCGGAAAACGCAGTCATCACCACTCTCTGCAGAATGCTCTCCTGTGGGAATGAAAACACAAGGTTAGGAGAGACATCAAGACTATTTTTTTTATTGTTTTAATGCACTGGAAACGACAGCAAGTCCTAAAGCAGCTCTGAAACTTTTGTGCTTTACAATTGCTATTTTTCATACTTTTTTCTAGCTGTAGCTTAATTCTATTCCAGTGCAGCGTTTAGAAATGTTAGTTAGCTCGAAAAGTTTATAATGGATGTGTTTCGCCTGATTTTGTCATACGGGGATCAATAAAGTGTGTGTCTATTTGGAGAATCCATGTTTGTGATAATACTACAGGACACAAGAAAGAGTAAGACAGCCTGAAGTGAATCGAGCTGTGAATCTAATAAGAATGTGTTTTATTTGTATGTTTTTGTATCAAGCAGTGGGTTTCTGTGCACATAATTAGTTAGAAAAAGGGGTAAATTGTATATCTGTACCGGATAAGTGTGGCCAAAGTCTAACTAATTTGAAAAGCAGGAAGTAAGTGCAGAGCAGAGAGTGGAACTAGCAACAACTCTTGAATCAGCGATTAGGGAACACAAGCTCCTAAAAGACAATCCAACCAATAATCACAATTGAGAGCACAATGGGGTGGACTTGATCTTGTTCCCCTTGTTCTTTAAAGCTGGGGTCTCTAACTTTCAACCCCCCAAAAATGAAACAATATTTAAAAAATCTAGTTCCTCGCTCTCAAAACATTTTGGGTCTGTCACTGCTTTTCAGATGCATGTGCTTTTTTAGTAGTGCTGTCAAACAATTCAAATATTATTTTAATCACAACTAACTGTATATTTCCCCCTGTTTTAAATATATATATCTCTTAATTTGGTTTGAAAAGGTTTGGTTTGAAAATTTTTGTACACCAGCTTTAAGAATCAACCAATGTGTTTGGTCTTGAGGTCAGTTTCTGAATATTTTGAAACCATGACTTTACTATGGGTCTGAAATTGACACATATATTAATATTCTAAAGTGTTTATTTATTTATTTTAATTTAGGACAAACGGCTTAATCAATGTGTCTGCAAACAGCATCAATATAAACTGCAATAAAGTACTTCTCTGGTCAAAAGACTATGGGAGGTTCATTTAAATAACTGTTTTCTTCTTGCACTAAGGCCTACAGTGATGAAAACAGAGGCACATTCAAAGCAGATGCATCAGACTTAGTTCCATCCATCGTCCCCTGATTTAAAGCGCTTCGTCCTCAGGCTGTAACCAGTGTCCTGAGTGAGAGACCCATCAGTCTGAAGAACCACTGCAGAAAACCATTTGTTGTCCCTGTTTCCCCGCAGGCTGTGACCGACTTGTCTGCTTTCCTTTCACTCTTCCTCCTTTTTAAATGTCTCCTCTTCAAAGTGCTTTTCCAAACAACAAAACCAGGGCCGCGCTAAACCTTTAAATGGATTCATATCATCACAATTCTGCAGACTAACAAGAATTAACTACAGGAATCAGTATGTTATGTGAGAATCAATTAGTCTCTCTCTGGTCTCTCTCTCTGGTCTCTCCCTCTGGTCTCTCTCTCTGGTCTCTCTCTCTCCCTGTTGTCTCTCTCTCTCCCTGTTGTCTCTCTCTCTCTGGTCGCCTTCTCTCTCTCTCTCTGGTCTCTCTCTCTCTGGTCTCTCCCTCTGGTCTCTCCCTCTGGTCTCTCCCTCTGGTCTCTCCCTCTGGTCTCTCCCTCTGGTCTCTCCCTCTGGTCTCTCTTTGGTCTCTCTCTGGTCCCTCTCTCTCTCTGCTCTCTCTTTCTGGTCTCTCCTGTCTCTATTTGGTCTCTCTCTCAGGTCTTTCTCTCTATCTGGTCTCTCCCTCTCTCTGGTCTCTCTCTCTCTCTGGTCTCTCTCAGGTCTGTCTCTCTCTCTGGTCTCTCTTTCTGGTCTCTCCTGTCTCTATTTGGTCTCTCTCTCAGGTCTGTTTCTCTTTCTGGTCTCTCTCTCTCTGGTCTCTCTTTGATCTCTCTCTCTCTCTCTCTCTGGTCTCTCTTTGGTCTCTCTCTCTCTCTCTGGTCTCTCTCTTTGGTCTCTCTCTTTCTCTCTGGTCTCTCTCTTTGGTCTCTGTCTCTCTGGTCAAGCAAAGATCTCCTTTTAAAATATTGAGTTTCACCTGCCAGTTTCGAATTATAAACGGGAAAATGCAGAAAAATACTCACAAATACAAATGAAAGCATTACAATCCAAATGCAAGTTACTAATAATAATAATTGAGTAAACAGCAAGTAACTTTGGTTCTATCGTCCTTTATGTAGAGTGAGACACAATGAGACAAGAGCTGCTTCCAAATTCATAAAAAATACTTCCGATCAAACACATTTTTTCCTTTTATAAATCTTGCTGGAATTCAAATATTACCGACAAGTTTTAAAGTCTGAAAATTCCCCGTCTCATCCATTCAACAACATTAACTTTAAAAAACAAGAAAGGAAAAGGAGAGATATATTTAAGCAATTACCACAAAGACAAAATAACCTTATTTTATACCCATCTTGTTTACTTTTGAGCTACTGTAAAAAAATCAGTAATACAAATACATAGAAATATATTAACTACACCTTAAATCAAAATCTTGCTTTCAAATCTATGTTTCGTGAGCAAAATCCTTTCGGTACAGCTCAAAAATCCGTCTAAAACAGCTAAAAAATCTGTCTCC
Source organism: Knipowitschia caucasica (assembly GCA_964034765.1). Lineage (NCBI taxonomy): Eukaryota > Metazoa > Chordata > Actinopteri > Gobiiformes > Gobiidae > Knipowitschia > Knipowitschia caucasica. The sequence goes on from OZ035842.1 coordinate 26,111,951, forward strand.
TTTAAGTGATTAGAATTATTTGTTGTCATTCCCCTGTGGTTCCCCCTGATCGCTGCTGTTTCCATGTTGAAGTGTGAAGTGGCCTCTTGTCTCCGTCCTATCGCTCTCCCCTCACTTGACCTGGTGCCTACAGAGAGCTGCTTATAGTCGACCTTGTGCAAACACTGACCGTTGCCATGTCGATGGACGCCGTGGCCTCGTCCATGATGAGGATGCTGCTCTTCCGGACGAAGGCTCGAGCCAAACAGAAGAGCTGCCTCTGGCCCTGGCTGAAGTTCTCTCCTCCCTCTGTGATGGTGGCGTCTGGAGGGAAAAACAAGGGGAAAAACGATAATGGAGACTCTTGTGTGATTTAGGCAAACACCAAAAAGACCCCACAGTGCATTAAAAATAGAGATAAGACCCTTCATTTGTATACACAGGCAAACACAACCGTCTTTAACCTGGATTTGAACATTACCAGAGACGCCGCTCTCACATTTGCAGAGAGACTGTTTTAGATTTTAGCTGCATAAAATCTGAAACAATGCCTATTTACTACAAACGTGCCATTTTATTATCCATGTATTTCTGTGTATAAGTGAGATCAGTGCATAAGCGAGATCAGAGATATGCTGTTTCTCAGATGCATCAGAATCAACGGCATTTTACAAGTGAGAACACAGTAGGAGGTCATTGGCAAAAACAGATGTCTCGTTTCAAACTTTAGAATGTTTTGTTATTGGCCGTATATTTGGAAGAATTTGCTCAAGAAGGGGTGAAAATGTATTTATATGTCCGTAAAATATATCTGGCTTGTCTTGGCTAAGCCTGGCCTTAGCATCTGTAATCTTCGGGCAAATATCATTTAGAAAGAAATGAAATTAGTACGATGGTTTGGTGAGACCAGGCTAGTCTTGGCTTGGTAAAGGACAAATCGTAATAGCCTTTCAGATATTTTTCTAATGCCGCTTATCTGTTTTGCAAAATAAACATATACTATACAAATATTCTAACTGTAAATGGATTGATTTAAATTCTTTTTCATTTAATTTACAATCTGCTTGAATTTTCTCATCTCAGAACATAAGAAAACCAGTTCCGTGACGATATTTTGTAGAATTTCCATACATTTTCTCCCACTTTATCCGTTTATGGTTACAGGAGCAGCAGAGACCCCCTCCTCTCTTCGCCCACCCCCTCCAGCTCATCTGGGGGAATCCCGAGGCGTTCCAGGACCAGCTGAGAGACAGGAGTCATCTTGGAGGCATCCTGTCTTGTCGGCCATTACCCAAACCTCCCAAGAACGTGTGTCCTTTGGATTCTCTTTCTTCTTCCCCACAACAGTTCGATACAGACCTCGCATCACTGCACACCAATCTGTCACTCTCACACGCTGTCCTTGTATCGGCATTTTTGCTATTTCAAAGTCTTTTCAAACACCAAACACCCTGAGCCTTTATAAAAACACAGCAAAATCGGTTATAATTTCATGCCTCCCCTGATTTACTAATGGAAAAATAATACAGAACTTCAGAAAGTGTAGCCTTAAGTCATGAAATAGCAAAAACAAAAATCATCAAGGCAAATCCTATTATCTGCACTTTTTGCTTTAATCTTTATTATTGGCCTTTGGGGCTGAGTTTAGTTTCTACCTGCACACAAAGTTCTCCATACACTGCAAAAAGAGATGAAAAATATGTGGAAAAAATGCTCAAATTTGGCAAAACGTATCTTAATTTGAGCACATTTTGACTGCCTTAGAACAAGATTTGCCAGTGGGACAAAGCAAAATTATATTATAAAATACAAGAAATGTCTCCCTTGGAAAGAAAAAGTAAAGCAATAGTTCTTGAATTAAGATTAAATGTCATTGTTACGGCCTTATAGTTGAGCTCGTAAGGGGAAGAGGAACATAACATACAAAACCAAGATGTAGAATGGTTAATTAAATGGGCTTTGAAAAAAATAAGTAAAGGGGCAACAAATTGTGTAGGACCACTTCAGAGTCAAACAAAAACACAAAGGATTCTCAATTCAACTTAATCAAAGCACAAACACAGAGCCACACAGGTTGTCTTTTTTTGGTTCCTGTTTTATTTTGTCTCATGTCCTGTGTCTTGTTGAGTTTTACTTCCTGTTCTGTCGATTGTCAGCCCCGCCCTCATGTGTTACACCTGTGTCTCTGTGCTGAGTGTTCCATGGTTCTTGTCATCATCCTCAGTTCCTGTGTTTTACATTCAGTTGAGTTTTGTTTTTGGATTTTTGTTTATCAAGATCAGTGGGGGCGGGTCCCGGCTCAAAAGTGGCCAAAATGACGTGCGCTGACATGCTTGCAATACCACCCCGGGCCGATGGGGGTGGACCCGGAATAAGAATTAGCCAATGCTAACATATAGCATCTTCGAACCTCTCGAAAACGTCTTTACAGGATGGACCAAAAGTCGCTCTTGGCCCAAAGCTCCGTTCCACATGTGTGTCAATGCTGAGGGGGGTGAATTTTTTTGAGTTTAGTTATAGTCGCTGTGAATTTTTGAAGGCACTTGTTAAATGAATGGCGCTCGTGCCGGCTGACGCAGGCGCAGATGCGTCTCTTCACATTTTCCAGCCCCCGTGGCCATTTTGAATCACTCCATGAAAGCCCAATTTTTGGCCCATTAGTTAGAACGGCGGAGACAGGCGTGCAGTCCATTAATATATACAGTCTATGGTCAAGTTATATCATTTTTGCAGAATTTCTTTTTGGATCCTTCCTCCTTTGATTTGTCCCATTGGAAAATCTTGTTTCAGTACTCAAATAAAGATAAAACTCTATTCTAGCAGTTATTACCTCATATATAATCATTCTTTGCAGTGTAGGTACAAACTCACTGCTGTAATGTAAGCTGTAAGAGCCGGCAGCGAGACAATGATCGCGTTTGAAAATCCACTGCTCTTCACTCGGACGAAAGCTCGTGTCTGGAGCCGATCAATGTTATTGGACATTTGTCTTTGAGGAAAGTACTCCATAAACAGGAGGCTCGGAGTCGGTCACATGAGGGGTCTGCGTGTATGTGTGGAGTCAGCAGGAGGGATATTTTTCCACCACACTGAATAACAACCATCTCTGCTTTCATGTGGAATCAACCCTCAAGACACAGTTATGAAGCGACCGAGGCATTGGGAGAGTATGTAGGCTATAGTTCAGCAGGGGATTCAAACTGTGTCAAAAATAATCTCACAACCAAGAGGAATGTTTTCATGTAGGCCAGACTGAGGTAAAGGTACATGTGAAACATTCATGTGAAGGTATTTTGATCCAGGAAGGCAGCAGCAGTAAACAGAAATGGATAATGTGTGACCTTGGTGAGCCATGAGGCAATAGTTTATTCAAAAGAGATCGGCAACTGGTTTTGATACTCAAGGTTACGACAAACTTTTTGCATTCATCATTTATTTTGAATACTATTTTGAATACTAAAGAGAGCCAATGTTAAACAGTGTAGGACGATGTAAAATTAATGGCAATTTTCAAAAGTGCAAAAAAACCAAATTCTGCCCCTCCCTCTGGTGGTAGCAGGGAGAGTTGCAGGTAAATAGTATTTCTAAGGCAGGAGATAAAGAAACAAGAAAGTCTCACATCATTTGTATAGTCAAAATAATGACTTGGTATAATTTCTTCTTTAAGTTAAGACATATTTTGAGCTTTTCTGATTTAGATTATAGCAAATATTTGAGCTGAGTTTAATAATATTCAGTTTAGCGCAGACTGAATGATCCGCTGCTCTGCTTACTGCTCAGTGAGACGTGATATTGTCAATACAGTCCTAACACCAGGAGCCGTGTGCGAACGTGTGTGTGTGTGTATTTGTGTGTTGTGTGTTGTGTGTATGTAGGCAGGATTGCGGAAAAAAAAACCCACTGGACGGTTTGAGCTAAAATTTGGTGTGTACTGTGTAGATACTGGGATGTGATGGTATTAAGACTCATTAAACAGTGGTCCATTGTATTGGCGGGGTATGTGCTCTCCGGGTGCACATGCTAGTTATGATTCATTACTTGCCCGTGTAACTGAGCTTTTAATTAAATTGCCAAAATAATAATACAACAAACAAACAATAAAACCAAATATTGTTTCATTCTCGTGCACATGGGACCTCAAGCTATAATACAAACAGCTGATTCATCCATTTAAAGTATCTATCCCTACATCCCACCAATGTGATAAAGCAAGGGAAAGCTAAACCAGGTTCCCAGCAGAATAAAACATTGTTTATTTTGTATTTTAAATGCATGGTTTTCTCACCAAGGCCTCCAGGGAGTGTCTTAACCACTGGCTTCAGCTGTGCGATCTCCAACGCCTCCCACAACATGTCGTCTGTGGCCTTCATCGCTGGGTCCAAGTTGAATCTACAAACAGACAGCGAAGCAATGACATAGAATCAATATCATGGTTAATATAATATCAACAGTGCATATGGTCAAGGATGTAAAGGAATTGAAAGTTTACTGTATAACTACTCCCAGAATTCTGAAACTATGGGAACTCCGGAGTTTCAGAATCTTATGAGAAAACAAACCACCACCAACATACCATCATACTGAGCCCTTTTAAAGACTATATTCCTTACATACATTTTGAGAAGTATTTAAATTAACGTTATATAGTTATGTATCTAACAAAAGGATTTACATAATAGAATAACAGTTTAATGGATAGAATAATCTCTAAACACTGAACATCTTGGCCACAATATTTGGCTCTAAAAATAATCCTGCTTCAGACAGTGACCTCAGGACACAGACACTTGTCCTAAAACTGCTGATGGATCCAACTTTTGATTATGAGCTTTGTCTCATGTGACGGCACCAGTACTTTATGTTGAGCTAGTGACTTTATTATTCAATTAGCCCACTGTCAGTAATCAAGAATGACTGAGAGGCTAGGAAAACAGTTAGTGGTTGAGAAGTTTCCGCTTTTAAACAGCTGCTTAATTAGCATAGGTTGGAAGTGCTGTGTGATTGGCTGAGGGTGAAAGGGGCGGGGCTTGGATGGGCTGCAGCAGGTATAGCCTACCAGACTGAATTTGCACTGGCTGCATATTGCCTACAGCTAAAACTTTTGCGAAATCTGTTCTCCGTCTCTTTCACCAATATCTGCTCAATGTGTGACTATGTTATGGTCTGTCAATACACTTGTTCAATGTGATCTGACCTCAGTTAACTTGAGCAAACTTATGTCTAACCCGGAGTAAACTTGTGTGTCTATTACTATGAAAACATGGACTTAGAAACAAAACCACTTATCGTTCTTTGCTTTAGAAGTTCCACCTTATATCCACTGCTTTGTTTTCTCATAATGTATCAAAACTATTTATGGATAACAGATAAAAGCCCACTGATGACTGCTGTCGTTGTGTCCTTGGGCAAGACACTTAACCCCACTTTGCCCAAAGCCCCCACTGAAAGATCAAGGCTATGCTCACACTCGGAGAGCAGCCGTCCTCCTGTGGACTCACCACCTGCAGAGGGTCAGTGAGGGGCTGGTGCTATGAGACTTGGGTGGCATCTCTGACTGTCACCCCCCTGACCCAGAAATGGATTAAAGGGTAGAAAATGGATGGAAAAAAAATGGATGGAGATAAAAGCCGTTTTTATTACTGGGAACTACATAATTCATTGCCCACTTAAGATGCTGTTTTTATGGACAAGTTTTCCAAAGTGTGTTTTTCCTGAGAAATGACCCAAATTCTAGTTCACAAGCTCAGAGTCAGGTGGTCACATTTATTTTGATTTTGTAGTTTAAGATCAGGGTTTTGTCGACAGTGCTCCAAGATCAATTGTTTTGTAGGTTTTCTGGTGTGAAGGTCCGTCAGCAGAGAAAACCTTCCAAACAATTGATCGTACAGCATTCCTAGAGACCACTGTGATGCAAAGTAAAAGGCATCACTGACCACTCATAAAGCACTGGGTCAAAATGCATGGTTAAATATGCAAATAATATCAAATTGTTTTTTTCACATACAAAGTTGACCCTTTAACCCTTTCACATAGGGCCACATGGTCAAAAATATGTATTATTTTCTAAAATTACAGTAGATACAACATATGGAATGTGTTTTTTATCATTGCATTTCTTTGATTCTCTGATCTGTGTTGGCGAATCGACGGCTTTGTAAAGTCTTCCGAGATAACTGCCCATGTCAAAACAGCTCACTCATCGTAAGACCCACTTTTACTCTGGCTTTTAACACCACGTTGTTAAAAGTTGTCCTCTATTTTATCTTATTTTAATAGTTTTTATTTTATTTTATTAAAATCTAATAGTTTTGTATTTTATTTTAATTACATTCTAATTGTTTTTAATTTATTTTAACTGATTTTTTAATTATATCTTAATTGTTTTCATTATAATTTTATAGTTATTTATTATATTTTTATAGTTATTTATTATATTTTTATAGTTATTTATTATATTTTTATTCGTTTTATTTAATTTTATTCTTTTTATTTAATTTTTATTCTTTTCATTTATGCATGATTTCTTTATTTAGTGAATATTGTTGAAATAAATGCCTTCAGTCTTCAGTCAAATGTCTTGTTAGCACAAAGGAGTTTGCTGTGGCTCTTACCGTATTGTGCCGCTGAACAGAATGGGGTCTTGGAGGATGATTGACAGCCGCGACCTGAGCGTCTGTAAGGGCAAGTTTGGAGATGTCGATGTCGTCAATCACTATCCTCCTGTGGAGAAAGGACCGGTGTTTTTTTCACCTTGAACGCGTCCAAAACTAATTGCTCCGAGCTTTTTATGTGGATTTATCCTGCTCGAACATGTCCACCATGCGGAAAAAAAAGGCCAATGAAAACGATGATTTACCGCTTCCTGTCCGTCCGCAGATCCCCACCTGAAAATATGAAGTGGTTAATCAGCCAGTGATTAAAGACATTTTTGTTTTTTGTGTGTTACAGAGGTTTGAGTACGACTTCAATGGAAACCTGGTTAAATTTAAATGTTTTTGTTGGGTCATTTGTGCACTAAGAACGGTATTTAAGATTAAGACTAAGAGATCGTTTATTCGTCTCACAGTGGGAAATTCCAGGGTTGTATCGCCTCCAAATATGATTGTTTTTTAGTTTTTCCTCTAAAATTACTATTTTCCCCACCCCTATTTAATTACAGTATAAGGTGTCGGGAATGTTTGATATTTATTAAAAAAGCAGAACACAACACTCCACTTTTACCACTAGATGGAGGTGTTTAACTTTTCTCTCCATTTTATTTATTTATCCATATATGTAAGTATTCTCAAGACGTAAACCATGAAATGCAAATGTTCATTCATAGTGTTTGTTATTTTAGGATTATTATGATATTAAAATCAATTTTTTGGTTGCAGTCACCAGTGAAGAAGCCAAAATATAACAATACTAATAATCCATTTTCTTTCTTCTTGTCTGTTTATTGACTGAATTGTTGTGATCGTGTCAAGGCGGCAAAAGGAAATGAACCCAAAATTCAAAACTGTGAAAAAATGATTTAATTTAAAACAAAGTAACCAGACTAAAACTGATGTGGAATGACAATGACGGAACCAGGAGCGAAGAAATAGACAGGGTTTAAACACAAGACTAACAAGACACAGGCGATACACCTGAGGGCAGGGCAAGGTAAGTTTATCCGTATAGCACAATTCTTACACAAGGCAACCCCAAAGTGCTCAATAAAACAAGATATAGACAGGGCAGGTAAGCAGACAACAGGAAGTAGAACTAAAGAAGACTCAGGGATAATAAATTACAAAACAAAACAGGAAATAAACTCTAAACGATGACAGATTGTGATTGTAAAGTTCAGACTGTGGAGACTTTGGAAAAGCATTGTCTACTGTCACCGTGGTATTGTTTGTGCCTGTGATAATAATACCCTGGAAAATTCTGTCCCGTCCATTGTTTGAGGTGAGACAGGTGGGCAGAGAGACACACAGGGCCTCTGGTGTCTGTGCCTCTGGTGTCTGTGCCTCTGGTGTCTGTGCCTCTGGCGTCTGTGCTTCTGGTGTCTGTGCCTCTGGTGTCTGTGTATCTGGTGTCTGCCTCTGGTGTCTGTGCCTCTGGTGTCTGTGCCTCTGGTGTCTGTGTCTGTGCCTCTGGTGTCTGTGCCTCTGGCGTCTGTGCTTCTGGTGTCTGTGCCTCTGGTGTCTGTGTATCTGGTGTCTGCCTCTGGTGTCTGTGCCTCTGGTGTCTGTGCTTCTGGTGTCTGTGCCTCTGGTGTCTGTGTATCTGGTGTCTGCCTCTGGTGTCTGTGCCTCTGGTGTCTGTGCCTCTGGTGTCTGTGCCTCTGGTGTCTGTGCCTCTGGTGTCTGTGCCTCTGGTGTGTGTGCGTCTGCTGTCTGTGCCTCTGCTGTCTGTGCCTCTGCTGTCTGTGCCAGTGCCAGAGTTACGTAACTGATTCTGTGTAATTCTCTGGTGAATATCCGCTCAGTTGAGATGACCTGAAGTGATGCCAGCACTAGATGTAGATTTTGTTCATTCCCTGTAGCAGCAGCAGCAGCAGCAGCAGCAGCAGCAGCAGCAGCAGCAGCAGCAGCAGCCAACAGAAGTGAAATAGCAAAATAGAAATTGACACAATTTGGGTCAATATTAGGATTGGGGAAAATATATTTTTCTTGTATGTCAAGAGATATTCATTACTTGGAGATATTTGTGTATAGAAAGTGAGGGAGCATCCAGAAACTAGACTTTTTGATTGAAGTTTGGAATGTTATAATACAGTAACAAAACTGAGTGTTGTGAGAGGTTCATTTCAGGCCACACTGCATAAAATGATCAAATGTGAGGTAATAAATGCTTGAATTTAGTGGTTTTTATCTGAATTTTGGTACATTCTGTCTGTCTTAAACAATATTTTCCAATGGGACAAAACCAATTTGTCATTTTCAGGAACTTTGCTTTTCTCATTGGCAAATCTTCACTGCAAAAAAGTGAAAATATAGACTAGTGTAGTTCATTTGATTTCAGTGTATTTATCTACACGCACCAATAACTTCTTTACTCATGCAGGCTGAAGATTTTAAAGATAATATTACTTATCTTCACAAGTGGAAAAATCATGATACACTGGCAGATAATTTAACACATTTCCTCTAATTGTAGCCTTTTCTTGTTGTTTTTTAATCCACTTATTGCAGCGTTGTTTTAAGGCAGTGCTAAAATGAAGATACATTTTTGCCACATTTTTTTACTTATTTTTCATCACTTTTTGCAGTGTTACTATGATGAGTTTACAGGTGGCTTGTTCTGTCTGTTAAATACTTTCCTCCAACTTTTACAACCCGACCCCTGCTGCCCAGTAACTGTATGTGCATTTAAACAATTAGAGTCACGCACACCTCTTGACGGCCAACACAAACGGACTACGCCAAGTCCAAAGGTCAAGCTCTTTGTTACACACAGTGGGGCCACTCTAGCTGTCGACAACTTATCAGGTTACTGTCGATTCTCTCGTGTCGTCCTCTGTGTAACGTGAGCCCTGGTCACATTTCCCTTGTGCCATGTAGAGGTTAGTTCCCCAATAACATACCTCGCCACATGTTGAATATTCCACCACTAAATGCAAAGGGAGACTGTCTGGATGGGTTTATCTTTGGCCGGTTTTATCTCATGCCCAGTCGTACGTAGAGCGGCATGCAGCCAGGGCCCTAGAGCCAGCTAGCGCCACTTTATCGGACACGTTACTGCCACTTCACATAACTCTGCACCACCTGACAGAACAAAGACCCCAATATAGAAAGAGCATTGTTCCTACTACAGAAAACAATTCTAACAATGGTCGCATCGCCAGCTACAATTACATTATTTGTTGTTTCTTTTGTATTAAAACATTTGAGTATGTTTTTGTGTGCCTTGAATTGTTCCACATGTTTTGCTACATTATACATTACCACAAACAAAGATATTTTATTGGTATTTCATATTTTACGGGAGAGACCAACACACAGTGACAGAAGGGTGAAGGGAAAGCATAAAAACACATGACTTTTTTTACGCACAAAAAACTGAAATGTGTTCTGAAGTAATTAGCCCCATTTTCCTTTAGTGCAACCAATAACCTTTAGAAGTTGCCTGATGTTCACCATTCATACTTACTGAATGGTCAAATGCTAGTCTAAGTGCTCATTTGAGTCCAACTGAGCGTAATCTAATCTATTCCCCTCATATTCCGCTATTGACAGGCATTGAATTGGTGAAATGGGTCCTCTAAAAACTGATTTGGCTGTTTTATCATTATCGTTTGCCACAGAAGTACTTGAAAGTTCTTGAAAGAGGGAGAATCAGACACAATCATTATACGCTTCAATAACTCTAATTACCAAACAGTTTGATTCTTGCTGCAGAGATTAACTATATATTTGATGCAGAAGTGTCTAAGGACAGTGGTGATGATCCAGGACACTCGGTGTTCAACGATATTTACGGACATTGGTCATCTGCCGCTTACGGACCAATGGCTCTATGAGTTTTTTTATTGTTGTATTTCTTGTGTTTTATCTGTTTGATTCTCTGATCTGTGTTGGCGAATCAACGGTTTTGCAAAGTTCTTGAATTGAGCGATACTTCAAATTAACCTTCTAGGCGCCGGTGGTTGACTTAAGTAGACAATATGCGGTACTGTTTAAAACGACTGGGTGTCAAAATTCATTCAAGCTCAAACAATGATTTTCATGACCCTTGAGTATGGTACAATGTCAGTTCTGTTTGTGTCCGATTTGTGTCTGTCAGTAAAAAAATATATCTATATTTCACGAAAATCCAAGATTGCCACCACCATATGAAGTCCTGGTACATTTTTCCAACATTAACTTTGGGCCATACTTATAAAATCTCTAATTTACAAAAAAGCCTCCATCTCTTATTACTTTTAAGTCATTAAGATGTCAAAATTGAGCCTCTAAAGTGCATTCTGAGATGGAGTGACCTTAACTGTTACTTTCCCAGGACTGCGGCTTCAGTCACTCCTGGTACCTGTCCATCTTCAGCGTGCTCTGCTGCCTCGGCATCATCCTCTGTTTGGCGACGTCGGTGGCTGTGGAGTGGACCGGTCACAAAGTCGCCAAAGAGCTGCAACACAACCTGCTCAACAAAATCATCCTGGCGCCGATGAGGTAAAGACCAGCCAGTTTTTACACATGTGGCAAATGTCGGAGCTCTCTCGCCCCATTACTTTAAAGACCATCTGCTTTCTAAACACAGCAGCCACAAGGCGTCAGTCAGGAAGACACACAGACCTACAACAAATGTGTGTGCTTATATTTCACATCTCATTTCATTCGAACGCACCAGCTCACAGAAAACAGTGGAGCTCCCGCCTGAAAGATCAAGGCAGCTCTGACCAGCTCGGACTGCCACTCCCCCTGACCCAAAAATTGATCATGGGGAAGAAAATGGAGGAATGGATATAAGTTTGGTACTCTAACTTTAACATCTTCCTCAGGCCCATTTTCACTTTCTAAAATCACAGAAAATTTCCCAATGAAAATTATGTTAAGTGCAAAGTATGAAGGCTCCTATTGTGTTTGTTATTAATGCATTTCCTGTATTCAAACGATTTGATTCTCTGATTTGTTGTTGGTTAATCGACGACATTGTAAAGTCCTCTGAAAAATGAATTAAATTAACCCTTTAATGTTCACTCCTTAATGAAAGCAGGACTCCAATATGTTTTTTAAGATAGGAGCACTAATGTATACAGTATATATATATATATATATATATTTTTTTTTTTTGTTTTGTTTTTTTTGTTTATTATAGGCCTTCACCAAATGGTTGTTTTGCAATTAGGGGGCAAGCTCCTATAAGTATTTTTTTTACTCTGCATGCTCCTTTTGAGCTCTATACAGTATGTTGTTAAGCTTTGATTGTACACACAACTGCAGTTATAATTTAACTCTGTATGTACTGTTTAAACAGCTCAAATAAAGTAAACAAACAAGCTGGGGCTGATGATGCAGAGTGGCCTTTTGACCTTGATATAGCTGTTTTCCCACTTTATCCCTTTACCGCACTCACACTCGCCTTATTTACCATGAAGTAAATACAGACCGACCTTCTGCCATATCACATCAATAACACTCATTTTTCACCCGGGCAGGTTGTTTGAGACCACTCCATTGGGCAGCATCCTGAACAGGTTTTCCACCGACACGAACACCATCGACCACCACATCCCGAGCACGCTGGAGTGCCTGAGCCGCTCCACCCTGCTGTGTGTGTCCGCGCTGGGGGTCATCTCCTACGTCACCCCCGTCTTCCTCATCGCGCTGCTGCCACTCGTCGTCACCTGCTACTTCATCCAGAAATACTTCAGGGTGGCCTCCAGGTGAGTCGCAGCTGAGCTCTTGGATAAACGCAGGGTTTTAGAGTGTGTGGGATTAACTGTAGAATACATTTGAAATAAGTGGATAGGATTTATGTCTCCCACTGTTTTTTATCAACATTTATGGACATTGGTTTCTGCCTCTTACGAACCGGTGGCTCTATGTGTTTGTTATTGTTGCATTTCTTGTGTTTGTACTGCACTGCAAAAAAATTACAAAATATGAGGTAATAAATGCTTAAATCATGGGTTTTTTTGTTGTAATTTGAGTATCTTCTGGCCAATGGGACAAGCCGTTTTGTCTCGTTTCAAGTGCAATTTATTTCCCATTCCAAGGAAGACATTTCTTGATTTTTCTTGTACCTTTTTTATAACAAGACATTTTTGCTCGTTCTATTGGTAAATGTTGCTTTTAGACAGTCAAAATGTGCTCAAATGAAGATTTAAAAAACATTTGATTCAAGCATTTATTACCTTATTGTGTGGTATTTTTTGTAGTGTGTTTGATTCTTTGATCCGTGTTGGCAAATTCAATGTTTTTGTTGATGATAATAATAATAATAATGTATTGGTTTTATATAGCGCTTTTTTGGACACTCAGAGATGCTTCACGTGTTATTATTCATTCACTCCACACACGGTGGTGATAAACTACTACTGTTACCATGGCTGCACTGGGGCACACTGACAGAAGCGAGGCAAGGAGTATGTGCCAGTATGTGTGAAGTGTCTTGCCTAAGGACACGTCGTTAGTTTGGCACTTTACAGCCGCAGCCGCCCCACTGTACAGTCCTCCGAGATCACTACTGTTGTGATTCAGGGCTATACAAGAATACATTGAATTGAATTGAATGTGTTTTTTGATTGGATTCCATCATGTTTCAATGTCAGGGATCTGCAGCAGCTTGAAGACAGCACCCAGCTGCCTCTGCTCTCTCATTTTTCCGAGACGGTGGAAGGACTGACCACTATTCGAGCCCTCAGGTGCAACATCAAAGCACTGACTGTGATTTTAGCCACAGAACCTTCTCTAATGTGTCCCCTGTGTCTCTCAGGTACGAGCCGCGCTTCAGACAGAGGTTATTGCAGTTTACTGATGCCAACAACATTGCCTCTCTCTTCCTCACAGCTGCCAACCGCTGGCTGGAAGTCCGCATGGTAACGATGTTTTCTCTCGCTCGTGTTTGGTTTGATAAACGGCAGCAGCTGTCACAGTTCTGCTGATGTTGTTGGGCGTCTGCTCTGCTGGAATTCTGAATGTTATTATGTTAAAGCGAGGCAAGGCAAGGCAAGACAAAGCGTGTTTATTTGTATAGGACAATTCATACACAGGGCAACTCAAAGTGATTCACCAAAATATTTATATTTATATATATATTCAACAGCAGGAGAAATTGTTGTGTTTTCTGGTCACATAATCTGAGAGAGAATATTTTATGAATCCACAATTATTTGTTTCTCAAGCTTGAGTTTATTATCAACTAATTCTAGCAATCATGGATCAACACCTAGATTTAAGCAAGTTGTGAAGACGTGCTATGATTCCCAACAGTTCTGTAATTATGGAAGAGTAAAATATATTATGTATAGGAATACATGTGTAAAAAAACAAAAACAAATTTGGTGATCAACTCAATAAGTCTATAGGGAGGTGTTCTCGAGTCGAATCTTTTCATCTTTGTTTTGGTCAAATATATTTAAGAAACTTATATTTAGAAGTCTTCAATCAAACTGATAATTTAATTGAATGAATAATCAACCAACTAATCAATGATCTAAATAATTAACATAATGCACCAAATACAAACCACAATCAAACACCACAGAATGGATGAAAAACCCTGGTCCGTCTGTCTGCAGGAGTACATCGGAGCCTGTGTTGTGCTGGTTGCTGCTGTTGCATCCATCACCAACTCTCTGTACAACCATCTCTCCCCGGGTCTGGTGGGACTCGGACTCACGTACGCCCTCATGGTAAGAGCTGTGTGAGTAACCAGTCTCCAAACACAAGTTACAAGTCTCCAAACACCACATTTATTGTAAAACTGAAATGCAACATGAAGTGTTGCAAAAGGTCATCTCCCTTCTGGAGTTTTCCCCAGGGTCTTCCCCGAGGAAGACCTATTAGTAAATAGAGAAAATATGTTTTTGAAAGAAATGTTTAAAAAGAAGATGTCCATATAATAATAATTATGATAATAATGCATTGCCTTTCTGGACTCTCAAAAACACTTCACATGTCATTATTCTTTCACGCCATTCATGGTGTGAAACTACTACTGTAGCCACACCTGCCCTGGGACAAACTGATAGAAGTGAAGCAACAAGTATGGGCCGCTGGGCCCTCCGACAACCACCAACTATTCACTCAAACACAGACTCATTCTAGACCATGAGGGTGAAGTGTCACTTTACAGCCACAGCCTGTGGCACCTGGTGTTTCCAGAGGTCTCCCATCACAGTACTAACCAGGCCCTGCCCTACACATATACTGTATGTGCATATGCTGTTTGAATATTGTCCCCACTGGACATATAATAGACATCTAGAAATAATGTGGATTGACCCTGGACACAGACTTCTGACAGTTACCATAGTTACCAAGAAAGATGTTTTCAGCTGCCCTTCACCCCATTTTAAATCTATTTGCTCTTTGAAATGTTGGGATGTCGCAAATGGACCATTTCTAAATTGTAAACGCCCTATTCAAAGCAACACAATAACCTAGTTCATTCTTTTCTGGCTTGGAAAATCTATTCTCATTGAAGCTCTAAATGTACAGCAGCCAAAAGGTGGTTTTCTGCTCAGTAGAGGACTTCAGACGGCTGCACATTAGATTGTTGTTTACTTGAGTCTTTGCCAAGTGTCTGGCTGTCCCCACACTGAAAACCCTATCCCGCTGCTAAGTCCACACTGTCTTTCTGTGGATCAGGTGTCAAACTACTTGAACTGGATGGTGCGTAACTTGGCCGACATGGAAGTGCAGCTTGGCTCGGTCAAAAGAATCAACGGCCTTCTCCAAACGGAGCCAGAGAATTACGAAGGCCTGCTCTGTAAGTCCCAGCACACAATAACAGATTATACATTCATATAAACCAACACACCGCATCAAATAAATGTTTTCCTCCTCGCTTGCTTTGAAGGGACTCTACACTGAAAAAAGTGATGAAAAAAAGGAAAAGAATTGCTCTAACTTGGCCAAATGTATTAAATAATTGGAGCATATTTTGACTGTGGTAAAAAAAAGAATGATCTTGCTTTAAAAAGATAACAGAAATGTCTCCCTTGGATTGAGAAAAAAAGCAGCAGTTCTTGAAATATGATTAAGTGGCTTGTAAGGAACGTCTTCTATTATTTGGAAGTTTTTTGGGAAACTTCCGGTTGCTTCCGGATTGTTCTCGATGTGATACGGTGTCTGGGACAGGCAGAGGGACCTGTCTAATCTGTTTAATATGATCTTCATGAATTTGTCTGTGCTCAACTGATTTAATGTACACGTTTTTCAGCTCTTATGGTGAAAATGTGCAATAAAGTCAAAGCGGAAGATGGGCACATGCATCAGTACGAGCATTCGTTCATTCATTCGGCTAAAGCTGCCACATGGCTTTGTCCCGTTGGAAAATCTTGTTTAAAGACAGTCAGAATGTGCTCAAATTAAAGTAGCAATATGGAAGAATTGCATGTCAAGTCATCCTTAAATGGCCCTAATATGTCAAAAGGCATTAATAAATCATGCTCTTTTCAAATACTATAACAGCAGTTTAGGGATATTGGAATTTCAAAATTGGTTTTACAGCCCCTAAATCTTGTTATTGTTTTCATTTTGATGTCCCGCCCTCCACTGTTTTTTACCAGAAAGTCCATGATACAGGTTTCTAGAGAGCGTGCAGTATCACTTTTGGCCAGATTTTTACATAATGATCCTCAAAGATAGAAAACAATTCAAGCAATTATTAACTCATACAGTATCTTATCATTTTTTGCAGTGTACTATATTCATCTCTGTCAAATGAGTGTTATATAGCCCGTGTGACAAGTCCAATTGTGCATGCCTCATTTTGCGTCAACTCACCCTGAAAGACAATTTTTTTTGCTTATAAATCCTTTTAGTTGAATGATAATCACTCGCACTAAGATAAATTGGTCTATTGGTCTAAATGGCTTTTCTAATACCGTCAGTCTGTGCTCCTCCAGCTGTGTCCCAAGTCCCTGACGGCTGGCCTCACGAGGGGGAGATCAAAATACAGAATTTAAGCGTTCGTTACGACACCACGCTGAAGCCGGTTCTTAAAAACGTGAACGCGCACATCAGCCCCGGAGAGAAAGTGAGTATGAAAGCAAAGTTATGGAAGATGACGTGTTCGCGCTTGCTGTACGACCCGGTTTAATTCAGAGGCAAATGCATCAGTCCCCATGAAGTCACTAATCTGTTTTAAAAGAAGTCAACCCAGATTGTGATAAAAATAGACCAGGGTGCACTCTTGGAACATAGAGGTGAATTCTTGCATCACAAATAGAAGAAAGTCAGTGAGTGGGAATGTTCTTGGCATGTCCCACCCCAAAGAGACAAGCTGGAGGGTCTCTCAGCTGGTCTGGGAACGCCTCGGGACTCTATGAGCTGGAGGAAGTGTGTGTAGATAAAGGGAAGTCTGGGAGTTTCTGTTTAGACGGCTGCTTCTGTGACTGAACAACGGATAAAGCGGAAGAAAACAGACGGATGGATGGAAAACTCAGGCGTACTGAGATTTTACGCTATTTTCTTTCATTATTTCGCTAAAGTCAGAGATTTTAGACTTAATTCTTGCTTCTTTACTACTCTCACGCCCGAGATTTCTAACTTCTTTATCATACTAAAGTCTTAGATAGCACAGTGTTATTGATCATTTATCTTGTGTTGTGTGCTCCTCATTCCTACTGTTCTGAAACTGGCGATACAACCCTGGAATTTCCCACTGTGAGACGAATAAACGATCTCTTAGTCTTAATCTTAATACCGTTTCTTAGTGCACAAATGACCCAACAAAAACATTTAAATTTAACCAGGTTTCCATTGAAGTCGTACTCAAACCTCTGTAACACACAAAAAACAAAAATGTCTTTAATCACTGGCTGATTAACCACTTCATATTTTCAGGTGGGGATCTGCGGACGGACAGGAAGCGGTAAATCATCGTTTTCATTGGCCTTTTTCCGCATGGTGGACATGTTCGAAGGTAAATCCACATAAAAAGCTCGGAGCAATTAGTTTTGACGCGTTCAAGGTGAAAAAAACACCGGTCCTTTCTCCACAGGGAGGATAGTGATTGACGACATCGACATCTCCAAACTGCCCTTACAGACGCTCAGGTCGCGGCTGTCAATCATCCTCCAAGACCCCATTCTGTTCAGCGGCACAATACGGTAAGAGCCACAGCAAACTCCTTTGTGCTAACAATTTTTTCACATATCATTATTATTATTAAACAGGATTACAAAACTGGAAGTCCAAATGAGAACTGGACGTCACACAAAAAATGGTGTCTTGAAACTCTTTTGGATTTTTGGGAATTTATATGTAGATTTTTAACCCAGATCCCAGAACCCGAGCGCACTGCCACATCGCCGCTCCATTCAGCCATATAGACATAAACAAAAGATAAATATTTCTGCTTTTTCCTTCAACATTTGCGTTCCGTCCATGTGCGCTCCCATTAACTGAGGCACTGTACCATTCCATGTGTTCCCTTCTCCTTGTTTGTGTGTATACAGTACCGGTTAATGAGCTTGTTGATGACGGTACTTGATGGACAAAAACATTTCTATCTGAAGGAGCACAAATTGCCCCTCTTATAGAGCACCATTGATTTTTTTTTTTTTTTTTTGAGGAAAGGTCAGAGCTGCTGCAGATCCTGGAAGCACATCGTATTGACAATCCAGTTAAAATATCTTGTGACGAGCGTGTTTGTTGACTGGAAAAATGTCACCGGCAAATAAGGCCTTCCTATATCCACGGCTGCTTAAGGAAATCTCCTCTGACGTGCAGCTTATATACGAACCCTCTTCATTTATGGTTCTTCTGTACATGAATCATCTGCGGTACAGAATATATCTTGCACAAAATAGACTATCTTTCACTTGTTTGCCCATTTCCTGTTTGCACATTTCCTGAGTGATAATTACTTAATTCACCGTCGCTGTGTGAAGGAGAGGTTCAGCAGGTCGTTCCTTCCTGCTGCTGTCAGACTGTACAATGAGAACTGCTGAACCTGTACATGTCCGTCATCTGCAAATAGTAAATATTGTAATCATGTGTTCACTGGATGTCCCTTTATTTACTTCTTACCCTGCTCAATATGTATATAACTTTGCACTATATATAGATAGACAGCTAGAGATGCATGATATATTGACATTGAGGTATTTACAGCTAGCTAAGAAACATAGCAGCTACTTATATTGTATTTTTTATGTGCTACCTGTGTGTTCTTTGTTGTTTTTTATTTAACCTTTATTTAACCAGGAAAGTCGCATTGAGATTAAGAACCTCTTTTTCAAGGGAGTCCTGGACAAAAACTACATTCAGTTACATACAATTACAGATTATAAAACAGTTACATACAATTACAGGTTATAAAAATAGTCGCATACAATTTTATAAAATCATGGATTATAAAAGCAGTTACATTTCAATGAGGATGTCTCAAGTGCTCTCAATCTGGATCTAAAAGCATTCAATGAAATAAGATCAAATCATTTACAGTCTTTTTGCAACACGTTCCATGTAGAAGGAGCTCTTGGATGATTTTTTTTTGCCAATTCTGTGCAGGCAAAAGGAACCATTTACTACCCTTACTACTGTCCTTTATGCCAAATGTGTAAATATCTCCATTGTGAGATCAAAAAAGTCTATCTTATCTTACCTTATTTTCTGCTGGCTGTTCTCTGTATAAAGCAGAGGCAAAGGCAGAAACTGTAAGCTGGAGACTTCTTTCCCAAAATGAAGGGCTCTGACATCATGCGAGATATTTCAGCTTTGCATTCCTTATCCTTATTGACATCTGAACTCCCAGCTGTGACGACTATAGCACAGTTACCATTTTTCACTCTCCTCTCTGCATGCCAAAGTACGTCATTGGCTGCAAGATTAAGAAGTGTGTAAGATGGAATGAAACTGCGGTGTCTTTGTTGGAATAGCCACACAGGCCCAGAGCAGACATCAGCGTGTGTCACCGCCATAATTCAAATACTGTTATTTCCCCGCACGATACGCAGGCCCTCGAATGCACCATCCTTTCTATATATACGCACCGCTGGCTGCATTCATCGGTCATCTATAACAGTTTGTCCCTCAACTCTGCGCCTATGAAAAACCTTTCTTCCAGTCCTCTCATACACTCGATGTTTGGTCCCCTGTCGGATGTTTGTTGTGCTTTCTACTCATCCCTTTAACAGGCTTTCACGGTATAGGCATCAAAAGGAGACGGTTGACGTTGATTGAAGGCTACTACGGGTGCAGGGTTACTACGATTAAATAATACGTTTTTTATTGTAGCCCTGGTACTAAAGAGCCACAGTCCATAGTAATTATAGTCAGAATGGGCAGAATATTAAAAACGTTTAGTATTGTAACAGAAATGTCTGAAACTGATGTGAGAATCGGTTACTACAACTGCCTTTTGCTCTGAAACATCACAAGAATTTGGTCTGAGAACCTTTGGAGAGCAAACAAATAGCTGGACTTGGTGAGGTTCTGTAGTTTTGGCCTCTGATAACTGACAATAACAAAGAGTGGGAACAATCTTATGACACAGGATGAGTAGTCATCCCACCCCAAAAGACCAACGGCTCCTATGCGTTTGGTGTTATTGTTGATTCTCTGATCTGTTGTTGGTGAATCAAAAACTTTGTAGAGTAAACAAAACTACATTGAATGGAATCGAAATGAGGAGGGTATAGTTTGCATCAGTAGAATGGATCTATTCGAATGTATATTGACCAAATTTGGGGTTTTAACAATTCACCTTTTTCATCTGAGGCAAATGTGAGTCACAGGAAATTATATTTCCTGCCATCCATCTTCTTCCCCTCGATCCTTTTTTGGGTCAGGGCGGGAGCAGTCAGAGCTGCACCCAATTCACACAGTACCAGCCCTGATCCACCGGCAGGTGGTCTTTCAGCGGGGGCTTCAGGCAAAGTGGGGTTACGTTTCTTGCCCAAGGACACAACGACAGCAGACACGACTCTTGAGGTAGGTCTTGTGGTGGGCTTGAAAATTCCATGTAAAATGCACATGTTTTTAGTATATTTTCTTTGAGTAACTGGTCCAGGTTCAGAATATTTGATTTGACTGGAAATTACAATAACATCTTTGTTTTAATCTGTCACAGTTCCAGATGGTTTATGGTAATATTTCATCAATTGGCACACACAACAACAAACAATAAAAATGTGTTTTATTGGGTATGTGCATTATGTTCAACATTTAGACATTTAGAGGTTTTAGCTCTTAGCTCATTGTCGCAATAAATTGAGATAAGTAACAATTACAACAATAAAATTTAGACTAACAAAATAATGTAGTATTTTTGTGTGAATCGTGTACTCATTTTTGATGTATGGATTTTGAAATAGTCTTGGAAGCAATATCACTTGGTAAATAAAACATTCTAAAGATGCAGTAAGCGATTTTGTTAGCTTAGCTGTAGCACCAACTCGAAACCATCCCCCCCCTCGGGTCAGGGTTTTTCTGTTCTGTTTTCAGGGTTAGGCATTTTTTGTTGAGCCATTTTAGGTTTTATAAAATCCGATAAGTCAAGGTTGCGCACTCGCGAGAAACAGGAAGAGGGTGAACAAACGCATCCCATTTGTTTGTTTTTATTAGTCCGCTCCAAAATATTTTGTGTTATATTTTGTAGACTATAGGCATCTGGTCAATCCCAATACTATTTGAAAACACACGATAACTTGACTACTTTTGGGGTTTAGACTTTTTCCTAAATATTTTTTAAGAAATGCATCTGGAAAAAATCACTGACTGTATCTTTAAGTTAAGTTTTTCTATATATACCATGTAGTCAATTATGGAAAAAAGAGCTTAAACGTACGGCTAACTTCTGCCTTCACTGAAAACACTCCATCACCGTGACCAATGGTTTCTCATGACAACAAGAAGGGAGAATGTTTTGAAAATAGATTAAATTGTCTTTGTGATGTGAGCATGAAATTCTACCTCGCGTCCTCCAAGACTCTTAAGATTTCTTCTGCATATTAAATAGGGACTGATCAAAACCCCTTGGGCCGTCTCATTTCTGTACAGTACTTTTCCTCAGAGTGTATCTTCCACTCCTGTCGGATTATTTATTGTGCTCCCCACTGATCCGAATAAGGGGCTTTCATGGCGCACATCAAAAGGCCAGCTAAGAAGAGACCTCCTCCAGCAAAGAGTGAACTGGCCTCTGTCAAACCCACGGCGTCAGCAGAATCCCTCCCTGTAAGAGCACATACCACAAGCCTGCAACATTACATTATACACATGGAGGTTTAGCGGCCGGCATGCAACTGTATATGATATCACTGTCAGCTAATGCTAAATCACACACACCTCTATACGTTACCATAATAAAAAGCTCAATTAATTTAGTCCTGCTGTAATTTGTCAGAATTCCCCTGCCCAGAAGCTGCAGAGAGGCCGCAAACACAGCAGCCCTTCGTTCTGCAGGTCCTTTTAGTTCAACAAGAGACAAAAACCAATGTTAAAACAGTAATAGAAATGACAGATACCAAACCTGATTTCAAAAGGTTATATTGAAGATTTTGCAAGCAATATTACAAGATAACGGTCTGCGAACACAAGTCTCGCTTCGCGTTCAGATAAGGAGTGGCCCCGGGGACGTCTTTCACCCTCCTGGTCAGAAGAAAAAGAAAAAGCCCCCGTGCCTCCTCCTGTACATC
Organism: Knipowitschia caucasica; assembly: GCA_964034765.1. Classification (NCBI taxonomy): domain Eukaryota; kingdom Metazoa; phylum Chordata; class Actinopteri; order Gobiiformes; family Gobiidae; genus Knipowitschia; species Knipowitschia caucasica. Next base: position 26,134,209 of record OZ035842.1, read on the forward strand.
TTTTATACTGTACATCCAAGGTCACTGACATCACAGATTCGTGGACTCTATGACTCCTTCTGGCCCACTGCCAACGTTTGCACCTGCTCTGATAACCACTTGTCTCCCTCTTGTCCCCCTCCCATCTCACACAGACTAACCTTGAACTCACTGCTCTTTGAGATTTACACAAACAAGTGCTAATTTGGCAACAGAAACAATACTAAACTGATTTTAGTTTTAACTGGTGCAGGAGTTAATATTCCAACAGTCCCCCTGTTGGCCGGAGAGGAACTCTTCGGACATCCATCACTCTCGTCTCAGATGGCCCATCTTCATCAGTTGATCCAGCATTACATCCTATACTCAGTCTAATCCCAGTCTTCACGACGATCTGTGAACTCCTAAACCACCCCATGTGACATTATGAAAAATGTGGTGGTCTTCCACTCAGCCCTTACTTCAGACCCGCCCCAAAGGCCTCTGGGCGGACTGAGCATCCAACTCACCCTAAACTACATACATTGAAGTGATCCTATAAAACATTCTATATGTGGGTGTGCTGCGGTGTCTAGTCTGTGTAACAAAAACAATAGTTGCAAGAGCTGTGGAGAAAGAATATGTTTGTGTCGTGCATCAATTTGAATTATGTAATTTTTTATTTTAATTTTTAATTTTTATAATTTTTTATCGCATCCCCGATTTCCCCAAGTCCCTCTTACAATTTTGCAAGGTTATGTGCGTTATTTACATGCAAGCAGTTATACATTTTTGATTAAAATATTTTGATAATATCATAAAGCATACTCACAACTCCTCTGGTGATATTCTGACAATATCACAGGCCATACTCACCCGTTCTTCTGATGATTGTCCTTTATGGCTTAGGCTATGGTCATCAATTCTTCTGGTTCCCACTGTAGGTCCTGGGTTAGTAGCAGTTGTCTTTCTGCCACCTTCCCTTCCACAGCGGCTGTTATCACTCTGTTACATAAGGATCGTATGCACGGAATACTACCAGAAATCCCCAACAAAACCATAGAGGTTTCTTCCCTGATCTGTCTCTTGGGTCCAATGACTCACCTCTCAAGTCCACTGTAATTGTAAGACATGGTACACTTCCCTGCATAATCCCCTTTGTCATGGAAATTATTTTAGAATGGTGTCTTGCAAACTCTGTAGTTGGTGTTGGTGTCCAATCTAATCCAGTATATGCCACCATTGTCCCCCATGATTTATCTCTCATGTCATTTGTCATGTACCATTCATAATCTGAATTTTCTGCTCCCACTTTTTTCCCTTTGTTTACTAATGCTATAAAAGGTACCTGGAATGCCATATGTTCTCCCTTTGCCAAACACAATTGCACCCCAAATAGGTATTGTCGCTTTTTTGCACATGCTCCCAGTTTATCCAATTCCCTTTTTGGTCTTATTTTTATCCCTGTCACCTTTGTAGGTTGAACTTTGCGTTCTTTCATCTGTTTGCCGGGTAAAATGTCTGAATAATCAGAAATTGAGGAATTGACACCAAGAGTTTTCTCCTTACCATAGACAGTTGTTGGTTTTGCATACCCCTGGCCTAACTCTGTTTCCCAGGCCCACATAAAAAATCCAGCTATAATCCCTATACCTACCACCATACTCACCCACTCTCGTGTCCTCAACCCTAAGAGTGTCCATGGTCCTATCATGTTGAGAGTACCTGCATGGTGAACACCTCAATCTTAAAGTCTATCCCATGCATACCAGATTAGTGTTTTCAGCTTTGATTTGCTCAATTGCTCATCTAAATAGTTGATTCTGGATCATGAATATTTTTTTTTTTTTTTTTTTTTTTTTATATAATCAATCAATAATTATAAAAATAATATTAATAATCAATAATAATCAATCAATAAAAATAATAATCAATAATCAATCTTCCCCCTGTTTTATCACAATCCTGTGATAAATTAAACATCCCTTATAGGCCAATTTGTCACCCCCACCATTATCACTTATGTCGGATCCAAACCACGTCAGTTAAATGCACAGTCCCCTTGATCAGCCCAATCCATAAAGTCAGAGAAATTGCCAAATTCTTCAATAACCTGAAGTCCATCGACCATAATTTCAAACCCCTGAATCCCAAAATCTAAAATGGCAATATCCTGATATTCAACATCCTGAACCTCATCGCCCTGACCTTCAACAACCCAATCTCCAATGTCCAGGACCCCAAAACCCTGTCCTCCACCATCTCTAATGTCAAAATCCTGATATCCAGACTCCTGAACCTCAGGGGCCAGAACCTCAACATCCCAATCTCCAAAGTCTGGAAGTCCAGAGCCCCAAAGTCCAAAATCCTCAACTCCCAACAGTTCCAGAAGGTCTCTCATACTATTGTCATCACTAGTCCCTATGCCATCAGACACTTGCATCACAGGGCTATCTGGAGGGACTCTATAGGTGCATTATAGGGTTGCTCCGCACTCCCTAGAACTCCCCATGTTCTAACTAATAGAGTCAGACACTTCCCTCTCTGTCCCCCTGTCGGCCTCCTTTTCTGATGATGTAGTGATATCTTTCATTACATCAAGCAGGGATCTTTCTGGTGCACTAGTGGGCCTAGTGTGTGATATGTGCACAAAGGATGACTCTGTAGTTTGTGAGTCGTCTAAGTAATATTTCAAAGTGTACTCGTATAGTTTGGAGATTTTAAATGGGCCTTTCCAAGTTAGCTGATCCCAACAATGTTTCTGGTTTTTCACATAAATGTAGCCTCCAACTGTAAGTTTGTCTTTTACAGCCTGCAAAGGGGGCTCTGGAGATTTCTGGGTCAGCGTGACAATGTTATCTTGCAGAAACTTCACTGTAGTGACCAATGTTTTCATATAAGTTTCCCTAGCATCATCAGTGGCTGCTGGAGGTGGGAGCTCCAGTGAACGAGATAAGTTACTGGGCATGTGTCTCCCATACATTAGTTGGAATGGTGACATAAAAATTGGCCTGCTTGGTTCTCCTCTTATTGCCATCAAGGCTATAGGCAGTGCCTGTTTCCAATTCATTTTTCCAGACCTACACATGTGTGCCAATCTGTTTTTCAGTGTCTGGTTGAACCTTTCAATCACCCCTTGTGATTGCGGGTGCAACACTGCTCCAAAATGCTGTTTTATATTCAGCCTCTCACATAGTTGAGCCATTGTCTGGTTTTTAAAATGCGAGCCGTTATCGGATCTGATAACTCTCGCTGGGCCGTACCTTGGAAAGATCTCTGTCAAGAATACTTTGGCTACTGATTCTGCATTTGCTTTTGCCAAAGGAAAAGCTTCAGGCCATCGTGTGAGTGGGTCAATCATTGTGAGCACGTATCTACACCCATCCGCTTTCTTATCAGCAGTCATGTCGATGAAATCAATTACGATTTCTGCCATGGGCCATGGAGGCACTGGGTATGCTCCTATGCCTGCCTTCACAGCCCTTGCCTTAGAGAGCCCTTGACATATGTCACATGAGTCACATAGATGCTGAATGGTTGGTAGCATAAAAGGATGGAACATGTGCCGTCTTAGTTCTGAAAAAAGTTTTGAGCACTTTATGTGTGTGTTTCCTCATGCTTACTTTGAATGATCTGTAGTAGTTTTTTAGTAGTCACGCACGGTTTACCAAATGTATCATAGAATACTCCTTCACTGTTTTTAATGGCCCCTGCAGTTTTCCATGCTGTCACATCATACAGTGAGGGATTTTCTTGCAATATGTGTGGACTGTTCTCTTCTCTTTCTTCAACTGGTGCCTCTGTTCCCTCAGGATTGTCTTCAATAACTCCCTGCAGAGCCGTACCTATCCTGTCATACCCAGCTGTCATTTTAGCAACTCTATCAGCAAACTCATTGCCCTTTGCCACGAAGTCTCTGGCTCGAGTATGTGCTCTGCACTTGACCAATGCAGTTTTGTGACGTACATTCTTGATTTGATCTGCCACCTTCTGCCATAATTCCAAATGTGTAGGTCTCAAATTTTTTGTTGTGATGAAATTGTCATGCAATCCCCAGATTGGCAAGTGCAAATGCACTGTAGAATGCACATACTCAGAGTCAGTATATATTGTGATAGGTCCTTCTGGCCTGTTCTCCAAAGCCAGGCTAAATGCTTCTAATTCTGCATACTGAGCTGACTTCCCTGCCAGCGCCTCTGCCTTCAGTATGTTAAAATCAGGATTGGTAACAGGTGATGTTTCCCTGTCATGGATGACTGCTGCTGCGCTTGCAACCAATGCTCCAGTTTTGTCTCTATGCGAGTGTCCATCTATAAAAATAGCATGTGACCCCTCAATCTCTGACCTGCCCAACTTTTTGATCAAGTTTGTTTCTTCACTATGTTGGACCTCACACTGGTGAACTGGGCCTGAGATAGTAAATGGTAATATTGGAGAGTCTGTTGGTTCAAATGTAACTTGCATATTTACGAGTAACAGATGAATCTTTTGAGACATTGAATTTGTCAATGCAAATGTGTTCCCCTTCAAAGCTGCATACATGTTATGTGGCGTCCTCACTATCACCTCTGAGTCCAAGATTATGTGTGATGTGGAAACCAGTGAGTTTTCTTAAGGGCCATTACATAACGTGCACATGAGAAGTGGTGTGCTTCTGATCCTCTGAGATTGGAGCTGAATATGTACAATATTTTGGGTGCATCTGCTATTTTCTGAAACAACACTGCACAATAATAATCTCCAGTCATTGTGATTTCCATCATAATTGGGTATTTCCTATCAACGCAGTGTAAAGTCTGCACCATTGATAGTTTTTCTTTGATTGATTGAAATGCCTGTGCTTGCTCCTCAGTCCATGTCAAGATCCCATCATAATCTGTGTAGCCTACATCAATCAACATTTTCTGCAAGGGCTTCATCATGTAGGAGAAGTTGAAAATATATTTCCTGATATAGCTTGCCGTATTTATGAAGGACATCATTTCTCTCACTGTTTTTGGTTTGGGAAACTCTGATAGTTTGATCAGTCTTGACTGGTCACACATGACTCCTTCTGAAGTGAGATAAGTCTTTAGAAAAGATACTCTCTGTCTTACAAATGCACACTTGTCATAATCAATTTTGAATCCCTTTTCTGCCACTACTCTAAGGACTTTCATAGTGATTTCTGTACATGCCTCTTCAGATACTCCTGAGATTAGAATATCATCTACATAGGCCAGAACAAAGTTTTTGTCTGGGTCAATGTCAATCTCAGAGAGCACGTCCTGGATCAATTTGTTAAAGATCCCAGGTGCAGCGCAGTGACCCTGTGGTAAACGCGTATACACATACTTCTTCCCCTCAACTGTGAATGCCAGATACTTCCAGCACTCAGGGTGCAATGGGATGCAGAAGTATGCGTTACATAAATCAATGGTGGTAAACCATTTATGAGACGCTGGTAAGAATGCCATTGCTCTGTGTGGGGTCAGGTGTGTGTCCAATAGTTTGTCTTGTGATCTCTCATTTAATTTCCTGAAGTCATTCACTAGTCTGCAGTATGGTTTTCCTGCCTTGTCTACTGCCAACATTGGAATATTATATGGCGTATACTCTGACGCTTCGACAATGATTCCTGCCTTCACCAATTCTGACACTGTGTACTTCAATTTGTCCTGGAGTCCTGCTTTAATGGGATACTGCTTCTGATAACACACTTGGTCATCAAACAGTAGTTTTATTGGCAGGATTCCCTCGGCTTTCCCGATGTCAAATGCATGTTTTTGTCCATAGCCTCTCAGGCAAAGTGTGTTTCTGCTCTTCAAATAGGTTTGAATTGGTATTTTCCCTGCCATGTGTCCTTGTTCTCTGTACCTCCTGCATAGTGGCTTTATATTCATTGGGTCATTGAATTTGATCACATAACCTCCTGTGGTTTCACTATGCAGTACAATGTATTGTAATTGTCCCTGTTGCACACACATTGGTTTTAAATCACTGGCCAATATCAGTGCACACATTGGACCTAAATTCTTGGCCTCTGCTTTGGACTCAATCATCATTGTTACATGTGGTGTGGATTTGTCAACCCTAAATATTGGGAGTGTGTCTGTGTTTGAATTTGTGTTAGCAAACGCCACCCCATGTTCTCCCACCACTACGCAATTCAGCTTTTGTGTCACTTTAGGATCTCCTACTCCCTGTGTCTGGCATGCACTAGTCTTGTACATTTCCCACTCAATCAAATAGTTGTCATATGATTGTTGATCTTCTGGATGCTAAAAATATGCCTGTGTACAGTGTACGACATCTACTGGAGACCGCAAGTCCTTGCATCTCTCAGTAATCCATGGCAAAAATGGCTTAACTAGTTTCATGCAATGTGTCATTGGATTCTTCACTACCCTCTAGCCAAAAAACTGTGGCTATGTTATCGTCAATTTTTGGTGTTTTAAGATTTTGTTCCTGCTGGAGCAACAGTTCAGTTTCGAGACCACAATCCTGTATTAACATGCCCAACTCATTTGACACTTCAATTTCATTCTGGAAAGAAATATCCAATTTCAAAAGTTTTATCAAATCCCTTCCCATTAGGTTGTGGGGACAGTTTGGGGCTATTAGAAATTTCATGTTGGAAAGTCTGCTTTACTCCTGATTTATAGGTAACTGTGCAGTCTAGAGGTTTTGAGTAAAAAACTCTTGTAGCCAAACCATTAAATCCAGATACGATTTTCCACTTTTGAGAGGGCTCTAGACTGCATTTTAATGAACTAAATGTTGCTCCAGTGTCTACCAACAGTTTCTGAGGCTGTCCCTCAATTGTTATTGTGATAAATTTTGGAGCCACGTTAATGCATCCCTCTCTATCTGGACCACGGCATCTTCATTTCGGTAATAAACTGAGTTGATGAGCAGCGACCTCTGGTCTTGACTCTGTCATCTGGTGAGTGGTCATATACTGTGGCTGTGGTTGGCCCAAGACCATTGGCTGTTGTGGTTGTACCTGTTGAGGTGCCTGATACATCTGGTGTACGTCTTGAGAATACTTACATATATGGATAAATAAATAAAATGGAGAGAAAAGTTAAACACCTCCATCTAGTGGTAGAAGTGGAGTGTTGTGTTCTGCTTTTTTAATAAATATCAAACATGACACCTTATACTGTAATTAAATAGGGGTGGGGAAAAGAGTAATTTTAGAGGAAAAACTAAAAAACAATCATATTTGGAGGCAATACTTTTGTTTGATATTAAAGATATAGGATCATTTGGATAGATTGGGACAGGTTTGTGCCAAAATTGTGCTTGATATTAGCACGGAAAGACCCTGATATGTTTTTATTTTTTTTACGAGAGAACAATGTAGTCGTGATAATAAAAAGCTGGTTACCGTTCCCACCTGAACCATGGAGCAGTTGTGAGCCGTGGCCTCGATCTTGGCGGCGATCACGCGGGACGTCCAGTGAGCCAGCCAGTAGTCGATGGCCACCATGAGGGAGTGTTTGAGCAGCTGCGACAGGAGCAGGAGGCCGAGCAGCAGGGGCCCCGCGGAGGACAGGTACGTGCCACAGGAGCGCCAGGGGATGGTGGCGCGCTGACGCATCACCAGAGAGAGGTTATCGTCGTCCTCGCTCTCCAACGACTCCTCTGAGGACACAGCGGGTCGGTGTTAAAGGGGATCTACGCAACTTTACTGATGAAGAGTCTGCCACCTCCACCTCTTGCCTCATGTGATTGCTCTGACTGGAATGTTCCACTGTGGCTACTTTAAAAACCCTTTAATGTTCACTCCTTGAAGAAAGGGTTAGGGTTAGGGTCATTTTTTCTTTGTTTTTTGGATTTTCTAAGATATAAGAGCACTAGTAGTTGTTTTTTTTTTTCTAAATTCCTAGTATTGTTCATTACAGACCTTTACCAAATAGTTGAGATTAAATTTGGTGGTACTGTAAAAATGCCTAAAACCAAGTGATAGAGATGCCCCAAATAAGTAGATTTCAGTTCCAAGCTTCAATAGTGACTCAAATGGTGATCTACCAAATGGTTGGGGAAAGCGTTCAAGGCTGTCAAAAAAATCAACAAAATCTGATAATAATAATACTAAAATTGATGCAAAAATATTCCACCTAAGGAACAACATTGGACTTTCTGGAACAGTTTTAGTAATATTTATATCAGAACCAGGATATAACCTTGAATCTGAAATGTGAATAATGGAAAGTGAAATGTTAATATTGTGACAAGACTAGATTACGTAACGCCTTTCACTGTAAATAAGTTTTGTAATCGCAATTTAATCTGCTGTTTACAATGTTGTTCTTGTAACGGAAGTTTTATTTGTATTTTTCAAACATTTACAAACATAGATTAACACAAGCGTTCCAATGTCTACAGTATGTCTAACTACGTCTTTTGAAACAGCTTGCATTGGCACAACCGCTTTCAGAGCCAAGAGAGAGTTTTGCCGTAACAATGACATGAACAACAGCAGCGCATTTGTTGTTTATGGGAAAATATGCAAAATACCATGTAGACTAAAACTAAAGCTTCAATTTGAGCTATTTTAATAACATTATTATTCAATTTTACTCATATTATCAGCGATGCATTATTACTATTATTAATTGATCATTTGTTCAGCAACTTTCTCATTTTATTGATCATTTTAAAAGGACCAGGCCACGTTCTCCTTTACAATAAGACATTTTTGTAGGAATACATTCAAGATTGATAGGCGTTTTCTGCATTATTAGGTGGAACATTGCAGATAAAGCATTATCATCTCCAGGGAGACAAACAGGCGGCGGACTCTACACCAGAAATTTTACATAAAGCATCAGTATATTCAGGCTGGTAAATATTAAAAAAAAAAAAAGTCTTTTCTAATTCTTCCCTCTTGCAGATCTCAGGACAAAGATAAATTGGTCAATCCCATGCTTTTCTGTTCACTGACTTTCAGTTTACAAGCACTCTAACATTCCTGACAAAGATCAAGCCTTTTCTCTTGTCTCTCTCTTAAAGATGGGGTACCTAACTTTCAACCCCCCAAAGACATAGCTGTGTAATAAAAATCCATGTAATTAGTTCCTATAGATCTCAAAACAGACCACTGGTTTTCACATGCATGTATTTCTGGCCTTTATCACATCTTTAAATCTACTTTTTCAGACTAAAAAGTGAAAAAATAGGTCCGCCTATACTCAGCTCAAAGCCCAAAGTGTCAAATAGTGACTCCCAGGGCCCTGTCTACAAGTCTGTAAAATATAGGACAGCATGTTATGGTCTTAAGTCTACACTAAATGTTACTTTTACCAGACTCAGCAAAAAGATTAAGTTATTATTCATGAGGGGAAAAGTTAGGTACCCCAGCTTTTGTATTCACCATGCTCAAATCTTCAAAAATAAAATGAAATAGGAAAACAAGCTTTCTACAAGCTGCAGAATCATCAGCGGACGATTGCGTTTCTCCAAACACAGGATACAGAAGAGAAGCCACGCAGGAGGAAAGATCGTTTACAGGCAGAACCCCAAAAAACTAAATCTACCACGTGACATCATGCTGCAGGCGTTGGCAGGAGGCGCATGTGGGCGTCCAGGACATTCACACAAGCTTGAAAGGAAGCGGGAAAAAGAAGAAAAAAAGGACTAAAAAACCAAAACACTACTGCTGTTTTTCTGCGTTCATGCTGCGGCTGAAATCGGGCCGAAGAAAATGCTCAGGGAAAATAAAAAAGGTACGTACGGCCGCATTGTGGGATTAAAAAGTCGTACAATTGTTATTAGATTGTGTAATAAAACCACAACAGATCTATTAAGCGATGTATAATAAACAAAAGTGATCAAATCAAAATGAAATAGCAATGTTTTGTCTAATATAACACTATAATGCTCTGGTTAACCATGTGTACACTGCAAAAAATGATAACGTGAGGTTGCTTGAATCGAGTGGTTTTTCTCTTTCTTTGAGCACATTCTGACTGTGTTCAAACAATATTTGGCAAAGGGACAAAGCCATTTAGCCTCATTTTAAGAACTTTTGCTTTATTTTCACAGACTTGGGATCCATTGGGTCCACAAGAATGAGACTAAATGAGATTTTAGAGAGAGAAATGCTACTATTGTCTGTGTTTTGTTTATGTATTTATTAATGTATGTATTTTTTTATTGTATTTATTTAATTATTTATATTTGATTATTTAATTATATTTATTTATTTTTATGTATTTATTTATTTTTATGTAGCTATTTATTTTTATGTATCTATTTATTTTTATGTACTTATTTATTTACACCAATTTAAATTTGCTGCTGCCACTCCAATAAAATTCAAGCCGTTTCTTAGTCCTCTATCCACAGTATTAATCTAACTATTACACATGTTTTTATATTTGCTCGTTCTGCTTGTGGTTGTGGTTTTCTTACATCTGTTACATTTCAGACTTTTCTCACACAATGCGGCCGTCTTCAGTAAAAATAACGGGGGGACATTATATTGATCGTTGGGGAAGAAGCTGCAGATTTCTTTCACAATGCCACAGTTGTCCTCACAGTTGTCGTGGTTACATCATGCATTCTGGCCACACCTGCTCCTTCGAACATGAGCGCAGCAGCTTGTAGAGCCGTCGCACACGTCCAGAAAGAGGTTGCCACACAACAACACAGAGCACAGGTAAAGGATACAAGTATGTCACCATTATTACACTGCAAAAAGTGATCCAAAATGTAAAAAAGAAAAATGCTAAAATTTGGCAAAACACATCTTAGTTTGAGCACATTTTGACTGCCTTAAAACAAGATTGGCCAATGGGACAAAGCAAAATTATCTTGTTTTAAAAAGATACAAGAAATGTCTCCCTTGGAATGAAAAAACAAAGCAATAATTCTTGAAATCAGACTAAATGGCTTTGTCTCATTGGCAAATCTTGTTTTAAGACAGTCAGAATGTCCTCCAACTAATATAATAACCACTCAATTCAAGCAATTTTTACCTAATATACCCACTTCAATATTAGCTGCTGCAAGATGCTAATGAGCTCAATATTGATTGTTTGGTTGTAAAACAAAAAATCATAAAATATGAGGTAGAAATTGCTTGAATCGAGGTGTTTTTCTCTTACTTTGAGTTCATTCTGACTGTGTTAAAACAAGATTTGCCAATGGGACAAGTCAGTTAGGCTTATTTCAAGAATGATTGCTTTATTTTCTCATTCCAAAGGAGACATTTCTTGAATCTTTAAAAAACAAGATTATTTTTCTTTGTCCCATTGGAAAACATTGTTTGAAGGCAATCAAATTGTGCTCAAATTAAGATACTTTTAGCCAAATTTGAGAATTTCTTGACTCATTCCCTGGGAGAGTTTAGTATTTCTTTCACTTCTAATTTTCAGAGAATATGAGAGTTGTTTTCCCTCAATCCTCTCTGCCCATTTTTACTTGAAAAACAATGGAACTGGAAGAATCAATCTGTATTCATGCTTGTATCTATGTGTGTATTGGTTGTGATTGGGTGAAACTTAGAAAGGAAAAAATGCACTCCACAGATTGTGAACCACTGCCAGAACAAATAAAAAACACCATAAATGTCAGCGATCCTTCATCCGTTTGATGAAAAGCCAAGACGTCACTATAAAGAAAATAAGTGGGAGCTAATATCTGAGGAGTGAGAAGACATTTGTCAACGTCATCCAGCCTGGTTGTAAAATGGTTGTAAAAAGGTCATAAAGTCTTGAATTCTGCCAAGGTATGGACACAACTATATTACCCTTGTACCATTGTCTTTTTTTCCATAAAATAGAGTCAACACAATATTTTATCCCCATATTTTTCTGGATTAAATGATTGTGCTTTGTCATTTTGAAGCGTGACGGCTCTGAATACAGATGCACGGTTTACTCTGCGTCAGTTGTTATGAAGGAGTCTGAACAGGCAGCTGTGAAAGTCCTACAGAAAGTAAAGGGGGGGAAGACATTGTGCATTTATACAAGACTGAATATAAAGACACAATGAGAAATTCTGTTAAACTTAAGGATATATTGCATAAGCATAAAATGGCATATGCTTATAACACACACACACACACACACGCACGCACATACACACACAATTTGTCTTTGTTTTAATGTAAAAATATCCCTTCAAAGAGATGTTTTAGCTTACAGTGAGTGACCACAAAATGAATAAACTAAAATAAATAAATAAATAAGTTAATGTACTGTATGCCCAAACTAAAACATGTTTTTCATCAATATTGCTTACTTAGAACAAGCTCAACTGAATTATTTTCTTATTCCAATCGTTTTTTGGATTTTTTCATTTACCAAACCAGGATAGGCCAATTTCAAAAGCTGGTTTTGAACGTAGTAATTGACAATTTCAAGGTTTTCCCAAGTCAAAAGTGAACTGTAATCTACATAAATCCTTCTTACTTTTTATTCTCATAGTTAAGACAAACAGCTGTTATGCATAAGACAGCACATGCATTTATGGCTTAAGAATGGACAGCGTTTCAAATAATCTATAGTAAAAGCTCAGCCAGAATCACTCACAATGTTTAAACAGGAGCCTTGTGTACCTACAGATGTGTGTGTTATCTGTCTCTGCAGCCCACATGAGTGTTCTAAATCCGCTTTGGCCTCTGTTCCCTCACCTTCGTCCTCCTCCTCTGTCCTCACGGATTCTCTTGAATACATGGCTCTGCGCAGGTTCTTCCTCTCCAGGTCCGTCACGCTCTCTGCAACAGTCTCCTGAAGACACAAACATCCACACTCATCTTGTTGGTGCCTTCAACAAATCCGGTCCAAAGAGTGAATTATTAACAATCAATGAACTCTTGGACATTCAGCGTTTTTTAAAAGCGCTAACCTTCTCGAAATCCTGGTCCTTTCTGTGCATCAGCGACTTCCACTGCTCGAACAATTCTGGCTCTGAGTTTTGGATGTCTTTCAAAGTGCCCTCGGTTTGAATGGTGCCATCTTTCATCGCAATGATCTGTAGAAGCAGAGGGGAAAGTATTCAATTAGATTTACAACTTAATCTCCTTAAAAGTGCAACGTTAAAAAAGCAATTGTTGAGATAGATGATCCTCTATGACAGGGGTGGCCCGGGAGCCAGAAGCGGCCCGTCAATGAATTACCTTGGCCCCCGGGATGATGTTTGATTAGTATTAGAACCGACCAGTAATAAGAAAACATTGGATTATTAATTTAATTTTCAAGACGGGTTTTTGTCTTTGAAGGAAGTTTGTTTTTAATGGGGTTATTCATTTAATCATTAAATAGAATACGGTCCACTGTTTTAAGTCTTGGTTCACTAGTCCGGCCCTTGGCTTGCAGCAAATTTGTTTTTTTGGCCCTCTGATGTATTTGACTTTGACATCCCTGCTCTATGACATCAATGAACTGGTTTTCTATCATTCTATCATTTTATATAATCAATATTTTAAGGGTTGAAAACAGAAAGACTAAAAGCAGCCGTGTTTTTCATTGAAGCCAAAACATCTGGCTTTGCTGTTGTATTATCTACATATCACAGATTCTGAAAAAGAATTAACAAACAGAGGCAAAGAGAGGGATCAGATAACCACATTTCATCTTGAATGCAGGAGAATGAGATTTCTTTCACATTGGTATAATAACATGGTCAAAAGATATTAAAAGTCCAAAATGTGTTCCAATGAATAAATTATACATGCCAAACAAACAAATAAAGAAATAAATTAATTGTATATATGGAATACTAGTCTTTGTGAAAGAACAGCAATGTCAAAAAAGGGGTGGTAGGAGAACAAATGTCAAAAAGTGAGACAAACTAGAACAAGCATCAGTACCGAAATATTAAGTTATGTTTTTACTTTTTGTTGATGTTCTAACTATAATAATCTTGTAGCCTGGAACTCAACATTTCCAGCCTTTGCATTAGTAACACAATAATGACTGTGATTGTGCGTCTCACCCAGTCGGCATGAGGAAGGTACTGAAGCTTGTGAGTGACCAGCACCACTGTCCTCTTCTCGTCTCGGAGCATCTTCAGGATCCCCTCCTGCATCAGGTGGTCACTCAGGTGAATGTCCAGCGCTGAAAACGGATCGTCCTATTCCAAAACACACAGGGGGGGAGAAACAAATGTGTTACAATCATTTATAATGGTTGACAATCCACAACAATGCAACATATTTATATATACTGTATATCTTTACAGGCATCTAACACGAGGGGCGATCGAGCATAAAGTGCAAGATTAAGGCATTTTTTGTATAGCACAGTTTATACACAAGGAAAAGTGCTCAAGAGAGATAAGAAAAAATCATACAAGGAATTAACATCATGAATAATCACAGTACATTAAAAAGAGTAACGATAGAATCCTTCAGTCCAACTGTTTTTAAACTGGATTTGAGCCTGTCTCACATTTTCAGGAAGACAGTTCCATGTTTTAGCTGCATAAATCTGAAATGCTGCCTCCCCATGTTGAGTCCTCCTATCAATCTAATCTTTTATGTTTTTATTAATTTATTTGTTTGTTGTATTGTATTTTAATCTGCAGGACTTTGAGGTTTCCTGGAAGTGTGAGGTGAAATACAGTATAAATGAAAAGTATTATTATTATTAAATCATGATAGGTACCGATGACTCACTCGACTTGATGAGAAAGCAATTATAACATGTCAACTTGGTATCTCTCTTGATGCCTTTTGATCGAGAAGATATCCCTGGAATCTATTTACCTTTGACAACAAGAGCTGATGGGTACGTATTAACCGGGTTTGTTGACACGTAAAAATCAATTGCATCTGTTTTGATCCCTACAGCAGCAGCAGCCAACTACTCACTATTTAATTCATGACAACAAACTGTGCAAAATAAGATCTAACATTTCAGAAAATCAAAGCTCACACAGTTTTCGCCTGCAGCCGGACGGAACTTGTCAGGTCACAAGGAATCCGTCAAAAAGCCCGTCTGAGCCGCGGGAGTTATGTTGGAAACCGTGAGATCATGGCCGACGCTGTGTTTATGAGGTTAATCCACGAAGAAATGGGATCAAACTCACCAGAAACACTACGCTGGTCGTCTGATACAGGGACCGGGCCACGCTGATGCGCTGCTTCTGCCCCCCCGACAGGATCACCCCCTGAGGAAGGCGGGAAATGTCACAAGAATTATGAGATTTAGAAAACAAGCCGGGCGTCTTTCAGCAGGTGCCAGTGTGAGAAAAGTCAAGGTATTACTGATGAGGAAGATGTCCCTCAGAGGTAAACAAGGTCCAAGATACGTATTGTTAGCGGTTTTAGTGGCAGGGATAAAACATGTTTAGTTTGTGCTTTATGTTCTATGTCCTAAGATAATTCTGGACCAATGGATGTTTGTTCACTTTTTCTTTTGGCTATACATGACACAGGGAATGATGATGGTGGGGATTTACAAAACACATATATCAACAGCATTTCTGCACATGTTTTTATCATACACATCAACATAATTTAGAAATGAAAGCTGGGCTACCTGACTTTTTGTAAATCACAGATGTAATTTGTAAAAACAGTATTAAGAAGGCAGCATGTTGTGGTCTGATTTCTTCACCTGCCCTCGACTTATCTAAAACATGTATCTTTTGCAAACAGAACCCGGTGAGTAACTTTTTGATCTGGATGGTCCTTTTTCTCTTTTTTCAATCTTCCATTTGACAAAGCTGATTTAGATGCATGCATGTGACAACTAGTGATAGAACCCAACTGTAATGAGAGAGAGGAGCTATTTAGATAGATTTTAAGATTTTTAAGGCGGTTTGAAAGTTAGATAACCCAGCTTTAATCATGACAATATGTTGAAAATATATAAAGTAAGATTCTATTTCAGTACCAGCACTTTCTTACTTCACCAGAACAGCCAGGCCCCATTTCTTTCATAAGTGTGAGGTTATAGTTTCTCTAACAGAATATTAAAGGTATACAGGAGGAGAAGAATCGCCTTCTTCACTTTTTACAAAAAACTCTCTGGTCTTGTTTGACGAGTCAGGTATCACCAGAATGATTGACAATTAGGAGGAGCAATAGTCTTGACGATCCACCCAGAAATATAAAATCTTCCAATATACTTTTAAGGCAATAGCAGTTTCATTCAGAATAACAGAATAACTCAACCCTTACTCAAAAAAATATATATATTGGACTGGATAAGGTTAATGTTAGCCATATTAATCTCATGGCATTAGTCCTTTAAACTTTAGGATTGATTACACACTGATTTCTAATAAGCTATAGACTAAGATGTTGAAATAAAATACATATCTATACAACCATAAACAGACCTCTTCCCTATTTGACCTTCAGCCATTTACAAAGATGTCAAACCAAATTCCAAACATGAAAGCCTGAGCTCGGGGCCTGTGGTGTATTGAACGATGACAGATGGTGTTTTGGTTAAATATTCTTCCCTTGCAGCCGAACAGAAGAAAGAGGTGTGAGCGCAGTACCGACCCGCTCACCGATCTCTGTCTGGTCTCCCTGAGGAAGGATGTCGATGTCAGGCTGCAGGGAGCACGCCTCGATCACAGCGTTGTATCTGGAAAATTAAACAAAAAAAACATACAACAGAAGAATAAAAATCAAAGCAGAAAGAGTGTGCATTGTGTTTGGCCATTTAAACTGATACCGAGACTTATTACTTTTCCATTAAATGTTTGAGGTAAAATATTTATGGAAAATCAAGGATATAAACTGCCATCTGCATGTAACTCCCTATGCTACCACCAGGGGGACATTCTTTTTCTGCTGCAAACACAACCACGCCATTTCATATTTCACCTGCTAAACTGCCAAAATTAATTTATGGGCAATAATTTTGTTTTAAAATTCAGAATATCTGGGACATACTATTGTAGGACTGCGAGAGGACCTTGTAGATAATAAGTTGAAGGTATAAGCCTGGATGGATCTAAAAACAACTCATGGTTTGTTTTTGATGAATGAAAATGTTGTAATGTTGTAAGTTGATTTTGCTTTTGCCAAATGAGATCTGGACCATAGTTTGTCTAATGACTACATTAAGCATAGGGATGAATAAAGAAGCTGGATCAGGCATATTCAGTTAATACATTTTATTTAGCTTCTAGGATATTGCTTGTTCTTTGAATTGATGCAAAAACAAAACAGTTTACAGGGTGTCTGTTTTAAAGTAAATTGACAAAATATTTTGGATCAGTTTTGTTTTACTGTTTATTTAAACCAGACCCCAATCCACAACCTTCTTCCAGTCAATGCCAATCGAGCCCTGGGGTAATTCAGTTGGACATGTAATTCACCCCCTGCTCCAGGGAAAAAAAGGATTATTGGCTGTTTTCTGCAAACCACTGACTGGATTGATGGTCATTTATCTCCCTAATTTCCACACACAAGATTACCTCCCGGCCAAAGGATGTGTTTCTTTAGGTTCAGTGGGAAATGGAATATTGACTTGAGGTCAGCAGGAGAGACAAATTATAAAGCTCTTTTTTTCAGCTTCCAAACTTAGTAAACCATGATGCGAGTACAATGAGAATTGATATTGAGCGAGGAAAGATTTGGTTTTAATTATAGCCAGAGCTTTTGGTTTTGCTCTCCCAGTGTTTATGTAAAAATGTACGTGTCACATGTAGTAAATGATGCAGTATTATATATATTATTATTATTATTTTGAATCTCTCCACTGTGGGACTAATAAAGGCTTCTTCTGCACCTTTTCTCACTCGCATTTGACGTAGAAATGTATCATAGCTCTTAAATTATCTTTATTATCTTTATTTTGGAACAATTTGCAGCACTTTGCAAGGCTTTGGCTGATTTTGCTTCTGTTTTTGTTGATCAATTCCACACTGACAATTGTTTTCTGTACCTTTTTAGCTTGTTTTATCCCTTTACTTTTATCTTGTTTTATTGATACACTTATCTGGTGCACACAGGGAACTTCTGCAAATGTATTCCTATGTGCTTTTTACAGCAAATGGCAAAAATAATGTATCTGAATCTGTTTTAAAAGTGCTATATTCATCACTCATTCATTCCTTTGTCGTATTTACAGTGTATAGTCTTTGTATTTAAGTTGTCACGTACACTATTGCTGTGAGAGACGGGTCATAACTAGCAGGTTCACTTTGCAGTCTTACCTGGATTTAATCAATGGCATCTCAAACGTGATGTTTTCCAGCACACTAGTGTTCAACAGCCAAGGTTTCTGGGAGGCGTACGCTACAGGCCCCCTCTTCCTATTAGACAAGAAAAACTATTCATCATTTATATATACATACAGAAATGAGTTCAAACGGCTTAGAACAATTGCTTAAGATGATTTCTGGCCTCTATCTTGTAGGATGACAGCTTATAATGACCTCGACTAGCTATGTGTCGAGTAAACATGGACAAAAGCAATGAAAATGATGCATGATGTAGTATAATGGCTACATAGATAACATGGAAATTAACCCTTGAGATTTATGATGAGGTTTCATACGTTGTCATTTGGCCATTGTTATTTAGATTGGGACATTTTGATACTATTGAGAATGCTCTTTCCAATCTCTGTTTCAAAAGCAACAAGAAAACACCCGTTGAAACCTTTTTGGATCTCTCCTGGATGAATGAAGGATTACAACACTGGTTTTTCATGAGCGTTTCCATAGAGACCACCCCATGTGAAGGACACTACTACATGAAAACATATTTACCCGATTTCTCCATCACCCGCCGCATCCCTGTCGGTGGGACTGCAGATAGAAACAAAAAAAACACATTTGTATTTATTAGATACAGCTCATCCTCGTAACAATTTAGTGAAAACCAAACACACGCACGCTAACCTGACCCACTTTCTTGCCACCAAACCAAACGAGCCCATCAGCTGCCGCTATCTTATCCCTCCTAAAAATAACGCATCCTCTGGTTTAATGCTTCCTACTGTCATTTGCCGAATTACGTCAATACATTCTCACGGGATGTGGCGAGCTATGAGACGACTCCAAATGTGGCCACCGTCTTTCAATTACAGGAAATAGCCTTCTGATAGAGAGATGACCACAGAACTGAACCAGCCTCCCCGACACAACAGGTGCAGAGCGGAGGAAAAACTTGAGTCACTCTAATGTTTAAAGTGGCAATGTGCAAGATTTTCATGTCAAGTCATCATTAAAGGGCCCTAATCTGTCAAAAGGCAACGTGCTCTTTTCAAATACTTCTTTAACTGATAACAGTAGTTCAGGCGAGATATTTGGTTTTCAAAATTAGTTTTACTGCTCCTAAGTCTTGTTATCATTTTCATTTTGATTTCCCGCCCTCCACCGTTTTACCGACCAGAAAGTCTGTGATCCGGGTTGCCAGAACTCACTGCGTCGAGCTAATCTCACTGGTAAAGTAACATGTGGCCGCAGGAATAAAAAAGGTCTCGTTATGATTCTCAAATCATTAATGACAAAACCAGGATTTCTATAATTGTGAAAAAAATGTTGGTTATAGATTTGTTGTTGACAAAACTCTTTATTCAGATATTATGGTCCCAGCTGGATTTGTCTGCATATCTGGCAACCTGAGTCAGGGAGAGTGCAGTACCACTTTTGGCCAGATTTTTACACACTGCTCCTTTAAGATTATATTATGTCGAAAAAAAATCTTAGAATTCTCTATTCAACACTGATTGTAGTAATATAGGCCATAATTTAAACATGTCTGCTTCTCCACATACACAGTAAGTACAATGCTAACCCACTAGCTAAACAAATCATAATTCACTTACTTTTAACAGTAAGTAAAAGTAACTCACACCCTTAAAAATATATGGATCACCGCTCTGATGTTTTTACGTAATTTTTGTTGTTTTAAATCCAGGTATGAGCCCTAACAACTGACCAATCAGTTGCCTTCTGTCCCCAAATTTGACTTTAACTAAAAGGTAGCGCAAGCAGGAACAGCCCAGTGCCCAGTACTGATTGGCTGATTTGGCCAAATTTTGAATCTCTGATCTTTCCTCCACAATAATGCAAAGGCTATGAATGGCGCCAGCCCACAGTTAGTCCACTCCTTCTACAATAAACGCTTCTACCAAGACTTTAAAGACCTGTTTAAGCACATTCCTGATGGATGTGGTCTGCATGTGGTAATATCTCTCCAGGGGCACGAGCTTAAAGAGCCCAGACCTGATGCACGTGACATGAATGCACTACAAGCTGCTCTCCATTGTGGCCGATCTTGTTATATTTTCAGGTATGTTGTTGGCAGCGTCTGTAAATCCAGGCTGCGGTATTTTTAACTTGTGACTTTGGTGCCAGCGTGCATGAGATCTCCTCTCTGAAGACCCGGGCTAAAAATACGGTTCTCACTCACTGCACTTACCTCTCAGCCTCCTCGGATTCAAGGTCTGGGAAACTGTAAAAACAAATGAAAGATACATGTAGGGTATGTTTGGCAAAAGTCCAGACGGATTACATTGGAAAATGTATAGCAAAATACATTTCATATGTCAAAAATACATAGAAAAGTACTTCACATATAGAAAAATACATTATTTCTGAGTTATGAGCTTTTTTCTTTGCATAGTTTATTAATGCATATTTTTGCAGGCTGTATATTCAATCTACAGAGAGAAATAAAGCAATTTCCCTAAAACAGCTCTCTGCTCACAACAATAACAAGGATTAGTTTAAGCAGCCAGTACACAAGGCTTTTATGCAAATTGTAAACAAAATATTTCTTGTTCAAATCAGATTGGATTTCAATTAATTTGTTGTGAAAAATAAATAAATAAATGGGTAACTGTCCTCTGAGCGAATGTTTATGGCTCTCAAATTGTGAAGAAGACTGACCCCCCCAGGACAAATCCATCTTTAAAACTGTTTTAATTAATTGTCTATTCGGTATTTATCGAGAAATTCCATTTCCGTTTCTTTATTCCCATGGATGGATCATATTTATTGTCTACATAATTGGCTACCAGTTAAGTTATGTAGTTTATGTAGTGAGTGCAATAGTTCAGGGTGAATGAGTGTGTGTTGGTGAGTGCGAATGTGGGACAACGGATGCAAAATAGCCATGGTTACAATCCGGAGTGAGGTGTTCATTAACATGTAAGTAAGTAAGTAAGTAAGTAAGTAAGTAAGTAAGTAAGTAAGTAAGTAAGTAAGTAAGTAAGTAAGTAAGTAAGTAAGTAAGTAAGTAAGTAAGTAAGTAAGTAAGTAAGTAAGTAAGTAAGTAAGTAAGTAAGTAAGTAAGTAAGTAAGTAAGTAAGTAAGTAAGTCATCTTCATCTATATACCGCCTTTCACAGACCAGAGTCACAAAGCGGTTTACAATTGTTATTTTTGTTATTGTTATGTACTGTTCCAACCAAATAAACAATAAATAAATATATAATATCAAAAGAAAAAATGCAATCATGAGTGTGATAAGAGTCATAAGAAAAATTATGTTTGTCCCAACTGGAAGAGACACATTAGATTACCTAAACAGACTATAACAGGCTTTCATAGTCTTGTGTTTGTGATAATACATTTATTGACTTGTATATTAGCAGCTAATATAATGCCAAAACAAAATTAAAAGAAACTCAAAATTCAAATTATATTCAGTTACACCTTTTCTTAGCATGCTGTACAATGGTCTCTAGTCGGGAAACACTACACACTTAATAATTAGAGCAAAATAAACAACCCTTAAACCACGTGATTATTAGTTTTGAGACAATGATACTTATTCCACCACATTATTGGATTGCCAAGGAGAAAAGCCTTAGTTAAAGTCACCAATTACATCTAATCCAGTGCAAATCAGTCCTTGAGTAAATTATCTCATCAGGCTGCAGCGCTCAATGGCACTCAAGAGGACGGATGGGTCTGATTGTGCAGTTTCACATCTACTCTGGGACAAACACTCCATTTTTCAACACTAAAACTCAGGTGCAATCATTGCTAATTCCCAAAGGTCATTGGATTTTTAGATTCGAGCCTCTCTCTTCATCATAGACCTGCTATCTCTGTAACCGCCGTCATTATGTCCGGCTAATGAACAAGGGACGCAATGATCCATGTGCGTCCGAGTGACCACGCCTGATAACAGCTAAACACACAAACAAAGTCTCGAGTTTAGGAAGAGCATAGACGGATGCATGACAGGTTTTTGTCATTTCCTAATTTAAGCCAAAAGTGAGTTTAGCCACATTTTTTAAATCAGGAAAGTTTTAAAATGTGGAAAAATGCAGAAATGTATGAGACGGAAATTCCCAATTCAGCAACAAGTTGAGCAGAATTCTCAAAGAAACAAATGTTTTGCTCTACTATTTTTGCTAATCAAAATATATCTTTATGAGTACATTGGATGAGTTTTGGCACGGTTTTTCATGGTTGGTAGATGATGTCACAATTTCCAACAAGAACAAAGAGGAACTATAAATATGGTATAAAAATATGGCCAAACTGGAATAAATGATGTCTTTTGTACGCTCTTTGAAAAACTGCATAGGTCTGAGTTACTATCTAAAAGTACTGTATAGGTAAAGATAAAGTAGCCAGGGACCAGATCGCAACTTCTGCTCTATTCTCATACTGATTTAGCTTAAGAGTACAGTGCTCTGTGACATATGCGCAAGTGGAAACGAACGAGACAAATGTGCTGCTTTTATTCTCTACCCTCAGAACACTGTGTCCTGGTACAACACGCTGTCGTCTCTTGAAAGCTGCAACAAAAGCAGAGAACAGCCTCCAAAGATTAATTATAACATAAAGCAAGTCTGCATTATTCCAGAGCATCAAAGATTAGTGTTAATGGACTAATGTGGAAGATACAGGGCACTATACTGATAACCTGTTTGTTTGTAGAGCCAGCAGAGTGGAATATACTGCGAATAGGTGACTCTAAATAGACCAATTGTGAAGATAAAGCTTCCAAAAATAAACTGGAAGCGTTGGCATTGATTGAAAGGAAATAGGAACATGTGTGGCTGTGGTTTATTAACGAGCGCATTGTTACAATAGGCCATGAATCTATGTTTACATCCTACATCTACGACACTTAAGGACATTTTGTAATTTTTATAGACATTGGTCACATGCTTCCTATGGACCAATGACTCCGATATGTTTGTTATTGTTGCATATTCTTGCTTTTACTGTGGCCGCTGTTGTGTTAGGTAGTCAGGACTATACACAAATAGAATGACTTGATTTGAATTCTCCGATCATAGTGTTTTTGGATCACATGGACGTGGAAATCAAAAGAACTGCAATCACATTTTTTCTATTCTTTGAGTTAAATTGAAAAGGTAAAACGCCTATTTGTAAAAAAATTCAATTCAGTTTATTTTTGTATAGCTCTAAATCACAACAATAGTGTCTCTGGGGACTTTACAAAACCGTTGAATTTGCCAGCACAGATCAGAGAATCAAACAGATCTAAAACACATAGAGCCATTGGTCCATAAGGGGCAGATGACCAATGTCCATAAATGTCAAAAGTAAAGCCATGTTTAAGAAAAAGTATAATGTCATTAAAAGCTGTGATCCATCAGAGTGACGCTCTTAAAAACTGGCATTCTCGGGGTGACAGTCTGGTCTCGTTTGCAGTCAGCAGTTAACTGGAGGCTTCACATAACTGGAGACACGATCCGCCCTTCACTGTGCGTTTATGAATATTTAACACAGATACCAGCTGTCTCTGTCTCTGTGGGGAGAGCTGCTGGCACACACTGAGCTATAATCCAGACAAATATCAGACAAAAACTCTGCTCCACTGGCAGGGGGGCAGACAGAGGCCCCATGTGGAATGGACGTCAAGCACGCAGTTATAATTAGGGATTTTATTGTTATGAATGCAGCATTTCAAAGCACATTCTATATTTTTGTCACAATTCTTTGTAATGAAGATGAAGTGGACGTTCAAACTGAGGTCCTCCATTTTTCTGTGGTCACAAGCTTTCACTCCACACCTCTGCCCAAACAGCGATGTCTATTAGCAGTTAAGGCATGGCAAGCTTATTTGTTTACCACAGTTCATACACAAGGCAACACATTAAAAAAGACACAATCCTTCAGAATCAGAATCAGAATCAGAATCATTTTTATTGCCACGTGAGTAACAAAGTTATCACTTGGAAATTGTCTTGGCAGAGAGCGTGCCACTTCGCCATTTGCGGCGCTGTGTGCAGCAAGAAACAGCAGAGAGCAATAACATACAGTTCACATACAATTGGATAGACACATTGTGCTTTTTATAAACCACGGATTTTTTTCTCGGGATGAGCACCTCCGGCGGCCGGCCCAATGTAGCTGTCAGAGGGGGGCGGGATCAGGGAGGGGGTGAGTAGGAAAACAATAAGGAATGGAGGGGAGGGAGGGAGCAAGATGGATAGGTAGAGGGAGGCGGGGGTGAGGGATCCTTGCTGGAGACTGAAATAGTGTGAGTTGTTGTAGATTGTGGGACCTTGTTTATGGCCTTGGTCAAGGAATGTGAGATAAGAGTGGGGAGAAGACACAGCAGGAGAAACACAAATCGCCTGAGAGGGATAGTATTATATGCAATGTAGCATCAAAAGCAGGCAGATATTCTATTAATTCCAATTAAACCGAATTACGGCGCCCTCAGACCTCCGTACACAGGGGCAAATCCAAGCCGGGTCAGAGAGTTCAAGCCTGACAAACAATGTCATTCAATCTCAATTCCAGAGTTTTATGCCCATCGAGTGAACGAGCTGCGAGATCTTTGATCAACTGTTCCACCAACACCACTCTCCGTTGTCCAGACACGGCACTCTCAACCACGACACGGCTTAGCTCCTTGTACATCCCATCAATTTTGTCGGCCAGCAGGTCGTGAATCTTGCGAACTGCCATGCCACCGAATTTGTGGTAGAACAGGATCGCTCCAAACCCAAACAGGAGGATTCCCACCACCAAAATGACAAAGATATATACGTCTTCCGAATCTTCAATGGACAGGGTCGACAGACAGAGGGGCTGAAACTTGTTCCAGCTGTCAAGAGTATACCCCGCCGGTGAAGTCCCGTCCGGGCACACGGGCTCTCCAGACCCACGCTTACGTGTTGAAAAGATAGAATCAATTGCGTTGAGGGACCAATTAATCATTTCCATTCTGTTAAAGTTGTCTGTGGCAAAACTCCAGGAAAAAAGACAAAAACAGGAGATAGCAAGCCGTTCAGAAGCAGGAGCGGACTAAGACACGTCTTTGCTCGACGGAGGAGGAAGAGAGAAGAGCCCAGCTCTTTAGCCGTACATACAGCTTCTTCAGCTGTATGTACGGCTAAACAAAACTGGTTGTAATCTCGATTTGAACATTATCAGAGTAGAAGCTTGTCTTGCATTTTCAGGAAGACTGTTACAAATTTTAGCTGCATCTAAATCTCCTCATAATCCACCTTAGTTCCTATGGCACTAACATACACAACCGCTCCCAATAAACCTGCATTAAACAGAATCTTTCAGCTCGAGCCATAACCCTCCTCCTCCACATCGCCGCCTCAACATCGTTGGATCGTCAAAGGGTTTTGCCTTCAAGAGAATTTCTTTTAATATTTATCTTAATTCTACTTTCCGGCTAATTTACTGTACCAGCAGAGACCACTCACTTCATGCTAAAGCTACCCAGAAAACATCTTTCTATCACATTGTTTGAGTGTTTCCCAATTTAATCATTGGTTTCATTGCAAGTGAACAATGTCATACTCTATATTTTCAAAATGTGTATTTTGTGTATATCTTGGTTTGTTTTTAAAATGGAAATCATATAATAATAAAGCTTGACTTGAAGTAAATAATTATTTTTTGTTTCCAGCCAGTCTAATGCAAATTCAGGCAGCGTGGCTTAATTTCATACTATCTCATTCTGACGTTGTAATTTTTATAGAAATTCATGCATATTAAAAGCATTGGATCCCTGACATCTCTGTTCCCTTCATAGATCACTGTCGCCGGCAGAAGCATGTAATATAGTCTCACTCTGCAAATGTCTACTTTCATGGTTTGAGAAGCCGATATCCCAGGTTAAATCTTTAAAAGACTCAAAATCTCACGCTATAACATGCAATGAATGCGATATTGGAATGCCATGTTCAGCAGTCAGCAAGAACTAGACTGGATCCAGCTGCATCCATCCAATCAAGCGCTAACCTTAGACCCCACTTAGATCAGACGGTGAACTGGAGCATGTCTCAAAGGCCTCATCCATCATAATGTTTGCTAAAGGATCGAACACAGACACATTGAAATATAATCACAGCAATGGCCGGGTTTAATGGACGAAAACACAGGGAGTAGGGGGCTAACTAATTATACTAACTCATTATAAAAGATAATTATAAGCTTAGTTGCAAAAGCTGAGAAAACATGAGATCACGTAGAGGCCTTTTTACTATGGTACCTGCACAGTAATTGACCATAATTCTAAGTTCATAGTTTAACAACATCAAGAATGGAAGAATAGTGCATGTAAAATTTAAAAAATGCATTTAAAAATAACACATTTGTGGTAAAAAGGGATGTATTCATCCTGGACTCATTAGTATGTATGATATGTCTGCATGATTTGCCATGACCAGAAAACCTCCAGTCCTCAACTTGTCCCAGATATTTGATGTATTGCATCATCGGCCCTCTCTTGCTGTTTGAAGCTCACATTTTAGTACAGAATAATATTTAAAAAAAATACTATGACACTGAGGCATTTTAACTGTTAACGCTACTTTGAATAATTGTCATATTTTATCTCCTAATATTAAGAGACTTTGGATAATTTACACGGTTTGGACTGTATTTGGTCATGTTTTAGATTTCAAGAAATGTTAAATGCCATTTCAGAGGGAAGTGTGAATGTATCCCTCATTTATCAGATCATTTAGATACACACATGAAATGATCAGAGACGGGGACAGACAAATTTCACTTTTAAATCTGACCTGTTCCATGTTATTTGTCCCGACACTCGCTGCATCTCGCCCAGCGCCGCCAGCAGCAGTGAAGACTTCCCACAACCCACCTGGCCCACGATCATGGTCAGTTTACCTGTGAGAAAGAAGAATTGATTCGGGAAATTATTATTTAAACCACAATCTTCTTAGCAAATTCTTAGCAAATTCTTATTTTCATTATCTACACACTTCCTATCTCATAGAGAATATTATAGTATAATTAGATTCCGGTTTCACACCTTTTTCATTTGAATTTATATCTGCATATGAGGACTGAGCCTGGACTGGGCCAATACAAAATGAGTAAGACTGGAAAGACTTTTATCTGCAGCTCACCAAAAGGAATCTTGATGTCTATGCTCGACAGCGTTGGGGGTCCATCTGTCCATGTGAAGTAGCCGCTTATGATCTGGAAAAGCATGCAAGAGTTCACACTTATTCAAGTTCCATTCAGCTTTATTACAGAATCTAGATCCAAGTCTAGAGCCACACCTGAGCTATTGTTTTAAATTATTGACTACAAATACGTATTGTCATTAGGTTTTAATCAAATTAAAGTTCCACTGTTTACACTTGAGAAAAGTAAGACAAGTTTGAGAGTTTGTTTGTTGACCTTTTGATTTCTACATGATTTCACCTGTCATTCTCGTGATGAAAAACCAACAAGGCTTGTCCTCTCGGGTCAACACGGGTCAAACAACACGACTCTGCAGTGTGTGTGAAGCTGCTATTTTTCTGCACCCACCTTGATGCACGTGTTCTGGTCCGTGTCTTGCGAGGGTCCGTCTCCGTCACATTGTCCTGGTGAACCAAAGTTGTTCCAGTCGTCTCGCGGCGGACGCTTCCGGTTCACCACCTTCAGCGGCTGTGAGAAAAACTTAGACTGAGGAGGATTCACAAGGTTACGTCACATCCAAGGGTAGTCACAGGGGCAGGGGGGAGACACGTACGGGTTATAGCACAGTTTAATCAACATGGCATTATGAGTTATTCAATGAAAAATATATATGTGTTTTAGGAAATTCATTTATTAAGTATGAGGAATCTGTACTTCATTTACAGTTGAAATGAAAATCAAAAAACTTTTTACTCTACCCAGAAATGGCAAATCAACAATTTTGTGACGCTTTTAGAGATATGTGCTGTAGTAATTTTGGGCTTTGAGTTTATTTTATATAAAAACTAACTACATTTCAATTAACTGTTTGTTAATTGAAATGTACTTATATGCATACTACTTATATAGAGCTTTTCATGAAATTCAAAGACTTCTACTGTAGCCGCAGCTGCTCTGGCGTAGACTGACGCCAGCAAGGCAACCATACTGTGCCATCGGCCCCTCCGCCCACCACCAATCATTCTCTCACACACCAGATTCTTGGAAATTTGGGAGTAGTATCTTGCCTAAGCACAGTCGCCCCACTGTGGCACCTGGTGTTGTCAAAGGTCTCCCATCACAGAACTAACCATGCTCTGCCCTGCTTAGCCTCTGAGATTTAACAGGATCAGGCTTTCACATCCAGGTGGCGCCACAGGCTAATCCACAAACAGAGCCATTAGTTTAAGTACAATCATCACGTTTAAATACTGATGAAGGAAAACAGTTTATTATACAGTACATCTTATTGAACTCAGACGTCAATTCACTTCTTTCTTCTCTAAATAAATATTTCAATTAAAATCAAACCAAATCTGCGTCTTAGATTGTGCATAAAAGAACATAGTTGTTTGTTGAATTCTCTATCACAGTTGGTTATTGAAATAGTCTGTATTTGAACTCACCAAAGCCTGGTACTTGTTTTGGTTGTGATTGCTGGATGCGGACATCACCGTGGCTCTGGGTTCTTGTTCGTCCCCGATTTCGTCACTCGAGAAAAATTCACTGAGTTTCTGAACACTGTGGAAAGGAGGCGTGTTTTTATTGGATCATTAAAAGCCCTGAAGTAAACAACAACAAGGGGAGCAGAAGTCATTGGGCTTTTCTAATCTAATTTATCTTAATGGGATGCGCTACAACGATAAGTGCTTAATACGGCTGCAGCAACAAACCGATCAATACACAGCAGTTAAATAACAATGGGTTTTTTATATGTTTTTTTTCCTAGAGACTAAAATGTCCAACTATAGACTGTAGATGGAGATGGATGAGTGTGGAATATGAGCTAATTTCTTGAACAGGCTCCGGGAGGGCGGATCTGGTGTCACATTTGTGGGTAGCAACGACCTAGCAACCAAAAAGCTTACTTGATAACTGAATTTTTGGGGCAGGCGGCATCTTATTTGTCAGTTGTTCGATAGATAGATACTTTATTGATCCCCCAATGGAGAAATTCAGGTGCAGCAGAAATAAATACATCCAGAAAAACAAATAAGTTCCAACTATAGACTGTATACTGATATTAGGGGTCATATCTGGATTTGCAAAGATAATAACTACAGTATAGACCAGGATCATACAGAGCGTTAAACCACAGATGTGTAAGCCCAAAATGCAGGGTGAGTGTGATACAAACGGTGACTAAGCTTGAGGAGTTTACTCGAGTCAAGTAAGTCAATGGGAGCTAAAAGCAGTAGCAAACATTCGTCCGTGAGAATTTCCCTAAAAGGCGTCATAGAGCCATAGCACATTTGCATTGTCCAATCCTATAGTATATGCAATGGACTAACATGTGCTTCCAACATGATTGACTGAAAAAGTAAAACTACACAACCAGAAAACCCCCTTTAATATTAAAAAAAATGTAATATTAAAATAATATCACCTAAAACAAATAACTCACATATGTTGACAATTAATCACAGTCTTTCTACCATCCAACCCCACTCATCTACCCACCAAAATTCAGCTTAATCCATCCAGTTCTTTTGTTGTTGTTGTTGTCTCTTGAGCACACTGGGTATTGTTGCATAAATATTCTAACGTGGTTTTTTACGGCAAATGTTATTACAGTAACTACACACACGGTAACGAATGGGAGCGACAGTGGCTCAGTTGGTAGAGCATTGGCCTTAAAGCCTGAAGGTTGTGGATTCGAGCCCACCACAAGACCTACTTCACAACTCCCACTGATGTCTGCTGTCGTTGTGTCCTTGGGCAAGACACTTAACCCCACTTTGCCCAAAGCCCCAACTGAAAGATCTCAGCTCCTGTGGACTCACCACCTGCAGGAGGATCAGTGAGGGGCTGGTGCTCTGTGTACTGGGTGCAGCTCTGACTGCCACCCCCCGACCCAGAAATGGATTAAGGGGAAGAAAATGGATGGATGTATGGATGGATGGACGTAACGATTACAATACCCTTTATTATTGCCTACTGACAAATCACAGACATGTTTCGACTGTAGATTCTGCTTTTTTTACACTTTTGTCTGAAATAGAAAAAGCTTTTTAACCTCAAACATAAATAATACACAATTCACTTTTTTACATTTGATTACAGTATCGCCCATGTTGGCGGGAAATAAATACAAAAGTAAGACTGCAGATTTGTGACTAAAGAAATCAATTTTTCATTTTTGTTCAAAGGTTAATACTGAGTGCATGATTTATGTAGCTACTTGCTAAATGTCAAAGCTGGAGTTGGTGTTATTTACCAAAAGAAAGTTAGTGATTCATTTCCTGCCAAATCTGGAACTAACTTCAAATTTTTCTCGAGCAAATCCAATTTCTCATGATTTAGCGTCATTAGCAGACAGCATGATTCAGCATGTTATCAGCTAATGGATGTCATAAACCACAGCTCTCGAGGAATACAAGTATAAAATGGTACATGTGACAGACAAATGGACCACAGAGGCAGATGCAGAGTCAGTAATGTTCATGGCAGAGGGGAATAAACCGGTTTATAGGCCACACATGAACGCTCACATTCAGGGGTTGTCACAAATTCAATAATGAGCAGATTCTGACATAGCCTGGTCCCATTCACAGGCTGTTTGCATATTTATAAAACTGCAACCTCTTTGAAATAGCGGCATTTACTGGAGCATCAGATCTCGAAATCCAAAATAGCAAACACGAAGCAGAACTAGCACCTTCGATGGCTAAAAATAGGGCAGTAAAAATACATAATACACAATTGGCTTTCTTTCCCTAAGCCTCAAAAGTCTTTCCTCAGATACATTTAAAGGTGACATACAATCACAAAAGGCACAGTTTACCAAGACAGAAAGGTTTTATAATGATTCAGGTTTTGGAGCAATTATTCTCATGCATTCGAGGTGTCATTGCTTTCTTGAGGGCTGCTTTCACCGCCATCACATTTCAAAGTCATCGGTATAAAAAGTTCTCTTCCCCCGCGATACAGGAATGATTCAGCACTAGGTTCATGCAGTTTGCAACAATGGAAAATGAATGACTGCTTTTGTGATCTGCTGGTGGCACTTAGATTAGACTAACTGTCATGCACACAGCATCATATATGTAGACTCGGAATAAGCCAAGACTTGGAATATATTTATTTTACAAACTATTTTACGCAAGGCCAAAATGAATATATGTCAGCCAGGGGACTCACTGTCAAACTAATGTTAGTCCTGGTTTCTTAGGCTGCATTTTCATGTCGTAGAATCCATTGACTTCTGAGGTAACAGTGAGTTTGAAGCTCAACTTTTAGAGTTTTAGCTCAACCATACCTTTTAGTATGGTATAGTAGAGTAATTCATTTTGTTTATGGATGTATGTATGTACACCAAAAGACAAAAAAATATACAGACTCTGAAAATGGGTTGGACAAAGCATGATTTTGCATCAGACAATCTTTTTAATACGTATTTATTTTATGGTAGTATTTTGATCAATGGTTTACTTGACCTTAAGAGAGTGAAATTAACTTTGAGATATTGTCCTTTGATTTTTTAGAAAATAAATCATGACATCTCTCTATATACTGGTGAATTTAACTCCAAATTGCAATCGAGACAAAAGAGTTACTAGAATCTCACTAGAGTAAAACCAACAGCTTTAGAATCAGCCACTTATGAAAGGTCGAGTGTGATTCGAGCCTCCTTCAGTGGAACAACATTTCCACTCTCGTTATGGGGCTGAAAAAATCCCCTTATTTGTTGTTGTGGGCAGCGGATGATTGAACTCACCTCACCAGAGCCTTGACAGTGGAGCGCACCACGGTGGAGAGCAGAAAGAGGGGGGTCACCAGGATGTGGAAGAGGGACAGAGAGGCAAAGGCCACAGCTGGGGACAGATCTGCGTCCTCTGAGATGTGCACATGGACCACGAACGTCTGCGGAGCCACAGGGGGATTATTGTACGCTGTAGTTTACTGTACGAGCTCAATGTTATTCTCCACAGCATCACACTTTCCATGTACAGTATATTCTTTGCGTGAAATCTTTGTGACGCAGTGGAAATGTACTATGTCTGTGTTTTTATAGTGCCCCTAAATATTCTGTGTTTTACTGCATTTTGTAATGACCTTTTAATGTTGTTATCTTCAGGGAGACTGTCTACACTGGTCCAAGGACATCAGATGAAAAATACTGTAACCTTCATGGCTAGTTCTGGTGTATTTACAGACATTTGAATGCACAATGTCCTTGTGAGTAAACTAATGAAATAAAATAGTAAGGAAGCTTCCTATATCATGTTGTGATGTATTCAGTTTCAATTGTAGTTTGAAGCTGGGGAATGGCTGTAGTGAACAGATGAAATATATCTTCTGAAACACATCTCACATGTTCTTATCTGTCATACAGCCTTGACGCCACAGCTTGGGAACCTTTCAAACCACAAACAACTACAGTCATGAAATCCATGTGAAATCCTCGTCACATCTTCAGATCAGATTCTTCAGACTGAAAAGTGCTCTCAGCCCAAAGTGTGAAATTGTTAATTAATTGACCTGAATTCAACCCGGAAAGTCCTACTGAGATTTCAGAATGTCTTTTTCCCCAGAGAGACTGAAACTAACATGGTTTAATCATTGTGGAAACTGGAACCGCCAAAAGAAACCTACGCAGACATTGGGAAAGAACATGCAAACTTCAAATACCCTTTTAAAATCAGGATTCAAACCCAGAACCATCTTGCTTCTTGCCTACCCAACCATGCTGTCAGTGCCTCTCATTCTGATTTGTTCACAAGAAATTTTACTTTTTCTCATTTGTTGGGACGAAAAACATAGATCATTTATGAATGTTTGTCAATGAGCACAACCAAACAGCATCCAAAAATAATCTAATCTGCAAACATAGATTACAACAATGTGGAGTCGACTCATTTTTTCCCTTTATGGAAAAATATAATCTAAAAATTCAAAGAGCAAAAAGCAAAAACAGAACTACTACGAAAGCCGTTTTGTCTCCGCGCTGATGCTTGTAAACATTGTACACATAGATTTTTATACAACTCAATTTATCACACACAGACCTGATAAATAGTTCATTTGGACATAAATCAGTGAACGCACATATCGCATCCGCCAACAGCATCGGGGCATGTTTTATTGGCCACACACAAATTCATTCTCTTCACCCATAAAACATTTGCATAAAACTTGAATATTTTTAGATTATATTTATTGCTGTTGTCAACATTCGAGAGATATACTTACAGTTAGCACGGCAGCGATGGGAATGGCCGCATTCATAAAAACTGTGGAAGAAAAATAGAAACAAGCCATTTAATATCATTTCTTGGCTTCATCTTTAAAAACAGAATTACACAGAGTTAAAGAAAAAGAGTTTTAGATTAAGAGATCCTTTTTAACCAGTATGAGTAGTCACAAAGTAAAAGACTGATTTTTTATTTGATCAGTTGGACTACAAAGTATATTCAAGAAATGTCATTCTCTGCCCATTTGTTCCCAATTTTTCTTAACAAAGCCCAATTAAACTGTTAAGATTTAAATATTTTTCATGTTTGCTGTTTCTATCCTGGTTGGACATGAGCAGCAGTGACTCAAAGCTTGTCTAATATTTTACCAATGAAGGTAAATATACAGCTTTACCTGTTTTTGTATGTTTAAATAGACATGTTTACAGATACGTATGTCTCCTTTCTATCGTCATTATCATTTAGACAAAAGCATTAAATTCTGCCTCATAATCCTAACTCCCTACACCATAAGAGAGGCTCCCATGATGCTGCTGTGGTGTGGGCTCTTACTGGAGATGGAGGTGTAGAGAGCAAAGGCCTTCAGGCTGGTTAGCTCCTTCTCTCGGGTCTCCTCCACGCTGTCACAGAAGATTCGTTCCCAGGCGTACAACTTCAACAACTTTATCCCTCTCAGAAGTTCATTTGTTTTCTTTAGACGTTCACTGGAATATTCCTACAGACGCAAAAAAGTAGAAATAATGTATAAGTCCTTTCTGTAAGTATTGAAATTAACAAGAATAAGGATGAGATCTATTAGTATCGTTCCGCATTGCCTTATATTAGTTATTCGTATTGGTATATATAAATTGGGTAATATTTGAACCAGATATTTTATTAATCCAAGAAACACAATTGCAAAAAATAGGGTGATTTTTTTTGAGGTAAACAAAATATAATGTGTTGTGCAAATAAAGGCCAAATGATATTTTCAATTCATAATAAAATAAAAAATATGTGTTTTGTTTTGCAAAAATAATACATCCATATATACTCACAATATTGTAACACATAGTTTGATGGTCTCATATTTAATTTAGTCTATTTGAATAAAATCAGCATATGAAAAGGTTTTGTGGCCATTGAACAGGTGTTGAAAAGTGTTCACAAAAGGCTATGAATACCACATTTATATCTTAAAAGTAATTCATCTCTGTGTTCTTATGCCATACAAAAACAGTCACTTAGAAGAGGTTCCCTGCTTCCATGATTAGCATAACATTATATAACCATCATCATCACAGAGCAACATGGACCACATCCAAGAATGCACTTCCAATTCACAGACAGTGTTTTGTGGTGAAGGATCTGGACTGAGAAAAACTTTTTGTCATAATTTGATTTCCTGTTTCATTATAAAAACCGGGTCGGCCGCCGTTTGTCCTCTGTCTGTGATCTCTGAAAGTTCGCTGCATCCAAATCCAGGTAAATGTTTGACTAAGATCAAGCCCAGTGAAATCCTTTGGTACCTATGAAAGTGAATTGAACCAAGGCTGTGTAGTCTGTGTTCTCACCAGGGTGCTCTTTTGTGTTTGAGACAGTTTAGTGGCCACAAAGTACTGCACAGGGGCCAACACAGCGATGACAGTGGCTCCAATCAAGGCACTGATTCCCAGGAGGTAGTAGAGCAAGAACACTCCCACCATGATCTGGGAAAGATAGAGGAGAGAGAAGCAAGCAAGAGTATTAAAAAGGAAAAAAAAAACGAGAAAGCCATTTATAAACGAAACCAGCTAAAGGCACAAGCGAG
The DNA here is from genome assembly GCA_964034765.1 of Knipowitschia caucasica. NCBI lineage: Eukaryota > Metazoa > Chordata > Actinopteri > Gobiiformes > Gobiidae > Knipowitschia > Knipowitschia caucasica. Next base: position 26,169,431 of record OZ035842.1, read on the forward strand.
TTGGATCCCTTACAATTACATCTGCCCTTGAGACTGAAGTCCTTGAGAAAAACTGCAGTGTTTCTGTGAGGATGAGTGAACACCTGAGAGGAGGTATCCGCAAGCTTTCTGGAAGAGTCTTTGCCTTATTATCTGTGTGTTTTTATACCCAACTGAACAGTCTTTTCCCACAGACCACTCTTGTTTCAACATACATGAGGGGTACAATTTAGGATATCCGACTACGGAATCACGCTTTGGGGCTGGCAAAGCTTAAAACAACAATAACAGTAAGATACATTAAAAAAAATTTGACAGAAATTCTGACGAAGGCGGAAGTATACAGCCAAAAAATAAGTATTAATTTATTATTATTATTTTTTTATTAATTCATTTCTTGACAGGGACATTGCAATTCAACATACGCTTGTAACTGATGTGATGCAAAGAGAGTTTATAGCTATTTCTATTTTTCAACTCTACACTACTTTCAACTATCAACTTTTTCAATATTTTCTTTAAAAACTTTAAAAACCTATCTACACTGTTTAAATCATTTACACACACAAACTCCGTGCTGTTTACCAATTTAGAAATGGTTACAATTCTGTTTTTGATTTCAGCCAGGACTTAAATCGAGAAGTGAACATTTTAAACTCAGTCATGGCTTTAAATTCAGTGGGTAATAAGTTCCACGACTTTGCACTTCTTTATGTAAATGCAGACCGTTATTATTATAGATCCATGATGCAGACTGACCAAATGAAGTCTTGAATAATGCATAGGTTTTATATAGCGCTTTTTTGGTTGCTTCACATGTCATTATTCTTTCACTCCATGTGGTGATAAACTACACTGTAATAAGTGAATCAGACCAAACTTTGATATAAAATATTTTAAGTAATTACTATATACTTCATTTTCCACTATTCTATATTTTGGGTTAACAAATAAGTACTGTCTAATATTATCATAGCACCCTGTACAATACTGATTTTATTGCTTTAAGTGAAAATACTTTAAATATTTCTTCTATAAGCCTGGTGGTCCATTAATGACAAAACAAATATATTGTGTTATACAAAATGTGGCGAAGCAGTGATGCTACCCAGAATGCATTGCAGAGCAAAATATAAACTTCTTAAAATTCTACATTTGACCATTCATTTTAAGAATGAATATGAAGCAAGTCCTAAAGCAAAATACTTGAGCAACATTTTGAATGAACTAAGTTGATCAAATAAGTCATTGTATTTATTTTTACCAACCGTGATCGACAGGGTCAAGCCAAACTACCCCTATACGCCCTGGGTTCAAATCAGACACCAGATACTGCAAAACGGTCATGGTGCTTGCTTAAAAACAAGTCCTAAACGGGTTGCAGGCACATTTACTCCCCAGCATGTGAGTTACAGAGTTCAAAAGCACACAATGTAAGGATTACAAAAACTAACAAACTTTCTCCAGGTGGAAGAAAGTTTCATTTTGAATGAATACAAAAATATTGAGTGTATTGATCATCTCCAAGTTAGTTTTGCTTTGAAAGGACACACACATTTTAAGTAAATCCATCACTTCAAAGTAATAGTTTTGCTTTCTGTCAAATTGAATTTAATATTCTTTATTACTTAATAAAGAGCTAAAGTTGATAGTACTCAAAAAGACCGATGGAACCTCTTACAGAATTTTTTTGTTTCTGATTGTATCTTGCCTGAGGACACAACAGCAGTTTAGCACTTTACAGTACTAGCTTCTTTACATTTGTTGTCTTATTAAAAGAACCTTCAAAGCCTTAGATTCAGAAATGCAATGAAACTATTAAATTGTATATTAGATACAAAGTGACCGTATGTATCATGAAAGCATAAACAAGAGCAGCCTGCACATACATGTCTGATAATAGGTTGGCTATTTCTTATCCTCTGAACTTAAACAGATCAGCTGGTGTCAGTTCTGTCGGTGGATACAAGACTATCCAACATTCTAACCCATAGGTGTCGAAGTCGAGGCCCCGGGGCCAGATCCCGCTCGTGAGACCATTTCCAGTGGCCCTTGAGATGATTTTTAATTATTATATTAAATAGCAGTATTGATGGTAATAGGCAACAATGGCATGTTATCCATTACTAATTTTCTCAAGAAAACCACCATAAAATTGTATTCCATAAGAAATGTTAAGCCAACATGTAAATAATAGTTAGTATTATTATGTTATGTTTTTTTTGAGCCTTCAATTACATTTCTTCTTAAAGGTATAAAGGAGGATTTCGTATCACCAGAATGATTGACAGTTGGGAGGACCAATAGTCTTGATGATCCACCCGGAAGTAGAAAATCCTCCTATATACCTTCAATATTTGGTCCAGTTTTGGTTCAGTCCACAGGAACTGAACTAATTCTAATCAGAAAAGAAGATCCAATCTAACTAATGTGAAACAAGTCATTTAAATAGATACCTTCATATTACAAAAATGTATAATAAATGAAACCCACTTATTCTTTCGGCCCCTGACCAGCCCTTTCATTTTTTATTCGGCCCTCAACCAAAATAAGTTTGACACCCCGTCTAACCCATCGTTGCTCTTACACAGTGTGTATGAATCGGGCTCCAACATGTCAGTTATCCGATGCTCCCTCACCCCTCGTCCACCAGTGACTCAGGGGAAACCTAATTAAGATTCCCTTCACAGTGTGGTTCATTACAGATTAATGGAGCGATCAGTCCTAGTTCTGTGCTTTTCTGCCTCCTGCCAAGTCTGAAGTCATTCTTTTTCTCATCACATCCAGAAATCCCCTCAGCGCTCAAACACAGGAGATGAATGAATGAATGAGTGAATCTTTCTTCAGTCATCTGCTCGTCGATCGTTGCCATGGGCGATGTCTGCAGTGACCTTTAGCCTCAAGATCCTGGAGTTAGGTCGCTGACACGCTTTTGCGATAGTTGAGTTTGTTTGGGTGTAGACGCTGAGAGGAGCCAGCTGAGGAGACTCCCGGGGAAGACCCAGGACCCAGGCTTTAGAATGCCTCGAGAACACATAAGTTATTCAATTCTATGATTGAAAAAATAGATGAGATACAATAAACTACTGAATAAAAATGTAAATGGTTTTGAAGAAGTCTTAGATCCATTTACCCATTTTACCCTTTAATGCAGTGTTCCCCAACTTTTTTGAGGTGTGGCACACCTTTTCCAGTTAAAGAAATTATGTGGCACAAAGCCTGCTGAAAATGTCGCAAAAATGAAACTTCACAACCTAATTGAAAATGCAAAGTCATTATGATCAAGTGTATTAAACAACCAAACATGCACAGAGAAAAAAAAAACTATTTTCTATCCTCTCACATAATTTTCTCTTGTTATTAAAAAATATATTAAAAAAATTAGGTAATATCGGATGATTTCCAAAGGCACACCAGACAAAATCTCAAGGCACACTAACGTGCCGTGGCACACAGGTTGAAAATCACGGCTTTAATGGATTCCTCAACCATTTGGTAGATCACTTCTTGAGTCACTATAGGAACTGAAATATACCTCCTTGGTTTTAGGCACTTTTACCGTCAACCTGCATCTCAATTTGGTAAAGGCCAATAATTAAAAAAGTTCCATTCATTTTAGCGTTTATAGTCACTTTTCTGCTCATGTCTCATTCTGAAATCTTATCTTGCAGCTATCCATCACTCCTGAGCAAAAATACCTTCTCTCTTTCTCTCAGCGTGTCTCTGCTCATGCAATTTTTAACAGGGGTCACTTGGACTTCGTGGGCTCTTAGGCAGCCGCCCCCTCCAGCTGACACTTTTGGGTGATGATTATTAAACTTTAAAATGCTGCAATTACCTCCCTGGAAAACTGGCCGGGTTGAACAAAAGCGGCAAATGGTTTCTGCTTGTGTGGGGGCAGGCAGACGCACTCTGCACAATCAAGTGTAATTATGAGAGAGAGCTTATACTAAGTGGAGAGATATGGACTGGGTATAGCTTTAAGTCTGATATTATGTATACTACAGCTATACCAATGATCCATATTGCAGCGCTATTTCAACATACAGTACGTATCTATTCTTTCATAACTTAGACTTAGACAGACTTTATTGATCCACAAGAGGGAAATTGCTTGTGCAGTTTTTCACAGTAAAAATAACATTAATGTAATAATCTGAAAATAAGAATAATAATAGGATAATATTGTGAGAATAAAAAAAGTCACACAAGTCAGGTGACACACAAGCTTGACATTTAAGAATAGGTTTTATATGGTTTATCATGCTTAAATATGGGAAAATTGATCTAAAACTATACTTTTGCAGTAGTTTAATTTATCTCCCATTTATGTTTTCAACCATAGAATAGAATAACTTTATTGCCCAGAGAAAAATTCATCTTTGGCTCACATCACATAAAAACGAAACTAACAGTGAAGAAAGACATTCAAGAGTAAAAAGCAGCCCTCGTAAAATACAATAAAAAATAAGACGTAAAGTGCTGAATGCATGAATCTTTGTGGCTCGTGTAGAGTTTGGCACAACGACAGCAGATGGGAGCATTAATAAAACATATATACATAGATGGTTGATAATCGCATGGACAGAGTAGTCAGGGAAAGATAAAAATATCCTTTAATACTTTTATACTATCAAATTATACACTTTTCAGCATTGACGAAAGATGATTTTGCATAATATGTCCCCTGTGGTCAGGATAAATCCCCTGTAATCCTGTCCTTATCTTCCCCTCTGCTTTGTTCTGTTTTATTGGTGGAGTTTTGCCATTTTGAATTTCTACGCCATGTGTTTTAGAGAGATATGTCCTATAACACAGCAGCAACATTTTTCTTTTCCATTGCTTATAACACAGACCTACTTTTTTAACATTTCAATATATTCCTATTCGGCATGTATGAGATTGCTTTGCTCAAAATCCTGTCTCTTTGTTTCATGCTGACTCATTCAATACGCTGTTCTTTTTACTGACAATATCTGCCTGTTTTGAAATGGTTTCTCCAGCTCTGAAAGTATAAACTCGTTCCGAAAATCCCCAACAGAAGCCACCAGCCCCAAAATGACTAATACTGCAGAGACAAACATGTATAATGAAGTAATAATGAAGTATGAAATGCACACACATAAATTATGCAAATTGCAAATGGGAATATATATGAAATTCAGCACATATTATTAGCATGTGCTGCTTAATACGAGCCTTATTTCATATTCGCCTTCTCCATGGGGACGGCCGTTACAGCTGCATTATGGCCAAGGAACTCAAATTTGCACATTACATCACAATGACATCATAAAAGTAATTGCTGCATACATTCAGAACAATGTTTGATTCTCCCCACGGCTGTGCTACTTTGTGACTGAGGCAATGCACTGAATAGATTTAGCTCAGAGGAAACACAGGCGACTGCAATTGAGAGAGACTGTAGCAACATCTATAGGTGGGACTTTTATTGTATTGATAATGACATTTGGGATATTACATGTAAAAGCCTGGACCAACGTTTGCCTTTCCACACATTCATTCACTTATTGCGTGGTTAGCCATCGTCCGATCGTCACAATTACCCTTAACTTGAATGGATATTGGCTATTTTTTTCACTATAGACGACGACACACAGACGACACACTAACAACATAAAACCGTACAAGTTCCATTTACTAGTTCTCATTTAGATCAAAACCAATTGATGCAACCAATAGAAACCAAGAGAAGTACTTGCATTATACCATAATGCTTTGCAAGGTCACATTCACACAATCAAAAACCGTCAAATAGAAGAACTTGGTATTAGCTTAAAGCCAAAGCTTAAACATATCTTTCATCTTATTTGTTGATTTTGAAAAGGCAATAGAAAAAAAAAGTTCCCATATTCCGTACGTCCAGTAATGTTACACTGATGTGCAGTTCTGTAAACGACCAGCAGATGGCGAGAATTTCTATTGTTTTAGCACATTGATAACACTGGTTCTGGTGGAATAAAGCGCTCCTGTGATTCATGAAGTTTCATACTCAGCCTCAGATAGAGTTTCTTTCTCAGATTTCTCTCTATTTATTTATGTAACTTATCAACAGTCAAACCATGTAATGACGGTAAATTCAAGCAATACCTTCCCAGATTTCCTATAGGGACACACACTTCTACAACTCCCTCTGCAGATTTACCACAGCTGTCCATTTTACTCCATACCGATTCTATGGGCACAACCCCCCACTCCCCAGGCCGAAAAGCTTTATGGGTAATGTACAAGTAGCGAATATATATAAAACTCATGCTTCAGGTACATTTTGTCAAAGAAAAAGGCAGTGTTCCCTTGGCCTTTTACTTGTGTTATTTCACTTCTGTAATTCTGACACGTCTTACCTGAAATGGCATGGCCCACAGGTTTGGACACAGAAAGAAGAACCACATGAGCTGGTTGGTATCCACGGCGACCAGGTTGCAGATCTGCGCCACTGTGAGCTCGCCCATGGACATGTTGGAGGTGCACAGACGCATTATCTTGTTGTAGATTTTCGTCTGGGGGAAAATGACACACGTAAGTTGTATTGAGTGGATTGACCTTTCGAACAGAGGTTTATAATGTACCTGAAAGGCCCCTCGCAGGTTAATCCCAGTCTCCATAGCCCATACACTAGCTCTCTTTTAGATCAAAACCAATCATTGCAAAACCCATGGAACCACCAAGATAAGTATAGGCTTCTTCTCTGACAATGTTGAAATCCAGGTTAAAAACAGTTCTGCATAGCTGTGCATACAACTGAGGGATTTTTATATTAACTCTTTTTAATGCATTGTAATTATTTATTTTAATGCCCTTTGTAACTTTTTCTAAGTTGTTTTGTTAAGCACTTTTAGTTGACTTGTGTATGAATTGTGTTATTCAAATAAACTTGCCTTGCCTTGCATAATAGGAAAATGGCAAGGTCACATACACACAATCAAAAACCGTTATAGAAGAATTTGGTATTAACCAAAGCTTAAAAAGATCTTCCATATTTGTTGATGATTTGAAAATTCAATCAGATAAAAAGCTCTCATATTCCTTGCGCTCAGTAACAGTACAATGGGGTGCAGTTCTTCCAACGACCAGCAGATGGCGAACATTTCTATTGGGTGTTGAGGTTTCTGAAGCCTAGTGTATACTTGCGCGGCGCTGCTTACGTTAGCGGTTGCGGTGGACCTCCGCAAGCACAATTTAATTTATACTCCTTGCGGAGTTTTGAGGAGAATGTTGTAATCGCACAACCAACCACACGGTCACCAAAACGGTCTCATTTACGCTGCTATTTTCTCCTCTTCAGAACAAAAACATGAACAAAAACAAAGCTGTTTGAGATCATTACATGTGTTTCTACTGTAGGTTTATGTGATAGTTCTATGGACTCATTAATTATTAACTCATTTAACTGTGATTTTGTGAATAAAGACACAGTTCTTGCTGGAAACATAGTTATTATTAAATTGTATTCATCACAAACAGCATACAAAAAGTGGTAAATATCTGAGGCAAACATGAACAATTTATAAGTGCAGGAGGAATGGAACAGACGCGATAAGCTACGATTCAAACAAAGACATTAACAGTGCAAAAGGAAACGACTGCACAGTTTATAAGTTATATATATGTTAGATATGCAACAGAGCTCTAGTCCACAGTCTCCGCGTATATCAGGCTCTGCCATGAGCCCAAACTACTTTTCCTTTGGTTTTTTCGAAGCGTGAAGCTCCCTGCTCCATAGTGCCTCGTCCATGCTCCTGCAGCCGCTCCGTGCTTCCTTCCAATACACACACAGGGACCAATCACAGCGGCGCTTCCTTGCGGCGACCCTTACGTAGTTGGAAAATGTCGATGCTGCGCGGCAGGCAACGTAAGGGCCTTGCAGTGACCAACGCGTTGCGCAAGTGACGTCACATCACCTCCGTAAGCTCCACGCCGCGCGAGTATACACTAGGCTTTACTCAGCATCAGTATGATTTTTTGGACAAAGGTTTATAACGTACCTGAAATGCCCCTCGCAGGTTTATCCCAGTCTCTATGGCCACATAATACGAGGCTTGAAGAAATGTTCTCTGGAGAAGCAGGGCAAAGAAGAGCAGCACAGCCAACACGTACGCATTCTCCAGAAACTCTTTAGAGGAGATGAAATAAATCCCCAGCAGCTTCCTCTGAAAGAAGAAAGTGATAAGTCCACTCGTTTTACATTGTCAGTTTGAAGGGCGGATGTTCAGAAATACTCTAAAGGATTTCATTTCAACTATGCCAAGGTGCCAAGGTGACATATTAGCAATTTTGCCTCATAGTAAATAAAGGACAAAAGCAGTTATTGTGTGCTGCTATAACTCCTAAGTCAAGCCACATATAAAACAGTACGACGCCATATTGCAAATGTTCTGATGTGAATTATACCAACTAGATCTGAGTGTGTGTGTGTGTGTGTGTGCGTGTGTTTGCATATGAAAATCTGTATTGTATGACTGTGTATGTGTGCTATAAATGTATGTATGAGATGCACACCATTGTATGCATGTGTAGTACGTATGTTATTATCAGATGTATTTAATTTCATTTTTGTGTCCAATCATAATCTACTATATGTTCATTTGAGTGTCGTATCACCTTTATCTGTTCTCACCAGTCTTTTTTTCATCTATTTCATTTCATTTTTTCTTTCAGGTTCATACATGATTCAGTTGTTGATACATACATAGATTTTCCTCTTTACCCCTATAGAGATCTGAAATGGAGCGGGAAGTAGTAAGACTTATGAACTCCCACCCTATTTACGTACATATACATTCACGTCGGCTGCCTGGTTAGTAACACAACTATATCAACAAAAACAATTATAAATGATGTCTAATGTCTAATAATGTCTGTTTTTGCAATGTTGGACCCAATTCCTAAGCTATACCTTGATTTCTAGCATTCATAAGCTTCGCATTGCTACAAATATTGCACACAAAGAATTAGTATCTGTTGTTGTGAATACAATGAAAATGAAATTGATCATGTGTGACTCAGACTCAGACTGAGACCAAAAGACTGTTGGTTATCGGTATGAGTCAGTGGGCATGCTGGAACATTTTTCTTGATTATAAATACAAAGTGCCACCATACTTTGTACGTTAATCTTTCATACGTGCCAAAAGGCTTATGCCATTATGAAGTGCAAGAACTTTTAAGCATAGCAGAAAACACTTCTCTTCTCGTTCACCCACTGATAGCTTCTGTAATGATTTATCGCTACACCTGTACGCGCCCACTTTTTCTTGATGAATGGTTTTTCATAAAGTGTGATACGTAAATGAACAGCGCTGTCCAAGCACTTCGGCTCAATGGAGGAAAACAACATTTCACGAAAGCCCAAAGGCATCTTCAGCTGTGGAGAGTGTGATCATGGTTCCCATTTTAATATTATTATTTTTTGTCGAGCCTTACACAGCTTTTCAATTTCACCTGTGAATAATTCTACATCGGCAGCACAATGATTCAAGATTCAAGAATTTGTTTGCCCTTTGCAGTAAAACCACATTGGAAAAAAACAGCAAGACAACCCCAGTGTGCACCAGAAACAGAAAGTGCTCTAAAACACAGGTTGCCGCAATAAATAAATATTCTCACTAAGAAGATGAAATACCCAATAGCCAAACACTACGCAACTGCTGGGCATACTGACATTCATAACTTAAAAACCAGAGTCATCCAACACAACCTCACGAAAAAAACAGTCTTTAAATGCACCACACCAATCTCCCTCCTCTTGAATGAGGGAAGAGATTTCTCCCCTTTTTCTCTGACGGCTACAGGTTGAGTTCATTGTTCTGTCTGGGGCCTCGGTTTTTTTTCACACATATTTTGCTCACTGTTATTTTTTACTGTGTGTTTTTATATAATGTTCTGTCAGTCAGGTATACATCTCCATTCCCTTCCAGTCCGTGTAACATGTATTTGTAGATATGTAAGATACTTTTACCTTTGATTATTTAGTTATGACATACCTTGGTCATGTGGGACTGGACACATGGCCTCATCACTGCACATATTTGCACAGCACTGCTTGAGCTGCTGTTTAAATTAGTTTTTAACACAGTTTTTAAATCGTAATGCATTCAAAATTAGGCTTTTTAACTACTCCTTGCTGTTGTTCCTCAGATGATTCCCTGTCTCTGCAATTCATTTAAATAGTCAGCATTCTGTGGTCCTGAATTTCAAGTTAGCATTAAGTAAAAATCCAAATGAAAAAAAGTACAGAAAGACCAGATCCAATGCGTTTGTTTTGGAACGATATTGAGATTTACATCGTTTAAATAAATATGTATTATTCCACAGCAGCCATACATAATTTCTATACAACAGACTAAAGCACTGTCATTGTAAAACTCCATTGTATTGGCATTCAGCCATTGCAACTCGATAAGGGTCTTCCTGAAAATTTAATTAATTGCAAAACAGGTAGCTCATTTTCTCAACTCTCCTAGAAGAATGAGAAATTATTGATTAGAGACGCAGCCGTCCATATTAAACCAACCATGAAATTCTGCTGCTCACTTTTAGTTCGTTTTTCTATCAGCTCTGAGACACGGCATCGCATTTCTAATTAGTGCCTGACAATTCCAATAATTACCTTAAACCCGACTTTACTTTAGTTTAAACTGTCATAAAGAGCTCGGCGTGCAGGTGTGAGGGGCTGCAGAGGCTGTCAGACGTCTGGCTGTCTGCAGACTGATGGACCTGAGACACTGGAGACAAGCAATAAGTCGGATAAATGTTTGATGAGGCTTGAATTAGAAAATCAAATACAGCTTTGCTCCGTCATCGTCTAAAGGTGAGAGGAGTTGGTGAGTCACTGAACTGTCAATATGAATTAACATCATGATTTGTAATAATTGTCAGCCTTTTTCAATAATCTACACTCATTATAGATTAAGATTAAGAGATCCTTTATTCATCCCACAGTGGGGAAATTTCAATAGACATATAGAACAACAGGGGAAAATTAGGCTATCGTTTAAAAGTTCATTTACTTAAGCAATTCTAATTTTATTTACTGCATGCAAAGCGAGATAAACCCCCCAATAAAACACCTCTGAAAATTATTCATTCATTTTCATCCCTTTATTATCCATTTCTGGGTCAGGGGGGTGGCAATCAGAACGGCCACCCAATTCATAATGCACCAGTCCCTTGCTGATCCTCCTGCAAGTGGTGGGTCCACAGGATTCAGAAAATTAAAACATTGAAATTACAATTTTCTCTGGAAATTTTTGACCGTTTGAATGTCCTACTGCTGCTTCACATCAGCTTTACCTGAAATTAAATCTCATTGTGTGTTTAAATACAATGTTGTCTCAGTCAGTAATCCATCTCCATTCACTACCAGTCTTTGCAACAACTATCTCATTCTTAAAAAGTAATAGTCATATCATCCTATATCGCCTAAAGGATCCATTTATTTTTTCAGTCATATTTTTGTTACCAAACCATATGTATTGGATAAGTAATGACGTTTTCTACTGGAGAGCAAGCCTCAGGGAAAGTGGGAAAATGCTCTTCCACTCAGTCTCACGATTCACATTTGTTTACTACTTCTACATTTTAGTTGGACCATACATTTCGCTTTCTGTTTAATACATTATTAAGGTGATGTTGTGGCAGTTTTATCACACTTTTCTGTATTTATTTCTTGCAGATGTGCTTTTTTAAATATTTTTTGTGACATACACGAAGCCCAGTCTTGTTGGACTTCTCCCAGGTTTTTAATACTAATACATCTTGCACAAAAGAGACTGTATTTAAACCTTTTAACATGTTTGCACACCCTGTGATTCTATCTACGCCAAATGTGACATGTACATTTCTCCATTGTGCAATCCATAAAGTTCATCTTATCTTATCTTACATATGGTGCTAACATCCCACCAGCTCTCAGTGAACAAACTAAACAAAAGCGACATGTTATATGCAGGCAGTATGTAGGCACAGTGGAGGACTCTTACCGGAGGCTGTATCGTCCGGTTGTCTTTACTGATGTGATGCACGATTCCTGAAATGCACAGAGGCCCAGCAAACCCGAGCAGGTCGGCGAGGAAGCGAAACGTGATGCTGAGGATCAATGGTCGGCCGAACGCTTTCCTCAGGGCCTGCCAGATCCACTTGGGACCCTGCGATGCTGTCCCCTGCGGCTTCTACCGAGAGCGACAGCAGAAAAGAACAAAACCAATCAATGAACTGCTACACCAAGTCAAAAATGAACGTCACTGACAGTGCTGGAGGGAGATATACATTGTAAAATTGAGGCTGGTTAATGCGAGGCAAGAAGAGTAATTGGTTGAACATGAAATAGAGAAAAGAGCCCTTGTTACTGCGGAATGAGGTCATGATGAGACGGTTTCTCTCAGACACTGATTTGATAAAACTGGAGCCCGACTGCGCAGAACACGGAGTTAAAGTGAAGTGCAGAGGATGTAGAAACTGTAATGTAAGGTAATGGACAAGGCGTGTTGTCAGGATGCACAATAATACACAATATACAGCTCATTATATAATAACACAGTATGGTTGGTACATTTATGTATCACAGTGCTTCTTTGTTAACCTGCAGTCTGGATAAAGGAAATACTGGATACACATATTGTAGTCAAAAACAGTTCATAGTCTGCATGTATCGAATGCATATATATTAAATACAGTGAAAGTGTTAGATATATAGATTATATATTTATAGCAGTCCACTGTGTCACTCAATCTACAAACCTTATTTCACTAAGAGAGAAATTCTGCACAAAATATTGTATCAGTAATCCATAACGTCCAACCTATTTTCAGACTGCATTTCGGTATCTTGCTCGTTCTGTTTTATAAGGTATGAAATATAAGTTTGACATAACTACTGCTACTTCTATAAACTGTTTATATAGAATATAAATGTTGTACATGTCTTCAAAACAACATAACTTTAAGGAAAAAACATGAGAAAAAAACAAAATAAATGAAAAAGAGAAAATTGTGGTATTTGCTTTCTCAATATTGCTGCTTCCCGTTCTAAATTGTTATAAGTTGGTCACCAACCGTCTAATTCATTTACAAAAGAACTAAAGGCAATTTCAGATTTGTTAAAACTTTTAAAACTAGATAATATAGCACCAGAAGTAAATCATCTACCAATAAAGCTAAACATTTTCTTTCTCAGAGCTGCAGTATATTGCTATGTGGATATTTTCCCGAACATTGTTATCATGCATGAAGGAAAATCAGCCACATTGCCTACACTTGTTTTTTTACACCTTGGAGTTTGACAGATTAAACAAACAGTGGTTTTGCCCTCCACAGAACACAGCTCTAAGGTATTGGCGCCGTCATCTTATGTCCACCACTCAAGTTTCTGTCAATCACTTCCTGTTGTCTAAAAATCCAGTCATTTTTCTGTCAATCCTTCCACTACCTGGCTATTATTTTATCCTGTCACACTCTGCTGGCTGCAAAAACACATTTCCCACTTACGGCTTTTGAAATAACAGCAGTATTTCAAACTCCAGCAATGGCTTTGGTCCAAACTAGGACTTCTCACTTCATGACAGCGACTGACAGCACACCAGCCACCACCTACGCAGACCTGCTATGAAAAATAATCAGCCATTCTGTGTGTTTTATAGACTGCGCCTGCATTTATCCAAAACATCAGCTGTCAAATCCTCTGCAGGTCATAAACTACACAAGTTAGTCTAAAGTAGCTCCCAAAAGGATAATATCACATGGTCACGACTATTGCAAATCCCTACTTTTGCTAAGAGCACTAATGCATTATGATTGTTTGATTGTTTTATGGGTATAAGACTTTAAACAAGATTTGCTGATAGAACAAATAATACAATTGCTATGCCTTGCTTCACACACTAAAGCTGGTTGTTCCATTTGAAAAACCTATAAGTGTATTCAAATCAAGATACAAACTACTTAATTCTTTGTAGCACACACATATGTTGACTTTATCTCAACTGTCTAAAAGAAGAGGTCACGGCGAAAAAGTGGCCCCAAAAAGTTTCAAAGTTGATTCATCTTTAAGAGTCATTTAAAGGCTGTACTTCTGATCCCATGTTGTAAATGTTTCCAGTTATCATGTATCTTTCAATTATATAGTAATGATTGCAAACATTGGCTCACAGCACAGGAACAGGTGCATTCATTAGAGTATAAATGATATTATGTTTTAGGAAAGGAAAAACTTTGCCAAATTAATTATGAAATGTGGTTTTGACACTGCAGCGAAATGGCTGTCTATGTAAAATTAAGTACTTTTAATTGGCTTTGGAAGCAGTGATTAGTTTGTCCTTCACTTTTTATATCCACATGACGAGTCATTATGTCGGTAACTTTTAATCACAAATTAGTTGCATGCCCTTGTTAGCTGCTGCCAGATTTCTCAGCGTTTTGGAGCCAGAAATATTTGGAAATAAAATACATAATTATTGGGGTCAAATCGTGTTGTTTTTTTTTTCCTGATTTATACCTACTCCATATTATTATGTTGTCTTGAGGAAGTAAAAAAAGGAAAATTATCTCAAAACAGTAGCTGTAGGCCAAAATAAATCTGCATAAAACTTATGTCATATAAATTGGCTCAAGATTTGGTTTTTCCTTCCATTTATCTGCCATAAGAACAACAAATATAGCAATAATCGTGTGTCTATGTCCATGCACAATAAACGTTAGCCTTTTAAAAAGTAAATGTCATGTGCCAGGTTTTAGCAAAAATGCTAGTTTCTACCCATAGTCTAACGGTTGCACTGGCCGTAACCAATTTCTCCAATGGGGGGATCAATAACGTACTTTATCTCTAGCTTTGAATCTCTCTATCTATGTGTGTCTATGTAGTTGTGCCTATACCTCTATGTACATGTACAGTATTTGTATATGTGCCTATATCTCTATGTGTCTACATCATATCATTGACTCAACCGCAGTCAATCGCTTGAACAGAAAGAAGCTGCCAAGTCAGCCTGCTGTCAGCCAAGACAGCAGGTGTGTCAAAGTAAGCAGTACTGCAGGGCTGCTCTGTGCACCTTTTTAGTAAACTTTTAACAACTTTTTAGCGCGTTTTTATTGTTCAGTTTTTTAATATATCTGAGTGTTTTATGTTATTAATTCAGTGGTTTCAGCAAATAGCACTTAGTCCCGACTGAAACCCACTAGTAGCACAGAGGCTAACACAAGCTAACGAGGACATTGAAAGTGACAATGAAATTGGCTCAAACATGCACAATATTAGTCGCCTCACCTTGGAGCTCCGTGAGAGCGACCGTGCCACCATTGCAGAACTACGAAAAGAAGTCCTTCGTCTCACCGCAGAGTTGAATGAGAAACAATCTCTAGTATCCAAACTTTTTGAAGTCGCTGGTGGGCAGCATTCACGGCTGATGTCACTGAGCGCTGCATATTGTGACACTGTCGTGTGGGAGAGATCCGTCAGCTCCGGACCCTCCTGTTCTACACCTAAGCGCCCGGTTCCGAATAACGAGCCCGCGGATTCCGAGGAGCCATCCTGCGCCGTGGCCCATGTCCTGAGTCTGGCAAACCGCTATGCAGCCCTCTCCACCGACATCCCGGCCCCCTCAGCAGAATCCCTGGACACTGCAGCGTACTCTACTGCTCGAGGATCCAAGTCCACTACGAGGAAAACGCTCCTAAAGGAAGCAGTCCTCAGGCGAAAGAGCGGTCCACCAGCCATGTTGGCCTGTTCCCCTTCTTTGACCCCAGTGCAGCAGCCTCAGACTGGGGTAGCGAGCCATCATCACCACCGCTCACCTCCATCGGGTCAGCAGCAGCGCCCAGAGCCAGCCCCTCTCACCGCTCCAGCGTCCCCGAGCACACAGCGTGGGTCGCCTGTAGCTGAGAGTCAGCACCCCCGCTCCTCCTCTCCATGTGTTCAGCGGCGCTCAGGCTCCGGTCCTGCTTCGGGTGAACCCGCTGGTTCCGTCCACCGAGCTCCTTCTCCGAGGCCACTCTTCGCCCCGACCACTCTGATTATTGGAGATTCCATCGTGAGACACGTCCGCTTCTTCAACGCGGTCACTCGCTGTATTCCCGGAGCTACTGTACCAGACCTGCTCATACGTCTCCCTCCTCTGCTTCAGTCCCTGCCTGATACCGTTTCCAAGGTAGTCGTGCATGTGGGAATTAACGACATGAAACTTCAGCAGTCAGAAGTCACGAAGAAACATTTTATGGATCTGTTCCACCTCCTTCAATCCTCCGGACTATCTGTTTTTATTTCTGGTCCAATCCCGACTGTAAGCAGAGGTGACTGCCTCTACAGTCGTGTTGTGGCGCTGCATATGTGGATCCAGGCTACATGCAGCTCTTTTAACTTTGTCTTTGTGAATAACTTTGCCCTTTTCTGGAAACGTTACGAAGCCTATCGTCCAGACGGATTACACCCAAACAGATACGGTAGCAGCCTGTTGATGGATTACATGCGTCATGTTGTTCAGCGTTCCCCGAGGGGGGCGTGACTGTTTACATCTGAGCCCCCTCGGACCCCACCGCACTCCCCCGCCTCCTGCTCACCAGCACCGGGTGAGTACAACGGTGCAAACACTGCTCCCTGTCCGTCTGGCAGTGCATTACCAGTCCAAACACTGAACTGTGCTGACTCCCTTCTGACTCTGGGAGCTAAAGAACAACAAGGGTTTTCACATTTTAGGCCAATTGAGACTGTGTGTGTTCCTCGCACCAGCTCAAAAATGTTTTTAAATTCTAAAAAACGAAATCAAAACAGGACAGCAGTTAGACGGTCCAACTCTGCAAATCTAATTTCTGTTCCCTGTAGAAATCAATCAACCACATTAATCGACTCTGACGTTATTTTTAAACTTGCTATGCTTAATGTCAGATCTCTATGTAACAAATCATTTTTAATTAATAATTTTATCACTTCTTATGATCTTGATTTTATGCTTATGGCTGAAACATGGCTGGACCAAAATACAGGAAATGCAGTTCTAATAGAAGCAACACCACCCAATTTTAAATTCGAATCCGAAATACGAGAAAACAAAAGGGGGGGAGGCATAGCTGCAGTTTTTAGAGAGCACTTTGTCTCCCATAGAATGCCCCTTGGAAATTTTTCATCGTTTGAGTATATTTCGTTTAAAATGGAACAAAAGCAATCTTCTACTCTTTTCATTGTCCTGTACAGGCCACCACAGTCATGTTGCGATTTTATTGACCATTTTACTGAACTACTTTCATTCGTGTGCACAGATTTTGATAGTTTAGTTATTACAGGTGATTTTAATGTACATGTTGATAATGTTGATGACAGAAATGCAAAGGAGCTGGCTTCTGTATTTGAGACCTTTGGTTTCATTCAGCACGTGAGTGGCCCCACCCACAGCAGGGGACACACTCTTGACCTGCTAATTACAAAGGGGGTTAATGTATCAAATGTTAATGTAGTTGATGTTGCTTTGTCAGATCATTTCTGTGTATTTTTTGACATGTGTTTTGCTAGCAAACCACCAGCTGAATTTACAATTGTTAGAAGAAGACACATACATGAAAACACAAGTGAACTGTTCATGGGAATGCTAAATTTTGAGAAAACTCCATGCTCTACTGTTGATGAATTGTATAACTCTGTCACCACCAGTGTTCTGACTGTTCTGGACGCCATTGCTCCTGTGACGGTTAAAATAGTTACCAGTAAGAAAAAGGCCCCATGGACTAAGGCAGACTCGGTCAGGGCACAGAAGCAAGAGTGCCGGAGGGCCGAACGGAAGTGGCGAAAGTCCAATTTCCAGGGCGATTATGAAATCTTTAAAGATGAGTTGGGTGAATTTAACCGGGTTCTACGTAGAACAAGAGAAATGTATTTTTCTGACATTATTGGAGGTTGCAGTAACAATTTTCGTGTTATGTTTTCAACAGTTGGTAGATTAACGAACCCCCCTGTAAAGTTGCCCCTAGAATTTTCCTCTAAATCTAGGTGTAATGAGTTCGCACAGTTTTTCAATGACAAAGTACAAGGAATCAAAAACACTATCACCTCCACAGCACGTATAACAATGCAACAGCCAGAGAAGCTTTTTGAGCTAACTCACTTTGCACCTGTGGATACTGAAACTGTCAAAAAGATAATCATGAGTCTGAGCTCCTCCACATGTAGCCTGGATATATTGCCCTCTAAATTTCTGAAGTCCGTCCTGAGCAGTTTGTTACCTTCACTGACACAAATAGTAAACATGTCTCTGTCGTCAGGAACATTTCCTATGGCCCTAAAAACAGCAGTCATAAGACCTCTCCTAAAAAAGAGCAGTCTGGATCCTGCGGGACTTCAAAATTATCGCCCCATATCGAATCTGCCATTCATTGGAAAAATTCTTGAAAAAGTGGCCTCCCAACAACTTACTGAATTTTTAACAATGAATAATTCTTTTGATATGTTCCAGTCTGGGTTTAGACCCCACCACAGCACTGAGACCGCTCTAGTGAAGGTAACAAACGACATTCGACTTCACACTGATGCAGGTAAAGTCACAGTTTTGGTCATGTTAGATCTTAGTGCCGCGTTCGACACTGTCGACCATGAGATCCTCATGCAGAGACTGGAGGACTGGGTTGGTGTCACTGGCACAGCCCTAGACTGGTTTAGGTCTTACCTGGAGGATAGGAAGTACTCTGTGGAGATTGGAGACTGCGTCTCAGATGATGTGGCCCTGACCTGTGGAGTACCACAGGGGTCGATCCTGGGACCTCTCCTATTTAATCTCTACATGCTGCCGTTAGGTCAGTTAATACAAAGAAACAAAGTGTCCTACCACAATTACGCCGACGACACTCAGATCTATGTCTCACTGACTGCAGGAGAACATGGACCACTGGATTTGCTCCTTCACTGTATCCAACAGATCAGTGACTGGATGCAAAATAATTTCCTCCAGCTAAATGCAGACAAAACCGAAATCATTGTCTTTGGTCCCCAGAAACAAAGAGAGGGCGTCATTTGTCAACTTCAGTCTCTCTCCCTACTTCCTTCAGACAAGGTCAGAAATTTGGGGGTAATACTGGACTCAGACCTAAATTTCAATAGCCACATAAAATCAATAACATCAACAGCTTTTTACCATCTGAAGAACATTGCCAAAGTTAGAAATATAGTGTCCAGGGCAGACTTGGAGATTCTTGTCCATGCATTTGTCTCCAGCAGGCTAGACTACTGCAATGGCCTGCTTACAGGTCTGTCCAAACAGACCTGTAAGCAGCTGCAGTACATCCAAAATGCAGCAGCTAGAGTCCTGACAGGAACCAGGAAGTATGACCATATTAGTCCGGTCCTCAGGTCTCTGCACTGGCTTCCTGTGGCTCAAAGAATAGATTTTAAAACGGCTCTGCTTGTGTACAAGTCTCTCCATGGCCTTGCACCAGAATACATTAGTGACATGTTGGTGTCATATGAACCGGCCCGGACTCTGAGGAGCACAGGGACTGGCCTCCTGCTGGTGCCCAGAGTGAGAACCAAACATGGGGAGGCTGCGTTTCAGATCCATGCAGCTAAGATCTGGAACAATCTCCCTGAAAATGTGAGGGAGGCGTCTACTCTGTCAATGTTCAAATCCAGGTTTAAAGACTGTTCTGTTTGCCTGTGCATACAACTGAAGGATTTTATCTCCATTTCTAATGCACTGCTGTCATTTATTTATTTTTTTTAAAATTTCTTGTGTAATTTTGAAAGTTTTAATGGTTTTATTCTTTTGTGTGATTTTAATGTTTTAATTGTGTTTTAATCTTTTGTGTGATTTTAATGTTTTAATTGTGATTCTGGTGTTTGTTTTATGTGATGATTTGTGATGTGGACTGTGAAGCGCTTTGTGTTGCCCTGTGTATGAAAGGCGCTCTACAAATAAACTTTGATTGATTGATTGATTGAAGATAAAACCTGACTTTTCCCCCAGAAGGACATCGCATTGCAGCGTGCATGCTCACTCGCACTGGGGGGTGGGGAGCAGACGTGACCATCCTCCAGAACTTTCCTTTCCATTTCCAAACAGTCGCTGCGAGTGTCACAATGTGCGTCATCATCAAAGACACACAAACAGAAGCGTTACCTTGAGCCCGGAGCAAAAGCCGCTTCAATCCCTGCTCCATTCTCACACTGCGCTGTCGCCAGAGGTCACAGTGTCACCGAGTTCACAGTAGAAAGACTAGTGCAATTCACAAGTCCGGCCTCCTCCACTAATACTCGTCCTCCACTGGGATTAGCAACATTTCTCTCTCATCTCAAAGTTAAAGCGGAAGGAAGAGTCGTCGTTTACACCGGATACGCGCCCAGCAGTGACGGAGTACCGCAACCTTCCAAACACTGGAAAACAACAACCCTTGATCCCAGACCCCCACGGACTGAAGACAGGCTAGACAAAATGTACGAATGCATTACTTCAAAATACAAAATTATCCGCTGCGTTTGGATGTGTGGGTTTGATTTTGGATGTACTAAAGACATAATAATAATGCATTGGTTTTATATAGTGCTTTTTTGGACACTCAAAGGCGCTTCGCATTGCCCTTAGGTGCACTGACAAAAGCGAGGCAATCAGTATGTGCCATCAGCCCCTTTCGACCACCACCAACTATTTACTCACACACCAGACTCATTCTAGGCAATGTGGGTTAAGTCTTTTGCCTAAGGACACGATAGCCTGGCACGTTACAGCTGCAGCCGTCTCCCATCACAGTATTAACCAGGCCCTGCCCTACATAGCTTCAGATGTCTGACAGGATCTAGCTTTCACATGCAGGTATGGCCACGTACATGTCCAAAGTAATCGTGATCTTGGTCCCAAATCTCAATCTACTCTGAGCCTTCTCCTTTCAGGTCTAAATCCTTGCAACAAATTAATTAAAGAAAAAAATATCATCAATTTAACACCTACAGCACGAGTTGACAGCTTACATTAACACAAAATTAAAAATATTTAGCTTTGACTGCCGCAATAGCACAACAGACAACATAGTTCCAGTGTTGTCTCTTTGCCTGGAGGAATGGAGATTGTTATATTGTAAAAGATGCACATTCTGTTCCGCGGCCACTTACACAGGGGAGAAGTTTGGAGCGTGACAGATTACTGCACAAATAAATTGGTCATAGGAGAGTAGGAGAAGCCAAGTACTAAGTAATAGCGTCGCTGTAAACCCGCTCTGGCAGGTGCTTTACCCACAGTGATGAATGAATTGCATTTGTCTGCGTCCTGCACACTGCACACACACATCAGCTGAGCTTGTAGAAAGGAGCAAGGCACAATAAGATCCACCGTGCGGCTGATATAAATCTATGAAGCCATTGATCCACTCGTGCGTGCGCTTCTACAACTATAAAACATAAAACTGTGGTGTTTCCAGTTCACCAAACTGAGTGGCGACACATGCAGCAGTGGAAGGGTCACACTGAAGCCTGTGGAGTCCTTCAGGCTATACCAAGGTTACGCAATCTTTACAACTGTACAGTATACTTCAGTACTTTGAATAGAAATGTGCGAAAGTTTTCCCATCCTCCACTAACACACTGCGTCTTTATAATTCAGCCTGTCAGGGTGAGAGGGCAAGCAAGCCCACGGCCAAATGGACCCAATTGTCACCACATCTGTCATTGTGGCAAAAGGAAATTAACCCAAAGTGCAGAACTGCAAAGATAAGGGCTTTAATAAAACGTAAAAAAAAAAAAGAAAATCCAGAGTAAACAAAAAGTAACTAAACAGGGACTGACGACAGGAATTAAAACGGACAAAGAATGACAATGACGGAACATGGAGTCAGGGAGGGACACACGGGGCTTGAATACAAGACTAACAAGAGAGAGGTGATACACATGAGGACAGGGCAGGTAATCAGAAAACAGGAAGTACAACCCAAGGACACAACGACAGCAGACATCAGTGGCAGTCGGTGGAGAGGGTCTTGCTGTGGGCTTGAACCATAGACTGCCAATATTACCAGATGTACTGTAGTCACGCCTATCTCCGCCGTTGAAACTAATCACTTTTGCCTTCTGTGGGCTTTTTCAAAATGGCCACGGGGGCTTGAAAATGTAAAAAAAAAAAAACATTATTTGCGGATGCGTTAGACGACATTAGCCCCATTCATTAGACGAGTGCCTTCTGAAGTCCACAGAGGCTAAATACTCCCCTCAGCAGTGGCACACATCTGGAACGTAGCATTGGACCAAGAGCCGACTCTTGAACCATCCTGTAAAGACCTTTTCCAGAGGAAAGAAGGCGGTATGCAAAAGTATTAGGTAATTCTCATTCCGGGTCCACCCCCACTGGCCCGTGGTGGTTTTGCAAGCATGTCAGCGCACATACTCGGACCTTTTGGAGCTGGGACCCGCCCCCAATGCTCTACCATCTGAGCCGAAGCAAAACAGGAAATACACCTAAACGATGAAAACATCTGAAAAGGTCCAGGGGGGAGAGGAATACAGCATACACCTTTATCATTGTCATTGTGAATAAGCAGTAATGTATGCCTGATGCACTTTCCTTGTCAGGCAGTATGTGTCAAATGTCATTGTGCTGTAAACACTGACCTTCTGATCCTCAAAGGCTTTGCGTAGCTTGATGTAGTTGGTGAGCGCTCTCATGGCGATGGGCAGTTTGCCGATGACTTTGAGGTCAATGGGACGTCTATGAGCGGATGTGATGAATGTGTTCATCCACCAGTATGTGGCTTTGGACAACAGGTTCACGAACGGCTGCAGGAATCGCACCCCCAGGTCCTGGAGGTCCTCCGGGGGCTTCACTTCTGTGGGGTTGGCGAAGCACATGTAGCGCTGCGGAATGAGAAGTTAGAAGATATAGCAGTTATGTTTCTGTCTCCAGAGAGTGAGCACAAGTGTTGGCAAAAGCTACGCATAATAACAGTAGTCAGGGTTTTGACTTGAGTGGTTTTTAATCTAAATACGAGTACATTCTTATGGTCTTAAAACAAGATTTGCCAATAGGACAAAACCATTTTGTCTCATTTCAAGAACAGTTGCTATTTTGTTTCATTCCAAGGGAGACATTTCTTGCATCTTTTTTAAAAAAAAGATAATTTTGCTTTGTCCTATTGGCATGGTTTTAAGGCAGTCAAAATGTGCTCAAATTAAGACACATTTGGCCAAATTTGATCCCTTTGTGCAGGGTACACAACTGGATTGACAATTGAGGAAGCATTACCATGTTAAAACCTGGCTCAGAAATGCACTATGTCAAAAAGTTTCAATTAGACCCATATTTAGCCCTATTTATGTAAAAGCCCATTTTCATTAGGTAGAATTTGCATAAATGAATTATTCACAGCCACTTTTTGCTAATAGCCATTAAGAAGTAGATGGCGTGTAAATCATGGTGATACTAATAATTATAACACAGCATTCAACAACACTTTCAGACAACAGCGAAAGTGGAATGTCCCAAAGGCTAAAGAACTGCAATTGAAAGTAAAGTCAGTATTCCACGGATCTATTTTTCTTCTTCATGTTCGACACTGCATCTTATCCCATCGTAAGAGCAACTAGGTCAAGCACACTTTTGTCCATCAGTACATTTATGTCTAGGACGCTCTTTAAAGACATCAATCTTTCATAACAATGTTGTTCAAAATTGAGCTGTTGTCATATGGGTCATTACACCTTCATATTTTGACTTTATTTTTATTATTATCACAGATGTTTATGTGTGTATATCTATGTATTTAGTGAGTGCGTATATGCATATTATGTATATATATTTTATGTTTCTAATTATTATTATTTTTATTCCTATAATGGTTTGGTCTCCCAAGGTTCGTTCTGTGTTTGTAAAGCACCCTGGGTTGCTTAAATGTGCTAGCTTGAAACTGAAATATACCTCATTGGGTCATTTCTATCACTTTGTTTTAGGCACTTTGACCATGAAAAACTGAAAACATCAACCATTTGGTAAAAACCTATTATTAAAAAAACATTAAAAACATTCTGCTTTTTACACATTGCTTTCTTCAAGGAGTGAACATTAAAGGGTGAATACAATTTTGACACTGAACAAAAGTGACAATAATAATGCTAATCACTGCTCAAACTGTATTTTTTCCTATTTCACGCTGAGGCAGTGGTGTCGGTTCTTACTCTTCCCCGGATGACGTTGATCTCCACTGAGAGCAGGAGTCCGTACAGCAGCATCAGCAGCCCGGTGATGCAGTAGCGCAGCTGTCTCAGGCCGATCCCGTGCTCTGTGTATTTGGCAAATTTGATGGTTTTCATGACGAAGGCCAGGACCCAGTAAATGAGCAGAGCTGGAGGAAGCAAACAGTGTCAGTGGAGATTAGAGAGACACACTGTAAGAAGAAGAAGAAGAAGAAGAAGAGATTCAAAGGACTCAGAACGATAAACTAAACTCTCTCTCATGTTGTTTAGCCGCATCAAATTACTGAGTTTACTTTTTATATGATCTTCTATCTTTGTAACTTTGTATTTTAACTGTTTTTAAATGTTTTATTTTTTTTTTCGATGTAAGGTGACCTTGAGTGTCTAGAAAGGCGCCTAAGAAATTGTATTGTATGTATTATTATTATTTGTATTATCTTTTGTTGTTATTTTCACCTTATTGTATCTGAATGTGTCTGTTTGGAAAGCAAATACAAATAAACTTTTGATTAGGTACTGCATAGGAACGACATAGGAATGGAAGACTTTACACAGTTGTTGATTTGCCAATGATAGATCAAAGAATCAAATTGGTAAAACACAGGAAATGCTAATAATAGGAAATAATATAAAGACATAGAAGCCATTGATTCATCGGGAGCGGGATGATCACTGTCCTGTATATTAAAGCCCGGGTACCTAACTCCAACCCCTCCCAAACTGTTTTAAGAGTCAGATTTTGTTTTAGTCTGAGTGAGGGTGATCCTTTTTTCTCTCTGAAAAATCTGATCTAAAGATGTGATAGAGCCCAAACCGTGCATGAATGTGAAAACCAGTGATGGATAATTATTGTTTTTATGTTAACAATCCCAGCTTTAACAGACTAAAAAGAGTGAAAAGTAATCCAAGAATAGATCTGAATGTGGCTTTGTAACTGTTCAAATTTCTCCAATACGACTTAAGCTAAAGTAATCTTTCATACAGGTCAATGTCTGAAACGCCATTAAGAAGATTCATGACGTTGAACAAGCTGCAGAAGCGACGTGCGGCTACAGTATGTCTCACAGTGAGACCAAGATCAAACATGAAATTCAGATTCAAAGCCGTGATGAGGAGTTGGAAATACTGTACTGCACACAGACGAGTTCATAATGCAACGAGGAGGCAACAGTGAGAAAACCATAAAATAAAAATGCATGGATACACATCAACTGTGGCAATTATGTTAACAATTTGACCTCTTTAGCATTTCCTAAGAAAGCAAAACGCCTCATGTAAACTTTATCCTTTCTATTCCTAACACCTCTATTTTTCTAATTTGTGGCTGCTATCAAATATTGTCAGTAGAATATAATAGCGCCTGTATTTTCCTTTTTGCATAATTCATTCTCTTCATTCAAATTCAGACATACATTGGTGCCTTTCTGCGCCCACAGCCATTTCACCATCAATCCTGGAAAAACTATTACACAGCCGCATGCATTCACTCTTGTCCTGGTTTGGTGAGACATTTTAGTTACTGAGGACACACACAATCTAAGTAAGAAATTGTTGGTGGATACAAAGAATAATTCGATACCTATGAGTAGCTTGGGGAAGTTGGAGGTCTCGATGTTGTGATAATAAATGATGGATGTGATGCCAGCCATGAAGGCCAGAGCTGAAGGCATGTACAGGTGCAGGTGGTGGGACTGACTGAGGCTGCAAAACAAGCAAAGGCAGGAGAATGATAAACTATTATACTTTTATTGGTTAACGAAATAACAGTGTATAAGCCATTGGTCAAATACAACTACATACATGAGTACTATACATGCAAGTTTCCTCTAGTGCTAATTCAGTCATCTACTTTAGATAGATTCAAGATTCAAGAATTTATTTGCCATTTGCAGTAAAACCACATTGGAAAAACTGTGCAAGACTCCAGTGTGCAGTTGTGCAGTATGTGTTACTGTTACTGCTTTGACTGGATGTTTCATTGCAAATTTAAATCCAGCATAGACTCAATATTTGTTTTACTGCACAAAAATTCATTGACAAAACGTGCTTTCTTTCAGTAAACAGAATGCATCCTCAAAGATCAGACAGTAACTTGCTTTCTGCTTTTCTCTAAGTATTGTATCCTCTTCAAGACAAGGTTGCGATCAGAACTCACCCATCAGACACAATTCCCTCTGCGATCTCACAGACAAGGACGAAGAGGAGGACGAAGGTGAGCAGCCAGCGCAGGTTGTGACCGGGGAAGTGCAGCCACGTACTGTGATGGATGTGGACTTTGGAGCTCTGACTGCCCCATCCTGTCACAGAGACACACTTTCATTTAGCGCTTTTGCTTCAGGAGTAGAGAAGAAGACGGCTCATTGGTCACAAAGTCTGTAGGTGTCTTTCTGAAGTAAAGTTTGTTGTTTGAGAGAAAATGATACAGGTGCTAAAGACATTTTTTGTCTACTAAATGCTCTAAACTCCTACGCATTCACTCACTCATCACATTCATCGTAGTGCATGTTTTTTATGGTCGATAAAACCAGAGCACTTGGGGGAAAACTTCACAGGCACAGGGAGAACATGCAAACTAAACACAGAAAAGGGAATGGAATCCAGGTCTTTCTTGGTTATGAAGAAACAAGCTCTCACTGTAGAACCACTGCAACTTTTTTAACAAAACTGCAAATCATTCTTTATCTAAACAAAAAGAAGTACTTATTATTACACACACAAGTAAAAGTAAGTACCATTTATGCAGAAAAATACAAGAAAACCCTCATTATAAAAAAAATGAGTCAGTTTCATTCAGACCTAAATCAATACAGAACTGAATCTATACATTATCTTATATATTATAAGTACATTCATAACTTATATGAAATAATGTATCAACTAATGCAAATATGACACCATTGATAAAATAATTGCTTAAACCAAACAAAAGTCTAACATCCGTGGGAGGGTGAGATGACTCGAGCCTCTTGGACAAACGCATGGGCACGAATAATTAACGTGTTTTGCATAAGTGAAGTATATTATCAGAACATCCACATTCCATAGAGTGTAGCTTCAATAGAAAAATGTTTTGCCTCCTCATTAAGCATTCCATCGGTGGCATGTAGAGAGCAGAGCAAGGCTATTACATGACCTTTAATATAAGAGAATGCATTTTTGGACAAAGCACATTATTCAGACCCAAAGGGCAATTAGGAGTACCAAGGCTGCACCCCACATCTGCAATAGGAGAAAAACACTGAACCGCATCCAACCTTGATCCAAGCTGAACTCTCCGATCAGCAACATTCTCAAGTGTAGCTCAAGTGTAGGAAGCAGCTCTAGCCCACACTGAGTATCAGCAAATATGATATACAAAAGAGTTTGAAATGAAGCCATGAGCAGCCCTCCCCCTGAGGCCTGGACACGGAAGACCAACAAAACTTTACAGTGACAGTTTATTTTAGACCTGTTTAACAATTCCCCCATCAATACAAATGTTCATAATTCCATGTAAATCTAACCTTAATATGAAAAGTAGCCGCCCAAGCAAAACGTATAAGTCGTATTGGTGGCTTTGTGGCGGTTATGTGAGGTGAAGACAGGCAAATATTTTACTGCTGGTGGTCACTCCATAAGATAAATTAGGCTGAGATCAACTTTAATGGTCTCACAATGGAGAAAGTGACAATAAAATCTTGTGTGAGCTTGCCAGGACAATAAAGAAATGTATTTACTTTTATATGTCTGCATGTTTTAGCGAAATGTTGTAGCTGTCCCGCTTTGAAGTCGACCCATTTCTGTTTCATGTTGAACTGATATAACATATTTGAATTACTGTAATTATGGGGTTCAACCGATGTTTGTTCTAATCACCCAATGTACATCAACAAAACAATCATAAATTATGCGAGCAATTAACTTCCTCATCAACCCATCCTACAGACTAAGAGGAGGCTACTGGAGTGAAATATTCTGGTAACATGTGGGCGAATGCAGAGCTTGTGTAAATATGCATACACACAGACATCTACGGAATAAGCCAATACCAGCAGCCTTTTTGACTCTTGAAGATAGATATGGCAAAAGATGCTTGATTAATTGATGGGAGAAAAGCTTTCAAAGGGAGTCATTGTGTTTGGAATCAGATGGTTCCTTCATTGTCGTCTTCCTCACAGCAGATACAGTAGATCCCTGTTTATCACATCTGAGTGACAGAGGAGAGAGAAGGGGAAATGACCTAGAGCGAGGCGAGCAGAGGAACAGGGCTGTTCAGGATTGGACTCCTCCCTTGGGACTGGAGTAATCGAGCTCTGGGCAATATCAATTCTGGCTCCAAGGACTAGTTCAGCAGATAGAAAATAACTTCAACGCCCAGATGCAGATGAAAAACCTCGTCGGACACGGATCATTCTTAACGACACTTGAACATATTAGATCGAGAACAAGTCAATGTGTTCTGAGAGCTTACAATATAGTTTGAAATTTACTTATAAAATTCAATGTAAAACTAATATTTGATGTATCAAGCCTCTATTTGCAATAATTGATCATGTGCTCTCAGCTTGTGAAAAGTCCTCGTTGAAAATCACAATATTTTGAAAATTTCAGTCACAGAAATAGCACAATATACGCAATACCACTGGGGACTCTAACCAGCTTTCTGATCAATGACAATTCAAGGAGGAAAGAGGACTAGATTGATGAGAGCAAAACCAAGTTAATCGCAACAAATCAATCAATACAGTGGATTAGGAATTGAACACTGGGTAATTGGACTTTTTTACAGCCACCCAAATGTGAAGAGAAGAGATGTTTTTACCGATATAGCAGCAATTACCTTGAATAACCAAGGAATATGTAATGTAATGCAAACAATGTCAATATTCAATATGCATTCAAGACACTTCACTACTGCTATATCTGCACTACTAAACTAACTACTTAAAATCTCACCTTTTCAAAATGAATGCATTCCAAATAGTAAATAGTAAATGCATCAAGGCGAAATAATCAGTTGTGTACATGTCCCATGTGTCTGATGAATGGATCTTGCTCAGTCGGCATTGTGCTGACTCATCGATCAGTGTTGTGGGAGTAAGTGAATGATAGTACCCCTTTGAGTCACTACCCCCACCCCCCTCACCCTTAAGACCCTCACTCACCGATGAAGAGGATGGGGAAGGTGATGAAGAGCAGAAAGACATGGGGCACCACGTTGAGGGCGTCCAGAAAGCAGCCGTTGTTCAGCACACCTCCGTCCACGTTGTAGGCAGACGAGTTGTTCTCATTCCCACAGAACGCCAAGGACATTGTGGCTGACGGACTCTGGAGGGGCCCAGGACGAGGAGGGAGAAGGAAAGAAAGAAAGAAAGAAAGAGAAGGGAGAACAGGTGAACGCTCAAAGCATGCTGGATAAAAAAAAACTACAAAGCCTCTACTTCCTCAAAAACACATCCGGTGAATGAGGAGAAGTGTCACTGTCCGGAGAAGCGAATCTGTCCAACGTCCGCCACTTTAAGCAGCTCTCCCATCCAGCAACTGCATCCCGGCCGTCCGTTGTCTACAGGCATCCTTCACTTCTCTGGTATGCACATCACAACTCAACTCTCATTTTTTTGTTGCACAGAGAGCTATAGAAAGAGCCAGACCGCAGCGAGCTCCCCTCTATTGCTATTCCAGTCCGTTGCAGCAGCAGCAGCAGCCGCTCAAAACCGAGTCGACCTTGGAAGACAAGAGCAGAATGCGAAGCCCGAGCGAAAGAGAAGCCGATAAAAGTAGGAGGGGTGGAGGATCGCGGTAGTGAGGACTCTGGAGAGAGAGAGTATGACAGCTGGGCACACGTCACGCAGAGGTGAGTTGGAATCGTGAGCCAGCACCTCTTCAGGACGGAGCAGGTTTTAAACATGGATCACTTGAAGGAACAGCCATCTTTAATTCAGAGCTTATGTGGTCATCAAAGGAAACCATCAGAAAGTGTTGCTTTTATAACTGTATCTTCATTTAACAGTGCAATAATTACCTTTTCTGGAGAGATTTAGAATTTTCTGAATTAGAACCTCAATTATGTTGAATTCGAATACTAGAGCGTGCACTCGGAGAGCGCATACCCCCCCAAAGGTTGCAGATTGTCACAAATTTTGAATGGGCTTGTATTTTTAACATCACATCCATCTACACACCAGATTTCAGCTCAATCTGTCCAGTAGATTTTGCACAATCCTTCCTAAAGACAAACTGATGCACATAGTGACTGTTTACATCTGAGCCCCCTCGGACCCCACCGCACTCCCCCGCCTCCTGCTCACCAGCACCGGGTGAGTACAACGGTGCAAACACTGCTCCCTGTCCGTCTGGCAGTGTATTACCAGTCCAAACACTGAACTGTGCTGACTCCCTTCTGACTCTGGGAGCTAAAGAACAACAAGGGTTTTCACATTTTAGGCCAATTGAGACTGTGTGTGTTCCTCGCACCAGCTCAAAAATGTTTTTAAATTCTAAAAAACGAAATCAAAACAGGACAGCAGTTAGACGGTCCAACTCTGCAAATCTAATTTCTGTTCCCTGTAGAAATCAATCAACCACATTAATCGACTCTGACGTTATTTTTAAACTTGCTATGCTTAATGTCAGATCTCTATGTAACAAATCATTTTTAATTAATAATTTTATCACTTCTTATGATCTTGATTTTATGCTTATGGCTGAAACATGGCTGGACCAAAATACAGGAAATGCAGTTCTAATAGAAGCAACACCACCCAATTTTAAATTCGAATCCGAAATACGAGAAAACAAAAGGGGGGGAGGCATAGCTGCAGTCTTTAGAGAGCACTTTGTCTCCCATAGAATGCCCCTTGGAAATTTTTCATCGTTTGAGTATATTTCTTTTAAAATGGAACAAAAGCAATCTTCTACTCTTTTCATTGTCCTGTACAGGCCACCACAGTCATGTTGCGATTTTATTGACCATTTTACTGAACTACTTTCATTCGTGTGCACAGATTTTGATAGTTTAGTTATTACAGGTGATTTTAATGTACATGTTGATAATGTTGATGACAGAAATGCAAAGGAGCTGGCTTCTGTATTTGAGACCTTTGGTTTCATTCAGCACGTGAGTGGCCCCACCCACAGCAGGGGGCACACTCTTGACCTGCTAATTACAAAGGGGGTTAATGTATCAAATGTTAATGTAGTTGATGTTGCTTTGTCAGATCATTTCTGTGTATTTTTTGACATGTGTTTTGCTAGCAAACCACCAGCTGAATTTACAACTGTTAGAAGAAGACACATACATGAAAACACAAGTGAACTGTTCATGGGAATGCTAAATTTTGAGAAAACTCCATGCTCTACTGTTGATGAATTGTATAACTCTGTCACCACCAGTGTTCTGACTGTTCTGGACGCCATTGCTCCTGTGACGGTTAAAATAGTTACCAGTAAGAAAAAGGCCCCATGGACTAAGGCAGACTCGGTTAGGGCACAGAAGCAAGAGTGCCGGAGGGCCGAACGGAAGTGGCGAAAGTCCAATTTCCAGGGCGATTATGAAATCTTTAAAGATGAGTTGGGTGAATTTAACCGGGTTCTACGTAGAACAAGAGAAATGTATTTTTCTGACATTATTGGAGGTTGCAGTAACAATTTTCGTGTTATGTTTTCAACAGTTGGTAGATTAACGAACCCCCCTGTAAAGTTGCCCCTAGAATTTTCCTCTAAATCTAGGTGTAATGAGTTCGCACAGTTTTTCGATGACAAAGTACAAGGAATCAAAAACACTATCACCTCCACAGCACGTATAACAATGCAACAGCCAGAGAAGCTTTTTGAGCTAACTCACTTTGCACCTGTGGATACTGAAACTGTCAAAAAGATAATCATGAGTCTGAGCTCCTCCACATGTAGCCTGGATATATTGCCCTCTAAATTTCTGAAGTCCGTCCTGAGCAGTTTGTTACCTTCACTGACACAAATAGTAAAATGTCTCTGTCGTCAGGAACATTTCCTATGGCCCTAAAAACAGCAGTCATAAGACCTCTCCTAAAAAAGAGCAGTCTGGATCCTGCGGGACTTCAAAATTATCGCCCCATATCGAATCTGCCATTTATTGGAAAAATTCTTGAAAAAGTGGCCTCCCAACAACTTACTGAATTTTTAACAATGAATAATTCTTTTGATATGTTCCAGTCTGGGTTTAGACCCCACCACAGCACTGAGACCGCTCTAGTGAAGGTAACAAACGACATTCGACTTCACACTGATGCAGGTAAAGTCACAGTTTTGGTCATGTTAGATCTTAGTGCCGCGTTCGACACTGTCGACCATGAGATCCTCATGCAGAGACTGGAGGACTGGGCTGGTGTCACTGGCACAGCCCTAGACTGGTTTAGGTCTTACCTGGAGGATAGGAAGTACTCTGTGGAGATTGGAGACTGCGTCTCAGATGATGTGGCCCTGACCTGTGGTGTACCACAGGGGTCGATCCTGGGACCTCTCCTATTTAATCTCTACATGCTGCCGTTAGGTCAGTTAATACAAAGAAACAAAGTGTCCTACCACAATTACGCTGACGACACTCAGATCTATGTCTCACTGACTGCAGGAGAACATGGACCACTGGATTTGCTCCTTCACTGTATCCAACAGATCAGTGACTGGATGCAAAATAATTTCCTCCAGCTAAATACAGACAAAACCGAAATCATTGTCTTTGGTCCCCAGAAACAAAGAGAGGGCGTCATTTGTCAACTTCAGTCTCTCTCCCTACTTCCTTCAGACAAGGTCAGAAATTTGGGGGTAATACTGGACTCAGACCTAAATTTCAATAGCCACATAAAATCAATAACATCAACAGCTTTTTACCATCTGAAGAACATTGCCAAAGTTAGAAATATAGTGTCCAGGGCAGACTTGGAGATTCTTGTCCATGCATTTGTCTCCAGCAGGCTAGACTACTGCAATGGCCTGCTTACAGGTCTGTCCAAACAGACCTGTAAGCAGCTGCAGTACATCCAAAATGCAGCAGCTAGAGTCCTGACAGGAACCAGGAAGTATGACCATATTAGTCCGGTCCTCAGGTCTCTGCACTGGCTTCCTGTGGCTCAAAGAATAGATTTTAAAACGGCTCTGCTTGTGTACAAGTCTCTCCATGGCCTTGCACCAGAATACATTAGTGACATGTTGGTGTCATATGAACCGGCCCGGACTCTGAGGAGCACAGGGACTGGCCTCCTGCTGGTGCCCAGAGTGAGAACCAAACATGGGGAGGCTGCGTTTCAGATCCATGCAGCTAAGATCTGGAACAATCTCCCTGAAAATGTGAGGGAGGCGTCTACTCTGTCAATGTTCAAATCCAGGTTAAAGACTGTTCTGTTTGCCTGTGCATACAACTGAAGGATTTTATCTCCATTTTTAATGCACTGCTGTCATTTATTTATTTTTTTAAATTTCTTGTGTAATTTTGAAAGTTTTAATGGTTTTATTCTTTTGTGTGATTTTAATGTTTTAATTGTGTTTTA
This sequence comes from Knipowitschia caucasica, assembly GCA_964034765.1. NCBI lineage: Eukaryota > Metazoa > Chordata > Actinopteri > Gobiiformes > Gobiidae > Knipowitschia > Knipowitschia caucasica. The sequence continues at coordinate 26,203,070 of OZ035842.1, forward strand.
ATCTTTTGTGTGATTTTAATGTTTTAATTGTGATTCTGGTGTTTGTTTTATGTGATGATTTGTGATGTGGACTGTGAAGCGCTTTGTGTTGCCATGTGTATGAAAGGCGCTCTACAAATAAACTTTGATTGATTGATTGATAGTGTACACACACACACACAGAGGCAATCACGTTACCCCTTGGCGGGACAGAAAAGACTCATTTATTATGGTGTTAAAATATTCAGTTCATTGGCACAGTTTTTCTCAGCCAATCTGTTATTGTTGTTACACTTCCGGGAACAACAATGATGCTTATTGAGATTTGTTTGGGTGCATTCAGTTCATGCTCACCAAAAACTCAAGCCTTAAAATTGGGACCAAAGTGGGAAGAATGCTGGAGATAAACCTGGATTTGACCAAAACCAAACCAAATCTAGAGCAAGACCAAATTAAGTCTATATCTTGGTTTATATCTTGGCTTAAATGGGCTCAAGCCAGGACCAAACATGTGCAAATGCAGACACACGGTCAACATGAACAAATATATTTATTAACAATAACTTATGTGTATCCAACCAGAAAGCAGAATGAGCCTCACATGTCATTTGGGTTGCCAGTTTCTTTTGGTGAATACCAGCTGATCATGTGGGTAAACTGATATGCAGAGGTAAGGTAAGGCTTTACTTTATTTTCCCCAGGAGGAAATTTGTCCTCTACATTTGCCCCAATTCCACTATAGCGCCACCTGTCAAGAGCAGTGGTCACTTCAATACAGCGTCCAGGGATCCATCTTCAGATGTTGATGCTCGGCTGAGTTAAGACTATTGCTGCTGGAGGATTTTACGGAGGAAACTTAGTAAACCCCCAGTCCAGCATGGGATTGAACCCATCACCTTCATGCTGTGAATCACGAATGCTACTTGACCACCACACAGCAAGATACCAGTAATAAAGGTGGATATTGTACAGTATTTTTGGTAGCATTAAAAAGAAGCAGAATAGCACAATACTCTTGCTTTTATTCACTTAGTATTAGGCAAGATTTGACTAATTACTAATTCATTATTTATTGTACAACAGTAATTTACACAGAAGATTAACACAGGTTTGTTTCACTTAAAACCGAGGATAAATTATGAATGTTCTCGGATACTCTGCGGTTATAACCCCCACCCCCCCAGGCACAGAGGATGTGGAGGGAATAGCCACAGAGCAATCCCCCCTTGTTAATATGGTTGTGGGAACACTGCTGATACGTGCAAAGCTAAGGTGCTGACATCCTGGTCTTTCCAAGTAATGATATAGAGTTTAATCTGAGCCATCTTAACCTAAAACAGAATGGGTTGATTTGGAGGCACATTCTCTCATTCATCTCATTATCTGATCTCCAGTGCTGCTGGGCGAACGGTCAGGAACAATGCAGGGCTTGATAGCAAAACTCTGGTTGGTCAGGACCACTTTATCTGGAGAATAGGCTATTACTGCAGGTTTCAATTGCATGGGGGTTCCGGAAGCTTTCGTCTGGTTTGAGGGTAACGAGATCAACAGAATATCCGCACGGTAGAAATGGTGTATCGCTTAGAACATAAGGAGAATCAGGCAGAAAATCATGCATGTTGGTAATTGAATTTGTGATTTGTATGAGGCGGTGGCCTATTTTTTAGATTGGTAACTACTACTGATGCATGTGCCTAGCTTGTTTGGGGACAATTCTCAGTCAATAATCATACATGGGGTAATTAGCTGCCTCCTTTTCTTCATTCCCTTTTGTTCTCCAATCACACACAAGAGGGATTGGCCTGGCAGCAAATATTGAATTACAGCCATGAATCTGACACCTACAATTAAATGTTCACGCAACAACTGTTACTTGTGGCTCAAAAAACTGCAAGCGTTTCAGCTGATGAGACAAAAGACATTTGTCACTGTGAAAATAAACAAAAGGAAAGCCTCCACACACACCTATGCTATATAATTCCTTGCAAAATTGCCAACCCAAGACTCATTGGACTCTGCTTTATTCAACTGTAAGCTGGTTGATTTTCACAGGGCTGGAGGAGGGATCCAGCTTTAGATGCACAAGAATAAAGCAGAGCACAGTGACAGCAGCAGTCCTGTTGATAACCTTTTATGCCAGTATTGTGTGAGTGGGTTTACAGGTCAGACAAACTAAAAATCATTACAACACCAGCAGCCACTTGATGCAACACATTACATAAATATGTCCACACAGGAACCTCAATTCACATGCCTTTGCAGTCCATGCATTCATTCAAAATAATACGGTATGATTTTTTTGTTTTGTACATTACACATTAGCTGAAAAGAGTGCATGCAATGTTCCGGGTTATAGCAGGAGTGATAATTTACACCTGTAGTCCCTGAGCAGGATAGATAGACAGACAGACAGACTTGCCTTGACAGATAAATGCATAATTCTAAAAGTTACACATAAATTGTCAGACAGAGGTTAAAATTGAATACATGCTAAAATTGTAATGCACTGCCTTATTTTGTATTCGTGAAGGTGATAATTGTTGTGCCTAATTTATGTCCTGTTTATATGCTATCCGACATGAACCTGCCATTAGGACTAGAGATGAAAAATAGCCTCTTTCACACGTTGGGGGAAAAAGCACAGGTTGATCAATGGCCACTATCCCAATCTAAATACACACTGTAAATATAACACAACAATTTAGGAATAGCGTGAGACGTGTGGTGAATTAGATTGGGCACACACTGTCACAGCATGGACAAGCATTCTATATCTCAGTCATAATAATGCGAGACGAGTCCAGTGATGGATGAGCCTCTCTGGTATAAATAACTCGACATATTTGCGAAATGCCCATAGCCCATAGCTCCTTTAAAACTACTATCATTACGGCTGTGTCACGACGGAAAGACACAAGGAGTCAACTTTTACCCAACTTACCGGTTTGTAGCGTGAGATCATGGTGTGAGAGGTTGTCTATACACGCTGGTATGATAAAAACGAGTGGTCTTTGTCACATCCAGGACCCGGGAGAAAGCGAAAGCAAAGGTTGTGGAGATCCTGAATGGATGGCTCGCATGTGCACGAGCCAATGTTGACAGTCTGTGTGACCCAGTTTCTCTGCTGAAGTTGCTGTAGTAGTTGAAGATATTTATATAAAAAAGGCGCTCTCCGAGGTCCTGAACCCAGGTGCCGAGGGACTGTCAAGTGTCGGCGGTGGAGGAGGAGGCAAGAGAGACCACCCCTCCACCACGGGCACTTCTCTGTTGCCTCCTGGTCCTTACTTCACCCCCAGCGGACACAATTTAAGCAATCGATGCCCGCTTCGACTGTGTCACGTATGCAACTACGAATACGACTTCAGAGAGAAACCAACACAAGTATTATATAACATGGAAGAGAGAGAGAGAGTTAGAAAGAGAGAGAGAAGGGGGGGATGCAGCAGGAGCACGTGCGCTATTACATGATTAGTGTATGGTATAGTCTGCTGTTGTGGTTGTGGGGTCCTACTTCATTAGAGTGATATTTAATTGTAATTATCCCATAGCAGCAGGGATTAGACAGAATTATTGAGAAGACTGACCTCTCACTCTTGGCACTGGCTGCAAAGTGGAGCAGTACATTTCAGGAGCTATATAAGAGCGCCCCCTAGGGATAAGTGCAATTATCCAAGTTCACATGCATATGGTTTGCACTAATTGATTCTTTTTGCATAACATTCTTGTTGCATTAAAAAAAATAGTTTTTCCCAACATAAAGGGTATTGTGAAAGGAAAAGGTTCTCCAATGTGCTTTTTTCTTTCTAATAAAAACATATTATCTTTTGCATACTTGTAAGAGCCCTGTGAGTCACTATTTGAGAGCTGATTGGCTGAGTGAGGGGGTCCTCTCTGTTTCACATTTCTGTCTGAAAAAGTTGATCTAAAGATGTGACAGAGGTCAGAAAAACATGCATCTAGTGATAGAACTGTTTTAGAGCCAGAGACTACTCTTTTTCTCTGGTTAAAAAGTTATGTACCCCAGCTTTATATATGTATGTTTATATTTATTATAAGCATGTGTTGTTAGATAAACCAGTAAACAAACGATCATGAAATAAGTTTTGTCTAACTGTAACTTTATTGAAAATGATCAAAAAATAAGTATTAAAAAGGTGTTGATTAACAAACAGATATTAAACAAATATTGTGCTAAAGATTGTGTAATTTGTTGAATATCCACGATCCGGTGTAAAGATCCAGAACCTCTTGAGAAGTTCAGAAGAAAGTTCTGCAAAAAAACGAAAAACAATGAATAATTTTATATTGTTGAGTTGATTTACTACATGCACAAATAAATGAATGCTTTTTAAAAAGAGAGTATATCAGTATTAGCCTGGCCATAGCCATACAAACTCAATAACCGTTTCCCTACAAAATGAAATTAGTTCGATGGTATGGTAGGACCAGGCTAGGTCCGTATTGTCCAGTGAGAAAACTGAAAACAAACTTTCTACTGTAGCAAAAGATTTCTGATTTAGTTTTGAAAATGTCATTATACATTTTGAATGACTATATGTGTCCAAATACCCAGAAGTCTTTGCTACAGTATCACTCAGTGTCACTGCATAAAAGACAATGAACATGTAACAGTCCCATTGAACAACATCAATCAGAACAACTGCCCAAAGCTGGCAGCATCTAAACATTATGTACAGACTTTATTTATGTTGGACAGAATCCAGTTTATGGCTTCATGGTAGAACATCATTTTGTTTCACGGAAAGGCACATGGAGGAACATAAATGAAAATAGCCTTGAGGACATTCAGAGCATAATAGGAATACACATTGTGGTTTGACACAGTCATAAATCCTGCGGCTGCAGAAAGGTTAAAGGTAGCACACTACAAAGAGCTGCTGTCCTCTGATTGACAGAGAGACTGTCACATGTGTTCAGACAGGGCACCAAGGTGAAAACAAATTCCACAGCAAACATCTTTGAGGTCCATTACCAGGACGAGAGCTGGTAGCCGTGCCTGTACAGAGACGCACTGCCCTGTCCCTTTGAGGTCACAGTGGGACTGACTGATGCTGCTTTGGGGCTGTACACATGCACACAATGCACACAGACACAAGTCATTCTGTACATTCAGTGTCTCTGCACTCGGGCCATTTTGGGTAAAGCTGCACAACATACTCTCATGAAAAACAATTAATTAAATGCTTACACTTCATCTTCATAGTCCTTTGGCGGAGATACAGCTATCACCACGTCAATCCAGTCCTGAAACAACCCCACACATCACTTATTTTTAAAAACACAACCCAAATTGACATGTTTACAGCCTTTGACACTCGGGCACCGTACCCCTCCGCTATTCCAGGCTCGAGCCAAAGCATTCTGACCCTCAGTCAAGGATGCATCGATCAGTATCTTCCCATTCACCGCCATGAGCTCATCACCCGCGACTATCCCACCTGCGGACATTGTTAGAGGGTCACACAACACTGCAGAACACTGATCACAAAAGCTCCAGCGTAGGGGATGACATGGGGTTAATGTGCAATCCTACAGTATGATACGGCAGTAACTGGAATAGGAACACAGCATTATGGGTAAACATACGGACCATTCTTATCTGCAGCTCCTCCTTCATAAACAGCTGATATGACAAGCTTTCCAAGAGGGGAGTCCGCACCTCCTTCCAGAGCCAGGTCAAGCTGTCCAGCCTTTAAAGAGCAAGGAAGTATAACACATATGAGACGTGTGCGATAAGATTAAGGGGACAATTTCAACAGGTTTTGTATTGTTTTTGTTTTTTCAATTTTTTATTGGAAGCATCAAGAACAAAAGTGTCAAATTGCATCATACAGAAACAATGTAAATCAATGTTTACATTAAATTCATACAGATAAGGAATCATATAGTTAAGGAAGTAAAGGGGGAGGGATTTGTGTGTGTGTGTGTGTGTGTGTGTGTGTGTGTGTGTGTGTGTGTGTGTGTGTGTGTGTGTGTGTGTGTGTGTGTGTGTGTGTCGGTATGTCTAGTTCACTGTTTTTGCTGGATATCATCACAGAAGTGTTAGGAATTTTAGTTATAGTTGGTTTTAACAGTGTGAGGACAGTGTTTTTGTTTTTTTTTCAGTTCTCTATTTACTTATCAAGGTGTGTTATGGGAAATTCAAAGAGAGTCGCTCAATTTCAGCAGTTCGAGTCACAATAATCAATACCTTTCTTATTCTCAGGTGCCTCACGTCTCGTCCTGATACCTGGTCTGTTGAAAACTTCAGATAATAAAAGTAAAATTTAAAAACACACACAAGCACTCTTCACCAAATCTGTTCTTTAAAAACACATTTATACAAAAGCCAATGCAGAAAAAGATACCATTGCGTAGGGGTCAAAGTCCTCCCCATGCTTCTCAAAGACCTGGAAACCAATCAATAAACCATTCGTTAATGTGAATCGATGTGAAACAGAGAAGTAGAGGCAGCTTTCTATCACATTTTGTTGGACCTTTTGTCAAGTGCAATACCCAGATTTCCTTTGACAACCAAGTTTTCAACTCTTTTCTAAATCAGGCAAATCCAAAACGACAGCCTTTCAATAATTCAATGGAAAAAAGCAGAGTGTCATTTATAGTCAGGCACCTTGATTAAAAATAATAACGAGAATAATTTGCAGAAACCACACATCCATTCTCCACAGGAATGGATTTTAAAGAAAGGCCTTTTCCTGCAGGGAAGACTCGACATTCAACAGAGAAGCAAAGCAATGATTTTCAATATTTTTCATACATATTTGTTCATGTTTTTAGCTGTGCCCTATTTCTAATAACGTTTCAGGGATCCAGCTTTGGTCTGTTTTGAATCAAATCTCTGAACAAACATTGTAATAGCGTTTATATGTCATGTAGATGTAAATAAAATCCTCATTATATTCCTTACTTTATATAGCTTGGACAAGAATACTTTATACTTGCTTCTTATTGTGACAAAAGTAGAGATTTAATACTTCTTTATTTTGCTAAAGTCAGAGTTTTTGTACTGATTATGCTAAAGATAGAGATTCTATACTTGTTTCTTTATGATGCTAGAGATAGAGATCTTGTTTTACTGTATTTAGTATAGAGTTTTTGTTCTACAAATACAGCATCTCTTAATTAAGCAAAGCTAGTGTGTTGCTTTAATGCATTATAAATAGTTAAGCGATGAACCTTGTCTCACAACGTCAATACATGTAAGTCGATTTTCTCATTCAAAAACCTGTAGAAGCAGCACACAGTCATTCACAACAGACGCCAAACAAAGGGAGGAGGAGGGGGAATGGAGGAGGAGGAGGAAGAGGAGGAGGAGGAGGATGGGGAGTCCCAGAGGATCCAGTGGAGCAGATGTGAGAAAGCCACTCAGGAGGTGCAAACGTGGCGGCCGTCCATGGATTACTTTTCTTTTGTTGTTTGATTTAAAAGATGTGTTGTAGGGCACCATCCGCTTCAGCATTTCCGGAGGCTAAAAACAGAAAAAAAAGAAAAACACAGTGATCAGGTTAATTTTAATGCATCGCACTATATAGGTGCTGGTGTTTATGGTGTATTGGGTTCCACTGGGGTAATTGCGTTTTCCTTCCTGGTAAATTTACATAACAATTTATTCCCCTTGATTGGCATAAAGAGTGGGAGGAGACACAAATCCCCTGAGATATAATTAGACACAATATTGGGTTCAAAAGACAAGACTCGACAAGACAAGACATTTACAAACACAAGAGCAATTTTTCTTCATAGTTTTCTAGTTTTAAGTCATAGGTAACATAACTGGGTTTATTGTGATTTCTGTAAAAGCATGGGTTTTAAGGGTAAATTACCATAATGACTCTTGCTTCTGTAATCTAAATTATAGGTATTTTTATGGTGCATTCACTCTTGCTCCTTCTGAACTGGACTATTTGACTATTGGACTGTTGGACTACTATTCAGACTAAATGCGGTTTTCTTTTTGAGATATGAAAGAACCACACAAGTGCACCCTGGTTCACCAAGCACATCAAAAGTATTCCATTTTAATTTCACTACTGCCTCCCAGTGGTCGGTTATATGTACAGGTTCTATGGTGAGAAAATACAGACTTTGTGGGCAAATGATTATGAACTGACCGACACAAAGAACATTTAGAAACTCCCCATAGTTTGTGTGTCTCAAACAACAAAGGTCTGATTGTAATTGTAATGATAAAGATAAGGACAGTGGTGATGATCCACGACACTCAACATTCAACAACAATTATGGATATAATTTACGGACATTGGTCAACTCCCCTTAATGAACCAATACCAATGTGCTTTATGCCATTTCATTTCTTGTGTTGGAACTGTTTGTTTCTTTGATGGCAAATCTATCGGTTTTGTAAAGTCCTCCAAGATAACTTCTGTTGTGATTTAGGGCTATACAAGAGAATAAATTGAATTGAAAGGACTTTAGTAAACAGTAGGAGCACAAACTACAACTCGTAACCTTTACTCGTCATTTGAAATAGATCAGTGAGGTCCTGGACTGTTGCAGTAAACCAAGTCCAATGAGTGTGGAAAATAAAATAAAAAAGAGGTAAAGTTTAGGGTATACTTTATTGTTTATCACAAGGGAGCGACCTGTCAGCAGTGGTTGCTACATGATCTGATATCGAGAAGTAATTAAGAGTCTAGGATCAATACCAAAGTTGATTTTCTCTGAAACATGGGTCCTGGTCAAACAACTTTGATATGGATCCGACACTAAATTAATCAGTGATATCAGATCGTCCAATGGTCGCTACAATGCAGAGCCAGGAGACCGATCTCCAGATGTTGATGTTCGGTCAGGAGCAGAGCCTCGTTATTGGGTGCAGCCAACATGGGATCAAACTCGCTAAATTAAATGCCAGTGAACTTGGAATTTAAGGGTCTGCCCTAAAACTACATATAGGGAATTGAATAGAATAGAACTGTATATTGTCTGTCAAGGTAGAAATTTATCTTGTACTGACCACTATAATCAGTACTGGAAATCTTAATATAATATTTTGAATATATTTTTAAAAGGTCTGTTCTGTTCTGTTCTGATTTGATTTCAGAAAAAAAACATATCCAGTGAAAAGAACAGTCTGACATTCCAGGAGATCTTTTACAAAATGGCTTGAAGTTTGTCCAAGAGAAAACCTCTAAAATTGAAAATATTAAAAATGAGATAATCTAAATTCAAACACATTTTGCTGACTTGTTGCCTCCCTGTTGTGTGATGTAACACCCATAGAAGGCTTCAGGGGAAACAGCTGGTGTCTCACTGAGCTCCTCCATTCATTCATACACCCTACTGTGTTTGCATCTTTTGTGCAGCAGAGAAATGAATTTGAACGGGACATCAAGTCATTAATTACTGAATGGATGAAAGTTAAGACTGAAGTCCTTGAAAACAGAGTAGTACATTCAAACCAATACATTTATTTCATACCAGGCCATCGGAGCGGACTGCGGTTCTGTGCACGTCTGGTCGATTCATTTGTGACTGAGGCAGCATGACGGGTTTGGACATTGGGGTGGTCTGGCGCCGCTGGTTGGGGGGGCTGGGGGCTAGCTGCTGCGAAAAATAAATGACAGTCAATAAATAGTGAAATAAACTCATACAAAGGCACATTTTTCCTGGTGTAGGGTCTACTTTTTGCTTTGTGTCCATATAAATGTTGTGTGTTTTCCTTTAATGTTTCTCTAAATGGCGTTCAAATTTCGATCTACACTGGTGACAAGAAAATAAGAAAAAACAAGATAAGAAAAACTTTATTGATCTCACAATGGACAAATTTACATGTCACATTTGGCATAGATAGAATCACTCAGATAAGATAGATAAGTTATGGGTCATACTCGGATTTCAACTTTTTGTGCTGTAAAAACATCTGTAAATAAATAAGGCAGCTTTTATCACACTAAAATACATTCAACCCAAAGCAATAACATCTCTATGGCAACAAGCGTAGCAGACCCCATCAGAAAAGCACTTTAATGCACCTTTAAGAGACTTACCAGGGGGGTGCTTGCTGCAGATACTCGACTCACATGGGACGTGTTTCTCATTACCTGGAATATATAATGTGGTCACTTGTTTGTGTTAGGAGATGTCAAAATATAGAATGAAATATTTGTAGTTTTATAGTTGTACTCTTAATATCGAAATGATACGACGCACGTCTACACATATTGATAAGTGATGTAGGGTTTTTGAATGCTTTTTCCCCCGTAGCCAAAACCTTTTGTCATTCATTCCCATTCCATGTAAAGCTATTTGGATTATTTACTGCTGTTTCTGTCTCACTAAAAAACATAGAGTGCGGTTTTCAAAAGATACAAATACATGTTTAAAAACTGACTCTATCCGGATATATTTTCAAACCGGTTTGACTTTTGGTTGCTGGGAAGATAGATTAAGAAAACCCACCAATAAAATCTACTTTGAGAATTTGATTATGTGTACTTTATCGCACAGAACAAAATGAGCGAGTAGTTTACTGTATATGTACAGTATATGCTTCCAAATACATGACTTTCCAACATATGACTGTGATCTTGAACGCATCTGGTGGTCGTGTCTCGCTAGGATCCATCAGTTTACGTTGTTACATGCCAGAAAACATGCACTTGTTTACATGCTTCTTGTTCAAACTAATTAAATTGGAGAAGGCGAGGGATCCGGTTTTTCACCAGTAACAATAAACAGTACAATGTATATTAACACTTCAGGCTGTCCCGGCCTTATGAGCAACCAATCATCACTATGACTCTGACCTTGGGGCTGGAGGGGTAGGACACCTCGCTGTTATTGGAGGAGTAGAGGCCACCTCTGGGGAGATACCCGCCGGTCTCCCACTCGCTCCTGTGTTCCGGGGGGCTGGGGGCTAGTGGGGGAGGCGTCTGCTCGAACTGTCGATACCGGGCGATTCTGGGCTCTTTGTGCTGGGGGGGAAGCGGCGGAGGAGGAGGTGGTGGTGGTGGTGGGGGAGGCGGAGGGGGAGGTGGCGGTGGGGGAGGCGTGGGTCGTGGCGCTGGTTGAGGACTTGATGGCGGGCGGGAGGCGTGCTGGGGGAAGGGAGCACCTCGAGACGCCTTTTTTGGAGCTGCTTGTTTGCGTCCTCTGTTTGTCAGCGTGGAGGCGGGCACTGTAGAGGGTTTTCTGTGGGACGGGGGGGAGGGCGGCCTGCGCTGGGTGGAGTAGCCGTGGGCGGCGATGGTGGGGTTGAATTTGGGCGATGGGGGTGGGAGGGGCAGCGGCGGTGGAGGCTGGTTGGTGCTGTGCTGAGTCGGGGCCAGTTTGATGTGAGGGCTGCGCAGGCTCTGGTCCACCTGGTCTAGGTTGATGTCATCCAGGTCGGTGGTGGCCAAGTTGAAACCCCCCGGGAAACGCCTCACCTGCGGCTCGGACGCAGGAGAGCGTGGGGGGGAGAGCTTCAAAACACAAAAACAGAAAAACAGAAAGTAAAATCCATCATCTGTGAGATTCTACTGTTAAAGCTCAGGTGACTAACTCTTTATTTGTTTCATACATATCCATATTTTGTCCGTCCCAACAGAAACAGTCCTGGAAACTTCCACTTTTGTGAATAGATCATGAACATGCTCTAATCATCTTATTCGAAAACATGTTACTGAACCCTGTGAATCACTCTTTGACGTTTTGAGCTGAGAGCTGATTGGCCGAGAGAGATAGTGGTCATTTCTTGTTCACTCTTCTGACTAAAATGTGAAAATAGATGCATGTGAAAACCCGTAATAGAGCCAAACTGTTTTGAGAGCGGGGAAAATAATTAAATAGATTTTATTACAACTTTTTTTTTTGTGCAAAGTTAAGTACCCCAGCTTTAATCGATTAACTTGATGGAACTCACTAGATGACCTACAGGGCTACTCTACACTGTACAAGTCGCACCGCCGCTCCATCTGTGTTTACAATACTCTTTTTTTGACAGTATCAGCTTAATGTGTATCAAATAAAACACACATTTCTTAAGACTAGTGTTCACTAAAACTGTGATATTTTTTGTATGTGTAAATAATATATACAGTATAAAACATGGTGGGTTTTTTTTACCTCTGGAGAGTCATTTTCGACACAGGAGATCTGCTCCAGTCGTGTCTGACAAAGTCGCTCCACCCAGTGCTGCACCTTCTCAGTCTCCGCCGGGTCTTCTCTTTCCGTCTCCGAAACCTGCCCCAGAATCACAAAAGAACCTTGGCATTTCAGAACAGTAAAAAAAATATCGCAAGATCTAATCCGGACTGACATTGTCCAACAGAATCATATCCAGCGTTCTTTGTGGTGATAAGTTCAGGGCCGTACCTCTTGCACCAGTCGGTTGATTTTTAGCTGCTTCTCTTTTTCGTACATCTCTTCTTTCTCTTTGGCGAGTTTCAGCTCAAATTCCATTTCCTTTTTGTTTTTTCGCAAATCACGCATTGTGTCAGTGTTGGAGACTTTCTTCTTTTTCTTCTTCTTTTCTCCTTTCTATAATATGTATTTTTAAAGCAGCAGCAGCAGCAGCACATAAAGCAATCAATATAATGAAGAAACTAGGTCACGGCAAAACCACGCTATGTGAAAAAAAATGACAAACTGGACAGAGGTGGGAAGCTACATTCCTGGAGTAACTTTAAATGTGTGGCTTTCAGATACCATACATTTACCATCTTCCTTACCTACTGGTGAAACTCAGAAAATTAGAATAATGTTCTAATGTTCATTTATTTCTGTGATCCAACTTTTGAGAATATGGAACAATATTCTGCAGTCATTTGCTATGTCCATTTTACAAACAAAAAAACAAAAAAAATCTTATTGAAGGGGTTTACAAGCTGTGAGAGCCAGTTACTTTAACACAATCAACACAAAAAGCTTGACATATCTCACTTGTGTGCACTAAGCCTATCGTTAGAATTAGTTTCACATTGTAAGTTGTTATGTACTGCGATTATGTATTTGCCTTGTGTATGAATTGTGCTATACGAAAGAACTTGCCTTGCCCAAGTTGAATCACAGAAGAAAAAGCATGTTCCAATATTATGAATTTCACGTATATTTGCTGTATATACTTGTTTTAAAATGACGTATTTTGTGCACTATTTAATGTTTTGTCAATCCCATTACCATTAATGTTTCGTCAATCCCTGTTTAAAACTTCAAATAAATAATACATATGGCAATTATTCTTAGTCAAGTGGTATATTTTCCCCTGTATCTTTCCTTGGTTCATTGTTGAAGAGTGACGGCTTCTCTCCCCCACCTCTGACAGCTTTCAAAAGCCACACACCAAGCCACACCACACACAATACCTTGCGGCCTGACGGAAGTTTACCCTCGTAGCGATAAAACCAGCCAAACGCTACAAATGGACAAAAACATTCTGTCATTCATGAAAGAGCACGTCGGTTTCACGCTCGCAGCAAACCCCAAAAGACACACATTTATATTGAAGCCTTTAGCTCCACAGCCTTTTTTGCACTGGTCTCATCTTGGTTGTCAAAAGGAAATCTAGCATTGCACCAGGTCCGTAACATTTCTATATAGACACTCACTTGCTCGTCTTCATCATCCTCTGTGAAGCAGCACACAAGAGGCATCACCGCACACAGTTTGACCATGCAAAGAGGAAACAGTTAAAGCATCGGCTGCAAACAAATTCAATCAAAAATACTTCAAAATATTTGTTCTGCATATGTCTGTCTCATGTTCTCTGTGGTAGTGGCATGTATTGTATTACTGTATGTACTGTGCAATTGTGTGTATTGGAAATCTACTGCATTATGATATAAAAGCAGATCATGTCAGCCCTTCAAGGCTAAGCAGGGTAGGATCTGGTTAGTTCTGTGATGGGAGATGGGCAAGTACAAGTTGGCAAAAACTGCTTTCTAAGGGTGTGGTCTGAATTGTTCACAATAATTTACTTGTCGTGCTATGTGTACTGGGTGGCAGCTTTGTCTGCTTCCTCCTCGACCCAGAAATGGATGAAGGGGAAGAAAATAAATGGATGGATGGATTTTACTTTTACAAGACTTTTTCTGTTGGAACAAACAACACAAATCTTTTTTAAAAACATTTGTTACCCCAAGTATAATCTAAAAAAGGGGGATATTTTTCTGAATTTGGATGCAGCCGGTATCTACGTCTACATTTGGGTTAGAGCAGATCCATGCAGTGATGTAAGATGAGCTGTTTCAATCCTTACGAGAACTTTTTGCTTTTGGCGAGGGAGTTTTGAGCTCGGGTGGCGCTGGAGAAGGGCTCCTGGGACTTTTTGGACGGTTTTTAGTTCCCCAGTCTTCATCCCAGTCTCTGTTGTGTTTTCGTTCCACAGACTCAATCCTAAAGTCACAGAATACGCAGAGAACAGCAGCTCAAGAGAGTGTAAAGCCCTTTCTCCATATACCACAAAGTAAAACTGTGCACATACTTATCCATCTCGCTCTTATAACGCTCCTCCTCTTCTGTTTTCTTCTGCGATATTTCCATTTTTCTTCTATTAAGGATAAAATTGTTCAGTTAGCAGGCAAAATTACAGTAACAAAACTACTAAGGACTCACTGTCTCTCTTTCTCCTGCTGTTCTTTGACTATTTTATTTGTCTCGAGAGCAACTTTCTTCTGATGCATCAACTCTTGTCGATCCAGCTCCCGTCGGGCCTCCACCGCCAGTCGCTCCTCGTCCGTCATGAAGAGCTCGCTGCCCTGAAGGATCAGCCACTCACACTTAGGCCGGGGTCGCACTATACTTGGTCTGGTTCACTTTAACTATAGACTTATTGTTGTTCAAGTGGGAGAAGAAAGGCTTAGTCTGTGGATTAAGCATTTCTTCTGTGAACATGAATACGTTTCCTCCAGGTTTAATCGTGTGTGTGTGAGACAGTGTCTGTGAGTGTACGAACTCTATTTGTGCTTCTGAAAATATCTGAATTTTCCATCACTGTTGGAAATTGGTGTTTATGGTTGTGGGTTTATCCGATGCAGGAGGGTCCAAGGACAGTGGTGATGATCCAGGGTATTCAACGGACATTTATGGACATTTATCAACATTTATGGACATTGGTCACCCGCCCTTTATGGACCAATTGCTCTATGTGTTTTTTATTGCATTTCTTGTTTGATTCTCTAATCTGCGTTGGCAAATTCAACGGTTTTGAAAAGTCCTCCCAGATAACTACTGTTGTGATTTACGGCTATACAAAAATAAATTGAATTGAAGGTATGACTTTTGTATAATTTGTATCTAGAGTAAGCTCAACCAGGGATGGTATTTTAGAATTAGCATTAGCTATACATTCTGCATCTGTCACATGATCGGTTACATCTTTTGCTGTACAGTATGTATGACTGCATTGCCGCAATCGAATAAATAAATGAATGTGCCCACTAGTCCTTCTGCCTGACAATCTGACATTAGTCTGGTGTCACACACGGCTCAAACGTAATTACCAGAGATGTTTCATTGGACAACTTAATCCCCTTCCGTTCAAGCCATCTGACAAATGAAATGTATTTTGCTGCCTTTGTGGAATAAATGAATGTCCCGCTTGGAGACGGTCTGACTGAGCCGTGAGGGAAGTAATGCAATTTGCAATATAGTAAATGCACAAATAAATTATAAATCTATCTGAGTGTTAGAACGACAGAAAAAGATCATTCTTGCTTCTGTTTCAAAGGTCAGTATTGAACCAGTGCTGTGTTTGGGATGAGAATTATGACCCCAGTCAGAAGAGCCAGTACTCTCTTTCATTAGATTGTGTCTGCTGTATGTAAAATGTTAGTCGTACTGTGTGTCTCTAGATGACATGTGTGTTTATTTCTTCTTTCTTCTTATGCATAGTTAAACACAATTTGGGAATTTGCAACAAGAGAGCAATCTAAGGCACAAAGTCTGAAACACGGCAGCCTTCTTAAAACAATAAAAACAAAAAAATCTCTTTTGGCTAACACTAGAATTTTATTTTTGAAGAATGTATTATACTTGTTCCTAAAAAGTATCCCTATAACAATCATGTATCCTTCCCCATCATTTTGTTGTTTGTTTTATGAATGTTATTTTGTAAATATAAAAATATAAAAAATACAAGATAGATTTTTGTCATTATCACTTCTATTTGCAGTGTACTCACAGCTCCTGTCAGAACGGTGATGGTCAGGCTTCTGCTGCTCTTCAACACTTCAACGGCCTGGAACAAAAATATATATATGAATTTAGCTAAAAGGCAGAAAACAAATATGCACAGAACTAAATGGGATGTTTTAATCCTGAAACTAAATAAATCCATGTAAGTACGAGATGTTCTGCTTGGTCGCCTCTTTGGAAACAGTTTGTTAAAATGGTTTGAAAAATTGTGAATTGATCCAAAAGCACACATTGTGTCTGATTAAACTTGGTGCCAGATTTGTAAACAATCTCTTACCTCTCTGTGGTCCACACTGGTGAAATCCACGCCGTTGACTTCCACAATCTGATCACCGATCTAAGAAGAAAAACACAAAGGATGGATATTGACAACACCGGGCAGGAGCTAAGCAGCCGTTTCCTGCATCCCCTTTGACTTTTTGATCTATTAAAGATATTAAGATTAAGAGATTCACATCACATGACATGTTAGTGCCATATGAAGCAACTTGGACTCTGAGGAGCACAGGGACTGGCCTCCTGTTGGGACTCTGAGGAGCACAGGGACTGGCCTCCTGTTGGTGCCCAGAGTCAGGACAAATCATGGGGAGGCAGCATTTCAGATTAAAATAAATGGGAACTTTATTATTTTCGGAACAAGAGAGGAGTGAGAGAAACGTTACCTCAAGACCAACTTCTGCAGAGAGTGACCCGGGTTTGACGTTGCTGATGTAGATGCCGGGTTTTTGGGTGGGACCACTGGAGATGCTGATGCCCATGCCCTTGGTGCCCACTAGGCTGAGGAACACCTTCTTCTCCTTGATCTCCTTCCCTCCCATAGACGCCAGACCCGCTATACTGGTCTTCTTCTCCTGTACCACAGAAAAAACTTAGAACTTAGATACCAATCAACGAATCACAAACAAATCCAGCCTCTTGGTCGAGTCTCACCCCAGATTCAGAGACAAACTGATCCACAAACTGCCACTTGAGAGGGTCATCTGAGGTGCTGGACACACGTAAAAAAAAAAAAAAAATTAAGAATAAGAAATACTTTATTTGTGGGAAAATGTCAGTGTTGTATCATCAGTTACAGAACAATAGGAATGAGGAGCACACAACACACAATAAATGAACAATAACTCTATACTAAAATGAAATAGAACTAAAATATCTAACTTTAGCATAATAAAGAAGCAAGAAGTAAAGGTGTATGGGAGGATCTTTTTCTGGGTGGATCATCTTCTAGACTATTGGTGCTCCTAATTGTCAATCATCCTGGAGATATGCAAGACACCTTTTCCCTCTGAGGGCGGTTCTTTCCAAAAAATTGAAAAAATCCTCATATATCAAGTATAAAGTCTCTATTTTTAGCATAATTAAAAAGCAAATATAAAATACTGTATATTTTAGCGCAATGTATATATCTGTACATGTTAGCAGCATGAGAGCATGGACCAAGTGACAGTGGACACATGTGGTTTCATATGGCACATTCTGACCTAAGTTCAAGAACAGGTTTGGTATTTGTTTTTTAACATAGTCCAGAGAGAGTTTTACCTTTTCACAGGAATCATGCCAACATCTGCAACAACAAGAAATATCACAAGGGTCAAAGTTTTTTTTATTTTTATAAGTCCACTGTTGCACAAAACATTGAAATGCTTTTTGTTGAGGGCTTGACTTACGCCTGACTTTAAGCGACACAATCTTCTTAGTCTTGATGAGGCTGATGACTTCTTCGTGGATACAGGAGGAAATGGAGTAACCGTTGATGCGAACAATCTCGTCTCCAACCTGTAATTCCGTGACACATGGAGACGTTCAAATGTTGACGTGACAGACAATAACATTATAAAAGTTATTTGAATTTAAAGTCAAATAAAAATCCGTTGTTGACTATTGGACTGTAGTAACAAATACAAATGGCTTCAAATGAACAGTGTAGACTTGATACAGTTGTGACAAGACACATAGCACCGCCTAGTGGAATTAGGAAATATTACAAGTTTTGCTCTAAATTTGACATTATTTGAGTGCAAGGGTCTCCAACCTTGTACTTTTTCAGAATAAAAATATCAAAGAGCTCTTCCTCAATAGAAATAAATATAGTTGGTATATTAACATTTAAGTAAGTAATCTTTATTATTATTTATTTCACAGACCAGAGTCACAAAGCGGTTTACATTTGTCATTTTTTTGTTTTTGTTTCTGTTTTTTATTTAATTTTTTTTATGCTTCCTAGCTTGATTTGATCTAAAGTTGATTGAGTTCAGGCCTTTTGCATCTAGCTATCTAAGTGTCTCTCTGTTTATTCAGTATTTAGTATCTTACTTATGTAGAAAACACCCCAGCCTTTATCTCAGCACATCACATGGAAGAGCTATATAATTTTATTCTGTATAACATTAGTCTTATTCCGCACAATCTACACTTACTTTTGGTTATTGACAATTCACAAGAGGTAAAGTGGAGATTAAGCCATAGATGGATACAGTTAGAGGTCTATAAAAGTGTATTAATGTCTTTAAAGTACAATTTCTAAACCCTTTGGGGAAGGTACTTGGAAGAGAACGATTCATTGGAGACTCCTGTTTTAGTGTGAGAAGGTGCTGTACCTGAAGGCCCACATTAGCAGCTTGTCCGTCTTTGACAATCTGAGAAATGTAAAGACCACTGCCAAACTCCAGTCCTCCTCGAACACTGAGGCCCAGACCGTCGCGGTGAGTCCGATCCAGACGCACCTCCTTCAGCTTCCTACACACATAAAAGAGAAGCGGTGACTAAAGGCAAAGTAGTATGTGAGACGTTTTATACATTTTTGAATGCGCTGAAAATGAAGCAACTTCTAAGTAGCTCTAAAACAGTTGTTGTTTTGTGATTTACAGTCGTTTTTTTTTTTCTTGCTGTTTTTTACCTGTAAATGTTGTTCATGATCTTACACTGATCCAGACCAGAGCAGAGAGGAAGCGCGGTCCAAACCAAGCAGATAAAGCGGAAATCCACTGATGGGATGCTATTTTTTTTTTTTGAAAAATGCCAACAAAGCATTCAGAATTTCACTCTGAACCAAAGAAAAGAAAATGGTCCGAACCAAACAAGGATAGGAAACAGCTCATCACCAGCAGCTACTCCATCTCTGCTTCTTTGACCTACAATATTGTAGCACGATGTTACATTTTTGAGTTATGCATTTATTTGTTTTGTGTGTATGGATGGATGTGTTTTTGCTGCTGGACTCCTGAATTTCTCCTACGAGGGATCAATAAAATCTAACTTTATCTCTATCTATCTATCTCTATCTCTCTTTTTGGAGATTCTTGCACTCACCTGGACCTCTTGGGCGTGAGCAGGTCGTACTCCACCTGGTGTTTCAGTGGGATCAGTGGTCGGATTGCATCAAACAAAGGCAGACGCTTTGGTTCATTAATGACCAGCTTCAGGTCACCCACCAGCACCGGTAAATCCATGGACCTGAAGAAGAAAAAAAAATAGTATGTTAAAAATGTCTGGGAAACACATTGATTATTGTGATTATTGCATGTGAGGATAACAACATTGTGGAAAAATACTAAAACAATGAGACTCTTTTCTTGTTAATGAAGCCAGGATGCGCTTATTTTGTTCAAGAATTATGTAGATTCTGAGCTAAAAAGGACATTGAAGGTGTAGCTGCAAAGTGGAGGCAAACCGTTTAGACTCTTCTCACAATCATAAAGCACTTTCTGATACTATTTGATGAAGTCTCATTGATAAACTACGAGCAGATTTCTTCAACACGGATTCTTGTTTCTTTTGTTTCTTTTTCACAGTTGACAAAATCAGGTAGAAGAGCAGTTTGGACACTTTATGTATCAAATCTGTCCCCTGGTTTCTCTGCTGAATTATTGATAAGTGCAATTCCAATCCTGTTTCGTGGGATGAATATAATAAGACCTTTGTTTTCAACTGGCCAGGCTTGTCAGGGAGCAGTGGAAACCGATCGGCCGCTCAGCCAATGGGTACTCTGCGCTCTGGCTTTGTACAAGATGAATAGAAAGTTACAGCAGCAGCCCCTTCCGCAATTATACCTCAGCGTGTCAAGACTAAAGGGGGGGAACCTACACACTCTATGTAATATCGTTCTGCAGATAAAGCCGTTCAAAGCCTCATTCATCCAGGAGCGATCCACGTTTAAATAATAGTCACGTGGACCAGGTTTTAGTGTGGATAATTATAAAGACCTTAAGATAATAATGGACTTAATGAGAACTGTTTTCCTTCTGTGGGATTTAAGTGAGAATAAATCAGAATAGTTTTTGTCCTGGTCAATACTGAGGAAAGTTTAAAATTCAGAGAAACTGGTGTCTTAATCATCTCTGCTATAAATCTAAGACAAATTTTGGAACTCCTACAATATGTCATTTAAATTGACTACAAATGCATATAGTCTGATTGTCTTGTGGGAAAGACACAACGCACACGATTCTTAGGCAGCAGATTGGCCAAAACAAAATATTGGGATTAAGGACATGCATAAATAGCCGTAAAAATCCAACCACAATGCAAAAACACAGAATTTATACAACTTGTATCCACTCAAGGACTACCTAAAGTGACAAAAAATATGAATTAGTTATGGAATGAGTCTTCACCCACTGCTTAAACATAATAAACATATAAAAACGAGAGCTTATGGCATGTAAACTTAAGTCCAATTTCAGCAAATACACAAGTTGTGACTACTACGCGACGGTAACAAGAGTCAAGATTCAGTTTGCTTAAGTAACGATAAGGAAAGGAAAGCAGAAAATCAAGTGGAACTCACTGGTGATACATGCGGAGGACATCGTAGAGGTAGTCTTTCTCGGCTTCATTCTCGATCAGCAGCTCGACCTGAAAAACAACGTGATAATTTCAGTCTATAAACAAAAACAAACACACGCTGTATCCCTGACTTTTGAAAAACCACTTTTGTCGGAGTTTAGACGAAGAAAAAATCCCACACACACACACACACAAACCCTGTGGCAGCTGAGGTGACGCAGCAGAGTTTTGAGGAAGCGTTTGGGCCACTGGTTGATGTAACACATGCTCAGATCATAACACCGTGAGACTGTATGGAGGATGGAAAGGCTCCTACAGCTAAAGATGGCTATAGAAGTGGCCCCGCCTTCTCTCTCACACACGCACACACAAACACGCACACACACCCACACAGAGGATAATGGCTGGAGGAGGCAGGAGGAGGAAGGTCAGCCGTCTCCTCTTACAAGTGAACTCCAACACAGGTGAACAGTCGCACATACACTATATACATGCTAAAAATTATTATCCGTGTTTATCTTCACAATATATTCATTTTAATTTACTTTTTTTTTTGTGGTTGAAATTTTAGCTCATATTTAGCCAAACTATTTTTTCTACACTACAAAAAAGTGAATTTATTTATGGACATTTATCAAAATTTATGGATATTGGTCATCTGCCTCCTATGGACCAATGACTCTTATGTGTTTTTTACTATTGTGTTTGAACTGTTCTCTGATCTGTGTTGGCGTATTGGCAACTTTACAAAGTCCTCCGAGATGACTGCTGTTGTGATATAGGGCTGTACAAAAAAATATTAAAATGAAAGAAAGACAACAAACTGCTCGTGTTTATCTCACAACTCAGCATATTCACATGTTTTGAATAATTGCTCATTGTTTTATTATAGAAAGACAATCTAAACTATTAATTCTTGTTCATGATTTATCACATCGTATATTTATCACAATATACGTTTATCGGCTTTACATTTTCTTTACAATGTCTTTTAGATGTAGACTAAATGTTATTTCATTCGACTGTTAATTTTTCTTTCATGATAAAAGAAATGTTTTACTGAGAATAGTTTCAATATTATTGTTCATTACAATAATTATCTGCCTTATTCTTCCTAAGGCAAACCTTCAAGGCTGTAGAAAATGCAGTGGACCAGACTGGTTATTTTTTTATTTACGTCATACCGTGATAATCTCATTTTTTGCAGAGAAGGTGTGTTTTAGGAGTGTTGTGTTTGTTTGTGGTCTGGTTTGGGGCTTGGGGCGGAGTTTGAACTATAGCCTCCACAACTTCAACTAATTAGTATAAGTAATCTTTAATCTTCATTCATATAGCGCCCTTTCACAGACCAGAGTCACAAAGCTCTTTACAAATGTTGTTTTTTAGGCATTTTGTGTCTCACTCCGCACTGAGAAGGGAGCGGGGTCACCAGTACAGGAGGCGCATGTCAGAACAGATGTCAAATAAACAGTATTTTTCATATATTTTCCCTATTAATAGCAAACCCAATAATAATCATTACAGGTTCTTACAGATTCACAACGTGCTAGATAAAGACAGGGTGACACAAATTATACTTTATCCATTGACTTGAGGAAACTGGGGTATCTAACTCTAAAATCACAACAATGGATCTATACGTAATAAAAATACATCTAAATTGCTTCTCTCAAAACCTTTCACATGTAAGTATGTTTCGGCCTTTGTCACGTCTTTCGATCAGCTTTTTCAGACAGAAAAGTGAAAAAGAGAGGACCACCCTCACTCAGCCAATCAGCTCTCAGCCCAACGTGACTCATAAGGCTCTTTCTTACGATTATGCAAAAGAAGACATGACATTTCCATTAAGTTGTCAATCAATCCCAGGGCAGTTGGGGTTACAATAGTAGTTTATCATCACTGTATGGATTGAAAGAATAATTTCCTTGTCCAAAAATCACTATATAAAACCATAAATCATTATTACTATGTGTTGGTCATTAAAAAGGTACCCAAGCTTTTGTCATTGATTCAAATATGGATCACATATACCCCCATGCCCTCAGTATAACCCTTCAGAGAGAAAGATTATGTGACAGGAATAAGATATAACTCATTTGAAACCCAGTTAGATTGGACGCAAGGTTTTATGGCTGTCATAAATTCTCAGTCAAACATGGACCTTAGCACCATAAACCAGTGGGAACCTTTAACAGGAGAATGACTTTAACATATCTCTTAACAGTAAATACAATGAGGATAAAAATACAACGCCTGGCAACCTTTTTCCTTTAACTGGATAAACAAATTAAAAGCAATTTCTATCCATTCCGCTCAGCTGAACTTCTCATACGCAGGCTCCATAATTGGCCTTTGTAAGGGGCTGTTATATGGGACAGGCAGAGGGGATGGGAGGCTGCGTTTGTGTGCAGTGCAGATGGCGTTGTGGTGATCTCTATTCTCATGCCTGGCTCATATTTCCCACGATTTTTTACTCTCATTTAAATCAACATGGTTCAAACTATACACTAAATAAAAGAATATTATGGAATGAAAGAAAGAATATTGTGAGACAGGTTTCTACTCTGACAAAGTTCAAATCCAGGTTGTAGGATTGCATCTTACTCTTTTTAATGTACTGGGAATATTTATCTAATATATTGAATGCCTTATATGATTGTTTCCATCTTGGAGTTGCCTTGTGTAAGAACTGTGCTATGCAATTAAACTTATCTTGTCTTGTCTTAATGCTACTCAAGTTCAGACTATTACATGATAAGGAATGCTATTTTATTGAGTGAAGTATTTAATAATAAATATGTTATTATAAATGTATTTCATGTTCCTGTTGTAACCAATATTATTATAGATCCATGATAGGAACACATATGTCTTTGCGTTGTTGTTGGTTTTGATGGTGTTTCAGTGCGCACCACCTTAATTAATCATTTAATAGCGTTAGGTAGAGAACATTCAGGATTAAGACAAACATTGACGAGATTCATAAAAGTCTTACCTTGTGCCTGAACTCCCGGGCCACTTTCCGCTCCATGTTTGAGAGAGAAAAGCAAAAACAGCGATGAGAAAAAAGAAAAGACGCGAGTGAAGTTTGACAGGACCCAGTGACGACACCATCAAGTTAACTCATGAGCGTGAGATTTCCGGTTGTACTTTCAAAGTAAAGCGATTTATTCCGGAATTAAAATAAAGCTGGCGTTTTTTCTTCTTTCTTAAACCATCAACAAAAGTCAAACTATGTACCTGAGTAACTAGTTCCTGACTCTATAACAGTTTATTTTTGTCATGCATTTGTCACATCTTTAGAGCAGCTTTTTTAAGACAAAAAGAGGACCACCGTTACACAGCCAATCATCTCTCATGGCTCTTTCGGTCTCTTTTTTAGAGATAGTGTCTTTTTTTATTTTATAAATCCCAATTAGCCAAAGTGGCCAATCGGGGAGCCTTTTAGTTTCACATTGCTGTTAAATTTATGGTTCGTTTTTGATTTTTGAAGATTGTTTGGCTGACAACAATTATTTATTTGATAATGATAGGACTATGTTTTAATTGGCTGTGCTTATTAAGAAGCAAACTTTAGTTGTAGAGCGCCCCTTGAAGATTGACTCACAAGTTGCTTCAAAAATTAGAATTTGACCGTTAAAAACACATTAAAAATGCAATAATTCACATGATTTTAAGGGAATCTTCTGCCACATATTTGTTATTTCCCTGGGCTTTGAACTAATTTTTAAAACATGTTTCTTTCATGATTCTAGATTCATGCTATACATTACACACACATTTTGTCTCCTTATTTGAGATGCACTGAAACACATCACTCTACATCCTCCCAGAGTTGAACAGTTCATAGGAAGAGGACAGGATAGTGTAGGTTTCCATGTTCAAAACTCTTAAGTCTAGAAGTTGTTCTCTTGCCTTGTTGATCAAAACGTTAGACATTCATTATACAAAAACCCAAAGACCTTTAAGAAAAAGATAAACAAAGTGTCCACAAAATACTTTTATTTTTCCCAAAAGAAAAAACACATTTTCACAACAAAACATCACTGTCAGGAGGAGTTGGTTGTGTTTACTGCTGAAAAAAAAACAGGGTAATGGCATAAAAATTCATTTAAGTTGTAGTTGTTTCATAATTATCTGTTGAAAAAAACCTCACCTTTCCCTTCTGGTTTTGAACAGGCACAAACAGCTTAAACTCCGCCGGCAACTCATCCTCAGCATAAAGTCTGTCTGAAAAATAGATTCTCCTTATGCGGCAGTTGGCATGGATCTAGAAAGACAAGATTTTATTTGCCATTTGCAATTAAAACCACATTGAAAAAACTGCCATGCGATGCAGTATCAGGTGTACTTACTTGTACCCTAAGCGTCTCACTGTAGTTGGTGCCATAGGCTCTCCTGGTGAAGTCCGACAGGTTGAACTGAATCTGGTTCCAGCCATCGTCGAGCCGCATTGGCATTGTGCAAATAAACGGCTTCACTCGCGTTGTGCTCTGATAGTTACTTGCCCTGAACCTCCGGCGGACATTTTTGTCATCTAATACCTTCAAAAGAAAACATTTATAAAGTAAAGATGATTAATAATAATACTGAAAAAGCAGCAGGGAGATTGTAAAATGTTCTAGAGCTGTACCTGGACTTCAAAAGTAAAATATTTCTTTAGGTTTTTGACAATCATCACCAGAAATGGGAGCTTGATGCCCAGTGTCTTCTTTGGGTCTGCAGGACACGTTATATAGGTAGTACTGCAAGGACAAAACATGAATGAGTAATTAAAATAATTCTGGAATTAAATTAGTCATTACATTAAAAAAAATATCTCCAACCTGACATTGGCCCCTTCCACCTCAAGCACCGAGGAGTGGATGTCATTATCTGTAATCCTCTTTATGTGTCCATTTCGCACCTTAAAATATCAATAACATATTTTCAATTATGCACAATATAATAAATAATTTCTTAAGTGATAAAAGGATTGTAATATTCAGTGTTTTGACATTATGACGTTCTTATGTTCTGAGTTGTTTAGTAACAGGGGCAGTTTCCGCACAATGTTCTGTAATGTGGGCAGCGACAAACACATTTGGTTTGATCGATGTTGTATTGTAATTAACGCTAAATGAGTATTCCTGCTTTTCTGGACTCCAGTGATTAACGTAAGGTTTGATTATTACCAGCTACAACCAGCCTGCACGTGCATTAATATATTTAACACCAATTGTGCAACACCTGGGGCACATAAGGCAGCCCCGCTAGTGATTCTGAATAAAGGAGATTATTTTTCAGGCTTTAGCTAGCATTAGCTAGCTAATTGCTAATGATGCTCGGCATAATTTTGGTTAACCTACCTTTTTGTCCCATATTTGTAGAGGTTTGCTGCCAATGCTGTATAAAATAGACAAAAATCCGCTCTGAAAGGTATTTTTAAACATTTTTGGTTGAAAAACGCATTTATTATGCGTGCGTTTGTTTACAATTTTTGTTTCCGCGTCCCCTACGAAACCGCTTCCGCTTGAAACCGTTCCGGTTCCCTAGTGTTTCCGGTAACAGATGTAAATGCAGAGAAGGTAGAAGTGGAGTATTTCAACAAGTACAACGCAAAATAAAATATAACATGAACAAAACAAAAATAAAGAAAAATGTGGGTAGTCACGTGGGTACATGGGTTCGTAGTTTTATTTTGACTGTCATGACACCAGTTTACCACAGGGGTCACTAAACGTGTTCACGTTCACATTTATTCTCACGAAGAAATTTAGGCGCCTGCGTTTCCGGGTTTTAAATTTAGTGGTGAGCGAACGGTTATTATTATTATACATCCATCAGTAAACTACGCTACTTCTTTTCAAAGGGTGACACAAACGTAAGAAAACAGTAAAGGGCCAATATCAATGGCGTTGGTACAAACATTTAGCCTTAGTTTTCACAGTAAATTGTGTCTTGAGCTAGTTGTGTTACTCTCCATGACGTTCATGGCAACACAAACACCAACAACACACGCCATCCGGGTATATGCAATGTTCATAAAGTAACGGTGTAATTTATTTGCTTTTTCTTTAGTTTAAGATGGGATCTCCAACAAAGTCTGCTGGGTCATACAGGTAAACCAAATCAACCTATAATCCAGAATAGTGTAGACATGGATCTTGCTATACAGCATTATAATGTCATGTATTTTTCCTTAAAGGTCTCACGCACATACACCTGGTCGGGCTCCAGAGTCCCCTCTTCCTTCAGTTCAGGAGCGCCTGGCGTACCTCAGACCCTCCAGAGAGCTGCTGGAGTTCTACAGACAGAAAATTGCTCAGTTTGATTCTGAACATGAAGAGCTGCTGCAGATGTTGGTGAAGTACAAAGGCATCACTGACGACCAAGTGAGATGAAGAAACCAACACAAGACTGTCTATAGAATTGTATCATGGCATTTCTAATGTACTTGCAGCATAAACTACAATGGGAACTTCGGCAACGAGAGGGAGAGATTACACAGCTGCAAAATGCTTTGAGTGACATGCAAGTCTACCTCTTCCAAGAGCGGGAGCAATCGCTGCGCCTCTATGCTGAAAATGACAGACTTAAAATCAGGTAGTTTTTCATTATTATTATTAGTATTTCTAACATGCATACATACGTTTGTTTTTATTGATTTATTTCTATGTACAGAGAGCTGGAGGACAGAAAGAAAATTCAACATCTTCTTGCCCTAGTGGGTCCAGATGCAGGCGAAATTACCTATTTCCATCGCGAACCACCTCACAAAGTATCTACCTCAACTTTGTCATTTTGTGATTATACTGCATTGGTATTCATCATACAGCCTTAATAACTGTGTGCATGTTTCAGGTTGCCATTACACAAAAGATCCCTGAGTCCACTTTAGAAGAAAATCTTAGTCTGCGACCACAAAAAATAAGGCCTGCTGTGAGCAAAAAAGGTCAGAATGTATATATTTTATTATAAAATATCATATAATTTGGTTTGTATTGAATGCTTTTGCTAGCAAGGTTTAGCAATGCTTTGTTTTACAAGGAGAAACTGGTAAAAAGACCAGCAGATCCTCAAATAAGGAAACGAATGAAAGTCTGGAACAATACAAGAATGATAATGAGACGCTCTTGCTACAGGTTAGCATAAACTAGCAAACATTAAAATGCTGGTTTTGTTTGATGGTATTTGGTATTTAAATGTACTTTACCAGGTGGAGGCTCTGCAAACTCAGATGGGAGAACAAACTCGGCTGGCAAAAGAACAGGTGGAGTCTTTGATTGAAGATATGCGGATTAAAACGGAGGAAGCACTGGCACAAGAGCAGAGAGACCGAGAACGTATCGCCGCTTTAACAGAAAAGTAGGTTTTACACCCAGTTTCCACACATTCATTAGATTCAATGATCCAATTCCTAACTTTGTCATAACATACAATTGCGCAGGTTGCAGCAAACTCAAAACTTGTTATATGACAGCACCAAAGATTTTCTACAGTTAAAGTTTGAGACACGAGCTCTGGAGAAAAGTTGGATGGCTGAGAAGGACAAGCTGCTCAGGGAGATGGATTCTTGCCACAACCGCCTCAGAAAGCAAAGCCCCACTGATGTTCCCATGAACCGCCCTCAGCATGTACCACTGCATATGCCTCAGCACGTGCCACGGCAAATACCACTGCAAATGCCACAATACTCAAATAAAGAGGAAGTAAAGGTATGAGAGTAGAGAATGTAACTCGACTCGATTCCAGAGTTTTTGCTTCTTTATGTTTGAGAACTGCCATTTATTTTCTCTGCGATACTCAAGACACACTCACACTTTCAAATCTGCAGAAGATTAGCCCCATCTGGCAGAAATGGAAGTGCTTTTAATAGTTTATTTCATTGGAACATTCTAACAACAAAGGGATATTTCTATTTCAAATGTACTCGATATATTATGAGCCATGGGTGTCATGTTTATCACTTCACAACAGGCAGAAGCACTTTCATATTTTTGTCACTTGATATTATTATTGAAGGCTAATCTATTGTGTGTCCGCAGGCATTACAAGAAGACTTGAAGCAGGCCCATCGTCTTGCAGAGATGTTTAGAGAACAATGCGTGGCGCTTGAGTCTGAACTGGCACAAATCAGAGAGGAGGGGGATGTGGGAAAGGAAATCTTTAAGGTAGAAAGTTATTCATTTGCGACTGACATTTGTCCTGATTGTAAAATTGTGCCGTATATATAATGTGTGTGTGTTTTTAGGAGCGTTCAGATAAAATGGCTAATCGTCTTCAGCTCATGACCCAACGTTACGAAGCTTTGGAGAAAAGAAGAGCTATGGAGGTAGAAGGATTCAAGACGGACCTAAAGCACCTTAGACAGAAGCTGAAAGATGTAGAAAAACAACTTCTCAAGGTTTGTAGTATGACACCAACACATGATTATATTCTCGACAAATGAATATGCAATCTCTTAATTTGCCTTTAATAGGTAACCCTGAATGTTGGACCTAATCAGGATTTGGCAATTCTGCATGAAGTACGTCAGACCAACGCCAGAACCAAAAAGGTCCAGGGTGAGCTCATGACTCTAAAGGCAAAAATCTATGGACTGGAAAATGATCTTCGCTTTAGCTAGAGAGTTTTTAGTTTGTTTTTGTCTAGGTACACATTTTATATTCATGCCTTGTTCTTTTCATTCATGCACTGTGTTGATATTACTACTACTGATGGCTTTTAGATGTTTATTTTAATAAATAAGTAAAACTAATGACTGAATTTCTGGATAAATATGAAAAGTGACCAATAATGATCATGTTGCATCATACATCGATTGTAAATGAAGATTTTTGTAAATAGGTGATTTTACAAAATTTAAGGTCCTGCAAATGAAATTACTAAATATTATCATACATAGAGCACCTTCAATTTTAAAGCTCTAAGTTTTAGCACTGAAATTGTGAATCAAGTGCCACCCCCGTTCTCTGGTTTGGCTGTCAGACTGACGACTCAGTGAGGGCTGTGTGGTTCGTAAGTTCAGCACATCTTTTAGACAGTCCACCTTTTCCTCTAATAGAGACGGACAGTGGAACGCTCCTCCCACAGACCTAAAATTACAAACAGACTTAAACATTTTCACCAGACATCTGACACTGGCTGACATCAGAACAACAATCGTGCACTAATGTTACTAGTGTCTAATGAATTGTACTTTTGATTAATCCTATATATGTACATTTTAAATGCCTGCATTTATGTCCTAAAAGCCTCCTGTGAACAAATGTTGAAAATTAGAAATTGAAAAATAAACCCATATGTTCACACAAAAGACATTATAAAACAGATTAATATATGAGATGCTGTGTAGAGTAGACACGCCCTTTTCCCCGCCTTTTTATTTTTGAATTACTAGTACTGACCGGACTGTACCATGGATCTATATCTATAATAATAACTGAACCACAGAGAACCACATGTTAACATGGCGCTAGAGGGCGGTGTCATTTATTCTCGTTCAAAGCCTGCGAGAAGAAGTTGTTACGCATGCGCAGTTCTTTGTTTACCTACCGCTAGATCTATGACTTTAATGTCACTCTTTTGAACTCGTGGAAAACATCTGGACTGTTCTGATCTCTGCCTGCGAGACTTCACCATGTCCCTCCCTGTAGTTTGTTATTGTTGAGGCAATTTTGAGGCAGTGTTTTATCAGTTTGGTCCATGCTTTTCTCACTAACCAAGAATGCAGAAAGTTCAGTTGTGGAAAAGTGGCTGGCAGCTTCTGAAATCTGGCTTTGAAGGAGCGTCAAGTCGACTGAACAAGAATGCTCCATCCTTACGTTCCTACTGCCAGGTAAAACCATAGATTGTAAATATGAAAACACATACCAGTCACTTCTAATTAATTAAAATCCCATTAAAACTGGTGGATCTCTTTTTAAAGGGTGTTCTGGCCAAGAGGCATTATCAAACACAACCCTTTAAACATATATATCAAACTTGTTTTATTGTATGTGTTTGTCTGGTGCACACTGGAGTACTTTAGCACTATCCATACCAAATGTGACATGTAAATTTCTCCTTGTGAGATAAATAAAGCATATCTTATCTTATCTTACTGTACTTACTGTCATTAAACAAACAATATATATGTTAAAGGTATATAGGAGGATTTTCCCACATTTTAGGAAAGAACCGCCCTCTTCACCCTCCAGAAGCACCAAAATGAAAATAATCCTCCTATATTCCTTTAAAGTATGACAGCATTGCAGTATTGGATTGCAGAAGTGTGTCAAAATCATACAATTCATTGCAGATGAAAAAGTTATTATTCAACAAACGAACAAATTTGTTTTGGTCACTTGTACAATTATACACATTTTACAGGAGAGAAAGACCGAAGGGGCGTAGTCTGAAGCTAATGCTTACTTTGCCTACTCGTTTTACAGTGCAATTAGTATGAGTGAATGTACACAATAGGATTTACATAAGCAACTGTATAAACATCAAGATTCTGAGTTCCTGTAATCATCCAGAATGATACTTTTAAACATGACTTAAGTTCATTTGGACATCCATCCCAGAGATCAACCCCTCTAACAGATACACATTTCATTACATTAGTTCTACATTTTTGCTTCATGAGCCTCCAGGAACGTGACACTGATAATAAACATGTTGCTTTAACCTGTTTTATTGTACTCAAGGTAATGTCCCTACGGGCGGCACGGTGGCTGAGTGGATAGCACTCTCGCCTCTCAGCAAGAAGGCCCTGGGTTCGAATCCTGGTCGGACCAGGGCCTTTCTGAGTGGAGTTTGCATGTTCTCCCCGTGTCTGCGTAGGTTTCCTCCGGGTACTCCGGTTTCCCCTACCACTAAAAATATGTCCAATAGTTCTGGCATGCGCCTCCTGTACTGGCGACCCCGCTCCCATCTCTGTGTGGGGTGAGAGACAAATGCCCAAAATTAACAATTGTAAACCGCTTTGAGACTCAGATCTGCAGTGAAAAGGCGGTATATAAATAAAAACTTACTTACTTACTTACTTACCTACAGTTAACGTGTGACTAAACATGTCCCCACTCTAGAGCTCCGGTTCTTTTGGGCTCCTCTTTGATATCGACGGGGTGCTGGTTCGGGGCAGGACTCCGATCCCTGCTGCTAAAGAATGCTTCAGGAAACTAGTGGATCAGGATGGGAAATACAAAGTGCCTGTGGTGTTTGTTACGAATGCTGGGAATTGCATGCGGCAGACCAAAGCTGAACACCTGTCACAACTGCTGGACACGGAGGTAAAAATCATCCTCATTCCTACTGTTCTGTAACTTGTATATTTTCAACATTTCTCTTTACGGTTCTGTCAGATTTCCCCGGACCAGGTGATGCTGTCCCACAGTCCTTTGCGCATGTTCACGCAGTTCCATAAGATGTGTGTGCTGGTGTCTGGCCAGGGTCCGGTAGAAGAGGTGGCTCACAAGTATCCTACCAAACCCGACGCTCCGAGGGTTAATATTGACCTTTCAAATCCACGTCATGTTTGGCCAGTGTGGGTCTGTTATCAGTGTTTTCCTCACACTTTGCTCCATTCAGAAGCCTTTGGCCACAGAATAGTCTTGTTATAGTAGTTAGTTAAGCTTTATTGAAGGGACAATGTAAGGCAGGGGTCTCCAACCTGTAGCTCGACACCCTCTTCCAGGTAGCTCGCCAAAGGATTTAGGATTTAATAAGCAAATGAAATGATATACTTAATATTTTAGATTGTATTCTTCATTATCAGTATTTATTATTGTATAGTCACTAGTAACAAATATGTGATGATAAATAATACCCATTATCAGGCTCGTTCAAACTAATATATCAACACATTTTTCCCAGGGCCACTTAAAGGAGTAGCTCTCTGCCTTTATCGTCCTGGGAAAGTAGCTCTCTGCGTGAAAAAGGTTGGAGACACCTCATGTACGGAGACATTAAGCTCATAGAGACATATATTCTGCACCAGATTATAGTTAAATCTGAAGTCTCTGGTCAAAGAAAAATAAATTACTATTTACAGTATGAAAGTGCATCCATCCGTTCTCTATCAACAACACTTTTCCATTCCCTACATTTCATTCATTCTGCATCAGTTACATTTACATTTCCTAGGGCTAAATATATTGATAAAACTGTATTACGACACATGAGATAAAACACAATCTTCAATCAGTGCCGACAGGTTTGGCGTCAACAGCCACTTTTTCAGTTCACAGGTAAAAATATTGTAACTTGCTTGATTTTTGAGTTCAGTTGGGAGATTATTCCATTCTTTCATTGTTTTATGTGAAAATGCCCATTGCGCGATTGCATGTATAGACGTACTTGCCGATATAATCACAGAAAACGTATAGGTACTTTATAGTAAAAATATGAACTTGAGAAAGTAAAATACATGCATAAGATAATCCAAAATATATGAACCAAATACATTTTCTTAAACAAAAACTACAGTCTGGGGTTTGAAGACGTTGTGACCATGGACATGCTCAGAGATGGATATCCACTCTTAGACGTTGTGGATCACGATAGACGGCCTAAAGATACGGTACGTGTCTCACTCATGATCAGAGAATTGCATGCTCACAACAACATGCTAACTTGTTTTTATATTATTTAGATACCACCAACAAAAGGGCTACAGAAAATAGATGGTAAACTCTTCTAGACGACGATTCTTATAATTTTCCAAAACTAACTTCTTTGTCTGCTTCCATAGCTGTCATTTTATTCGGTGAGCCGGTCAGATGGGAGACAAACCTCCAGTTGATAGTTGATGTCCTCTTGACGAACGGCAGCCCTGACCACAACTGGAACACGGTGCAATACCCTCACATCCCTGTTCTCGCCTGCAACATGGACCTCTTGTGGATGGCGGAGGCAAAAAATCCACGGTGTGACGATAGACCAGATCAGATAGAAACAGGCAATTTTAAAACACAGAACACATTTCTAAACGTGTATATATATATATGTGTGTATTTGGTTACAGATTTGGGCATGGCATGTTCCTGGTGTGTTTGGAGAGTTTGTATAAAAAGATTACAGGTTATGACTTGAAGTATGAAGCCCTGATCGGTAAACCAAGTGTGGTGACTTACAACTACGCAGAGCTGCTCATTAGACAACAGGCTGAGGGACTGGGATGGACCAAACCTGTCAAGAGGTTATATGCGATAGGGTAGGTGATTCATATTTGTTATTTTTATCAAAGAGTATATAGATAACAAGAGGCGACACTCTGTTGTATTGAGTTTCGCCTCTTGGTTCTTCTCTGCTCTTTGATTTGACTTCTAAAACACTGGTTCGCACTGGTTTTCTCGTCCACAGTGACAATCCAATGGCGGACATTTATGGTGCCAATCTCTACAATCACTACCTCAAAATAGCTCATCAAACCGAAGTACAGATGAAGGATAAAGCCGGGTCTGGGGAAGCCTCTTCATCTTCTTCTTCTTCAGGACTGGGGAGGTCTGCGTTAGAACCAGGGCAGGAGCTTCCGGAGGGCTGCAGATCCGTCTTGGTTTGTACTGGAGTGTACAGCAGAGACCAGGAGGAGCTGCCCTCAGACGCCTCTGAAGTCACCGAGCAGAGAATCTTTCACGGTCACAGGGACTTCCGCTTTGATCCCAGCCTCACGCAACCATCGTTTGTGGTGGAGGATGTGAAAGAGGCGGTGGAGCTCGTGTTTGAGCAGGAAGGCCGCTCCCTGTAGCATTTCTAGGGTCTATTTTAATGTTACGATTTTAATTTCTTCTATATAATAAGATCAGGTGCTGTATGATTGTGAAAGAATGACTGAAATTAGTCCACATGCATTTTATGAATACAAATGTTTGTTTATATTCTTTATAAAGGGAATGTAGCATTACTTCTACATAAGTTACCCATCATAAGTTGCCATATGTGCCATACATTTATTATACTCAAAATTCAAACACAAATGGGTTTCATATCAATACAGGGTGATGCAGACTCATAATAACATGAACATTCTGATTAAAAATTCACTGAAATGTACTACATTTATTTTCAAATTGCATAATATTGGACAAATAAATAATATGGTTATTTATGAAATGCATTTTCACATTGATCATTTACATTTGAATTATGAATGTAATAAACCTGGCATATGAATAAGCTACAAACCAATTATCTGCAGGAACAACATAATGCACTATTTACTGTTTTTTTAAGTCTTATTGCTACTTTTACAGTTTCAATTTACTTGTATTTTCCTTGTGGACTGTGTAACCAACAAGTACAAATGACAAAAATGACAATAAAAAGTTAAAATATATACTATGCTCCCTTTCCCATTTTGCAAATATTGTGTAAACCAGGGGACTCCAACCTTTTCCCAACTAAGAGCTACTTTTTTGGGTTGAGTGAGAGATGAGGTGCAGTTCGAAAACCATAAAACATGAATTTGTGCACAGTTAGGTCTGAATTTACAAAAGTCACGTGAATCATACATTTTAAACAGATTTTCTATTTAGGCTATGTCCATCTTTCAATACAGGCAATTTTAATTAATAAGGTACTTGTGACTTAATTATTCCACTGTTTTTTTAACCTGCAAGTCAGTCTTATCTCTTTCTATGTTACAGATAAAATAAACTTTAATAATCTCACAATGGAGAAATTTACATGGCCAAATCCTAGAAGAGTACCGTACCTTTTTACCTATTCCTGGTCTGTACTCTTTGAAGACACTATTTTTAATCCCCTAATGCTCATACGTAACTCTAGAAGTGACTTTGCTGAGATTCTTGTCTTTGAGCTATAGGTTGGAGACCCCTGCTGTAAACAAAACCACCCTCCAGAAATAACTTAAATCAATAGGATAGGGTTATTTTGGTTCTTTTATACCAGACAATAGTAAGTTAGCGATCTTAATACCTTATTACCTACTATTGTCTGGTATAGAAGAACCAAATACTATTAAAAAGACAGGATGAACCTTCCTAAACTATTAAATCAATATGTTCACAATTAACACTCCACTGGTAATTCCCTTTACTCTCGTCAGCATTTACAGTTCCTCTCAGGCGTAAGGGCCCCGTGGACTGTGTGAGAACTGTTCAAGGTGAAGTGCGGAGCCTCCAGGGAGCTCTCGTCTATGACCGTCACACCGGTCCTGGCCATCAGCTCTCTGGCCATGAGGACAAAGGCTGCCTCAATGTTCTGCGCGGCTTTGGCTGAGGTTTCCAGAGCGGCCAGTGCACCGTGCTTCTCTGCAAGTGTGCACGCATCCTCAAATAACACCTGTCTATTGGTGTGGAGGTCCGACTTGTTGCCTGAAATGAAAAGAACCATAACATAACCAAAGGGTAGAAACTCAATTTAGTTTTTGGTTGATTTTTTATGTGTTTATTTTGGTCAATTGTTTGTTTAATAACAGATTATAAATTCACTGATTGTATCAACACCAAAAAAGGATTGTGCTGAAACTCCTGGCATCACGTAAAATACAGGTCATTAGCTACTTTCCCACAACAACTATGTAGAAAATAAAATAAAATACATATTACTGATTTCAAACTCAAAATACATATTTGTTAGAACAACGTTTTTTTTTTGTCCACAATATTTTATTATTACACTAATTCATTATTTCACATTTTAAGGTAGTTTTAAATGTTGATAATGTATTAACTAAAAGGTATAGGAGTATTTTACCAAGTTTTAAGAAAGAACCGCCCTCTTTGAACAGAACTCTCTGGTCTCATTTGACAAACACGTATCACCAGAATGATCTTTAACTGATAATTAAGATCATTTCACATTTTTTCTCCAATGACGGACACACATCTGTTAATTAGTTTGTTAGTTCTGGATTTTCTAATTGAATCAGACCTCTCCAATTATAGCAACTTTTTTCTTATTTTGAAGAAAGCTTGAACACCTGTAGGGAATATCTGTGTTTTCTGATGTTGTTTGACGGTTATAGAGTAATAGTTATACATGCCTATCAGAATGACGATGACACTGGCAGCTCCATATTGCTCCACTTCTCTGATCCAATGACAGACGGATTCGAACGTAGAGCGCCGTGTGATGTCATAAGTGACCATCGCCCCATGAGCGCTGCGGTAGTAACTCTGGGTGATGGTCCGAAAGCGCTCCTGACCAGCAGTGTCCCACACCTGCAGCTGCATCCAAGCACAACACACATCAGTCAAACACGCTCTTGACGTTGAATAATATTGTCAATAATTTCACACAAGTATAAAAAAACACAACTCCTGACTTTGCAAAAAATCTTAAAGGAAATATATCATGGAAAATCTACTTTTTCTCTGTTTTACATGTTCCAACAATGTTCTTCGGTCATAGATCTCAATTGGTTTTTTAAGATCTTTTAGATCTACCTGCATGTGCGTGTCAGACCTCTGAAGCTAAGCAGGACAGTGCCTTGTTAGTACTATGATGGGAGACCTCTGGGAACACCAGGTGCTACAGTGGGGCAGCTCTTATCTGCAAAATGCCAATGTTATTGTGTCCTTAGGCAAGACACTTCACAGACATTGCCTGAATGAGTTTTGTGTGTGTGTGTGTGGTGTACGTGTGTGTGAGTGTGTGTGTGTGTGTGCGTGTATGTGTGTGTGAGAATGGCTGGACGGAGTGGCCAAGGGCAGAAACTGGTTGCCTCGCTTATGTCAGTGTGTCCCAGGGCAGTTGTGGCTACAACAGTAGTTCATCACCACTGTGTATGGACTGAATGAATAATGAGTGTCTGAAAAAGCGCTGCATAAAACCAATGCATTATTATCATTATTATTACGGAAAATATACCTTTTCTCTCCCTTTTCTCCATTTTACAACATTATTTTTAATCTGTCACAGACCTGGAGTTGTTTTAAAACATTAAAAATAAAATCAACTCTGCCCTCTGGTGGTAGGACAGGCGGATAGCATTGTTTAACCTTGATACTTGTGTCACCATACATTTTACTTACATTATTTCACATTCTAAAACATGCAATGACAAAGTCTCATAATTATTTTTTTACAGGCAAAAATAATGCATAATCTTTATTCTTTAACATACAGCTCAAAAGACGTTCTTCACAATGAAATGTTTTATAAATAAACAAACAAGACACACACAAGTGGCCCCTTACCTTCACTTTCTTTCCATCGATGTCGAGTGTCCGAACAGTGAAGTCAACTCCGATAGTGTTTTGTTGCTTCTCAATAAAAATTCCAGACTTGAAGCTTTGCACCACACAGGTTTTTCCAACATTCGAATCCCCCACCAGGATGATTTTAAAAAGAAAGTCGAAAGAATCCTCAAGCTCCAGCTCAGCAGACTGCATAGTGAAAGTGAAAAATATTCAACAAAACACACTGAGCTTTGACCTGAGCAGCTGAACTGGTTCCATCTGAGCTCTGTACACAATGATTTTGGATATTCAAAGACCAAACTGTCACATCCTTAAACAATAAATTATACTATTATTTGCCTTGGCCTTTTAAGGTACTTGTTTGCACTCTATTTCTAGGGATAGTGCTGTGGTGTAGTGTGCCCTTTAGACTCCGGCATTGGCTGCCCCCTCTGACTGTAGCTGCAGTTTCATTCTGGAAAAGCAAAGACACGCCTTACCTGTCTGCGTGTGCTCCAGCCACCTGCCCACCGGCACCACTGCATCTTGGGATGTAAACTTATTTTTCACACATGTGCTTGGAAACCTGGACAAAAAAAATAGCATGTAATAATGATCAAAAAATTTAGGATGAATATGGAGGCTACCACAAGTTTTTGGCAAGCATCCATCACATTCTATTGTACAATTCAGTATGTTTTTAGTTACATTTTGGGAAAATAAAATAATAAATAATAATAAAAAGCACACTAAAACTACGACCTATATGAGGTATGATAACAATGGAGGCCTATGCATAAGAAGTTGAGAACAGCAAGACAGGTTTTGAGCAAATACCTTGAAGCAATCTCTCACTCATAAAAGTAAACACTAGATCAATTGCCCTTTGGACCACACTGCATTGCATTGAAGTCTTTCCTCTCACATTCTATACATTATAAGCAGAATAGAATAGAATACATTTACAATTATAAACATGTCAAAAACACATATTTAAGCATTATATTTTCATCTGTAATAGATAAGTAATTAAGTACCTTTTAAGTCTTCAAATACACTGAGCAGAGTGAGATGTGGCTTAGGGAATGGGCATTCAGTCACACACGCACTCGCTATCCACCCCTGCTTGTGCTTGTCGTCATCTCAGCCCACTAAAGAACAAGACACAGCTGGACACTAAACAATGAGTGTGAGTGTGACAGCCCAGGCCACAGTCCCACAGACTCAGGTCTATCTTTGGCTGTGATTAGCCACCACCGCATGTTATGTGATTGTGAGCCAGTCTTGTAAATTACTAATACAGAGACAGGCATCTGGTTGGATGACTAAATGCCAGTAATGCAGGAGATTAGAAATGACACAACTTCAGAATGGATAATAGACCAGACGACAGAGACCACGGAATTTGGTATGTAAATAAAAATATTGTGATTAAAAGGTTCTTTATACACAATGTCAAGCATCACTTTTGGTTTAAGTTTACTGTTTGACATGACATTACAAAAGACATAAGCCATCATTCATAATAACATTTTATTTTAAAAAACATTTTTTTTTATGAAAACATAATAAAACACATATCCCAAGAGCGACTTTCGAAAATGAAAGTAGAAAAGCTCTGAAATACAATGTCACGATGGCTTTATACAGATTTGTCTTTAGTGTCGTGTCATCTCCTCTGCACTGACTGAGCAGAATTGTGCCGCCTCGAATGAGAACTGAGGCTGTGTTGTCCTTTTGGTTTTCTCTGCGCTGGTCGGTCAGTTGTCTTGCTTACGGTTTCCGGGGGGACTGGGATTGGCTTCCAAGGGATTGGGTTGTAGAAGCTGGGAGATGGGTAAGCTTTTCCATATGGACCTGGTGAAAAATATTTATTAAATTACACTAAATTTCTGTGTCCTTAAGTAAATAAGTACTGTTGATGTCAAGTGTGTACAATGTAATTCATAATGCGTTAGGAGAAATATTTACTTGAACAAGCCGATTTGGGATTGAATGTGCTTTTAGCTTTGGAGTGATTAAGCCATTCCTTGAACTTCTCATCGGCCTTTCTGCGGCGTTCCTTTTCTTTCTCATCTTTCAGTGCTGCTTCTTCCTATTTGCAACCACAGACAATCTTAGATTATTATCAAGAAAACTGTTAAACCACTAGAACGGTAAAATAAACTATTACCTTCTGTTTCCTTTGTTTCTCTGCCTTCTCCTGATTTTTCTTTTGAAGCCATTCTTTATATTTTTCTTGCACTTTGAGTTCAAGCTCACGCTGCTTTTCCATTTTTATCATTAGTGCTTCTTGTTCTTTGCTTTGTTTTAGATCTTGCGCCTGCTTTTCCTACATTAAAACACAATGAGTAACAGTAATCAGTCACAATGTCACATTAATGTCCACACACAGTTATTTACCTCTTCTCTTTTCACCTTCAGCCATTCCTCTATTTTTTGATTTATCATGGCAATCTTCTGTTCGTTGTCCTTTTCTTCTTGTCTTTTCTTTTCTTTAAGTAACTGCTCCTAATTGTCGCACACATTAGCATCAGGATTTACATCATTTCATGCAATAGGACTGTTGGCTGAACAAAAGAATAACAATAGATAAGGCTTGCCTCCAGTGCCTTCTTTTCCAACCTGATCCTATCTTCTTTTGCCTTATTTACAAGCCACTGTTCCCAAGCAGTGAGTGAGGTCTTCACTTGTGCTACAGAACTCTGCAGCTGACCCGAGGGTGTTTTTGGCAACTCACACCTGCAAAATACAGAAAACATATGGCGTTAGATCTACGTTAGTTCACGGAAGTGCTTAGTATAGTATAAACTTGGTATAGCTTACCTGTCTGACAGCAACGAGTAATCCATTCCCCCCTTAGGGGAAGATAGTCCACTTGATCGACTATCATTGTCTTCTTCGCTGTCAAAACTATCGTGAAAGATGGGGGATAAGAGAGAAAACGTATCTTCATCGTCAGAAAGGACCCCGACATCTAAATCCAGTCGAGGAGGTTTGAGAAAGTCTTTTCCTCGACTCCTGGACTTCTTCAGTGGAGTGGAGCTGAAGCCGTTTGGGACGAAATTGGACATTCCTTGGTGAATTTACCTAATGTAACACAAAACGAGTTTGTGTATTTTAGCATTTATTGTCAACTCTCCCAGTCTCCCAGAACAATCACAGTGAACAAGCTAGCTTAGCTAGCACAAGCGCTAATGCTAATGCAAAATCTTAGCGTAAAAGTTGGTTAGCTAGCATTAGCTATTTAAACTAACGCTGAAGTCGCTGAACAAACAACATTACTTTGATTCAGGGATAGCTACTCTGATTTCTTACCTTACGCCTGCGTTATTACCAGAGGTCTGCAAACAACTCAGTCTCACAGGACCACAGCCTGATCTGGGTTATACACACACACGCCGCCGCAGGAGGGACGCTGTTACCATGACTCCGCTCACTCGTTTGCTGCCTCTCCAACACTCATTTAACACACTGACTCTAATAACAGCCAGAAACCAAGCAAATGAGCGCGCAGAGGGTGGCTATTTCTGCACTTCAGTGAGACATTTGTTTAGCGTTTGTCATCTGCATGAGCTCCTAATGTCCAAAGCAGGCTTATTATTATTTATTATTATATTATTATTATTATTATTTTTTAGGATTTCGTTAATCGTTATATATAGTACGTAAAACAAAAATACACAGAGCTTGGAACACAGCATGTTAGTTACCTGTTATTTATGAATTGTGTGACTTGTGATGTTGTCATATGACATTTCTCATCTTAGGTTTTGATAAACATCACATACAGTCTTTGACCACCACAAGCCAAAAGCTGTTCTGCAGCATGTGCACGTGTAGGTGTGTCTCTGAGCCTGAGGTGTGAGATAGTCCCACAGTTCGAGTCTGATGAGCAGAAGAGGCCACTTTCACCGTAGGGGTAAACAAGCAAACAAGCTGGAACTGTTATGGCAAAAGACCACCGAAGACTGTCTCATGGAAAGCAACAACTGCACAAGGTTCCCCTCAGGACAGCACCACAGCCTGAACTTCGTCCATCACGGAAGTCCATAAAGAAAGTTCTAATCATCATCTGTGTTCTGCTAGTAGAGTTGTGTGAGCGATTCACATTCTTTGGGATTGTATGCAATATGATTCTGTTCTGCACTGTGAAGCTGGGGTACGACAACTACCTGGCTGCATTCATCAATCTGATGTTTGTCGGAGCCAGCACACTGACCCCAGTCCTCGTGGGATGGTTTTCTGAAACATACTTAGGAAAGACAAAAGTCCTCTACCTGTGTGCATTTCTTCATTTCTTTGGTAAGTCTTGTCACTTATATTATATTTGTGTTTATGTCTAAAATTATAACCTATACAATTACACTGAAAACACTCAATATAATCCTTACTTTAAGGAACAGCTATGCTTCCTGTGGTGGCATTTCCTTTTGAAGATTTCTACATTTACAATCATCACATCACACATCAGCTGGAGCCTCGGGAGCAGCAGATTCTGTTTTATACTGGCCTTCTGGCAGCAGCCTTGGGCATTGGTGGTATCAGAGCAATACTATGTCCTATGGGAGCCTACAGCCTACAAGGTTACAACCAGCACCAGCTTTTGTCCTTCTTCAACTGGTATCATTCTATCAGACTAAATAGTTGTTAGACACGTTAATGTTACAAAGGTTGAAACGAGCGGATTAGATTCAGTAATTGTTATTGTGTTATATGCAGGTTCTACTGGTTGGTCAATCTGAATTCCACCGTAGTATTTCTTGGCATAGCATATATCCAACAGTCGGTGGCAAAGAATCTTGGATTTCTCATCCCTTTCACTTCTGTGTTACTGGCTCTCATGGCCATAAACATGGTTCGCAATAAACTTACATACAGGCCAAAGAAAGGTATGATAAAGAGATGCACACAAATGTACAGCTGCTATTAATATTCACAGTGACCATAGGCACTTGTGGTCTTTACACAGGGGGTTCTCTGCTTACCACTCTGGGAGTCTTCTTAAACTCCTTGAGGATGTGTTGTATCCACCATCGCCACATAAGTGGAGAAGTCACTTCGTGGCTGGATCGGGCCAAAGAGAACAATGGGGGACGTTACAGCGAGACACATGTGGAGAATGTCAAAGTCCTAGCACGGCTTTTCCCTCTTTATGGTCTTCAACTGTTCTATCGAGTCTGCATAACACAAGTACAAAGCATAAGAACGATACTCATGAAATGTAATTATACAAAATGCAAAATTTACAAATACATTTTACCCCACAGATTCCCTCAGGTTACTACATACAAACTATGAACTCAAACCTTCATATGGGTGACTTTCTCTTGCCCATTGGGGTAATGAATGTCATCAGCATCGTCCCTCTGCTGTTTCTGGCCCCGTTGTTAGAGTTGGTCACCTCCTGCTACCTCGCCATGGGAAAAGCTCCAATGGCCCCAGTTAAAGTTATTGGTATGTATTTGTGTGAGCTCACTCAGAGATTTCTTTATTATAACAGCTCATACCTAAATATTATTTTTCTGTCTTTTCCTCCACATAATGACCCCACCCTGACCACACCCAATTGTTGCACAGACCCTCTCATTCTCCCTCCCTGTTCATCCTCCCTTTTCAGCTTTGGGCCATCTTCTTGCAGCCCTGTCACTGTTGCTGGCAGGTTTTTTTGAACTTCATAGAAAGAGCTACCCTCTGGTGGAGCAAACACTCTCTGGGAAAGTCTTACAGGTCTCTTCAATGCCGTGCTACTTCCTGGCCCCTCAATACATCCTTCTTGGTATTGCTGAAGCTCTTGTGACTCCTACATGTGAGTAAAAAACATGGCAATTAACCACAGACATGTTGTGTTTGTTATGTGTGAAACTTCTGTCCGTAGGCTCGTTCATAGCCTTCCAGTTAACTCCCAGTCATATCAGAGGAATCTCACTGCACTTTCTAACGCTGTCCTATGGCGGAGGCTGTTTCCTTAGCGCTTTCATGATTATTATTTTATACTTAATCTCTGGAGGTACGGTTTTCATGAAAACAATACGTCAATTAACTGTGGTTATCCAATTAAATGTCTGAAATTCTCATCTACAGGAAATTTCTACCCAAACGTACTGCATGAAGGGAATTTAGAAAGTTTTTTCTTTCTTCTAGCTATTCTTTTGGTCATGAATACTTTAGTATTTTGGCGGATATCCTACAGGTGTGGCAACAATAATATTTCTACATAGAAGATAATGTGAGATAATTTGAAATGTGTGATATTTTTAGGTACCTTGACTTATCCGTACAGGGGAAGGCGATAGGTGTTAGCCCATTGACTGAGAAACTTCTCCAGTATAAAGCCTGTCTGCAGTTCTACAACACCATTGATCTCTCCTACGTTAACAACTCGGTCGAATCAATTATATGAATCGTTGTGGGTCAGTGAAACATGTATTTTTGATACCTGATACATAATTTCCAATTTTGCTAATCAAAGCATCAAATGTATTTTTAGCACAATGAAAAATGAAAGTAATATGTACTTTGTTTTCTGGAAAGTAAACTATTTTTATTTAATCTTTGTTGTT
This sequence comes from Knipowitschia caucasica, assembly GCA_964034765.1. Classification (NCBI taxonomy): domain Eukaryota; kingdom Metazoa; phylum Chordata; class Actinopteri; order Gobiiformes; family Gobiidae; genus Knipowitschia; species Knipowitschia caucasica. The sequence continues at coordinate 26,247,666 of OZ035842.1, forward strand.
TTTACTTTTGCTTATCTTCAATGCCCAAATCAACAATGACTCCAGGATACCAGCTCAACTACTTGACAGGATACCACCATGGATCTATAATAATAACGGATATCACAAAATACATAAGAATCCAGGAAGTTGTTTGCTAAGGATCAACGTTATTGCCAACCAATCAGATCATTGTGTTAGGCAGGATAAATATCAAGTTGAGGATGTGATCTCAAGAATGATACATAATGAGTCTATGGTTTCCGGCGTACCAGTCCCCTGAACACCACCAGGGGGCGCGTGAGACTGGTAAATAAGACTTTTCGCTACTTTTAAAACTATTTTAATGACCATTGTAAACGGTAAAGGATCAGTTCAGACCACTCATTGACCACTGCAAAATTACTTATTAATGGACCTGTCTGTTTGAGGTAGTGTATAAGGGGACGTAGATTAATATTTACAGTATAAGTATGTTTTTTTTTATTTCTGAATGTTCTTTTACTTTCATAGTATATTCATAATATAGTGTTCCTTCATAGTATGCAGGTATGACATGTGTAATATTAGAACTTGTAATTCATATTTGTAGTCACATATCAATTCCTGAAGATCTATTTTCTCTTGTATTTAAGTCCATTGTGTTTAAGATAGCTTTGTTGTTATAGATTTTTCACTGGTGATGTGGGAAAAAATCATAATATATCCATGAAAAAATAAATAACAAAAAGTGACCACGACCATAGCCTCCTGCTGCTGAGTAGGGAGTTGTTTGGTTGCCAAGGACAACGCGTAGAAAGGGAAAGGGGGAATCCACAATGGAGCTACCAGATAACCTCAGAAAACGACTGGAAGACTTTTCTAGAAATGTTTTATTTGACCCAAACAGGTCAATTAACGCCGTCACAAAAGAATACGAGCCTTTTTTGCTGAACGGTAAACGTTAAACACGCCGCTGGAAGAGTTAGCATGTAGCTAGCTAACTTAGCACAGAACAGAACTGAGCTTGTGTGTGTTTTATTTCCAGATAAACGTGTTCTGTCCAGCCTCCACCTCCAAATGTCCCTATATTTTAACGCGTGTTTCTTTCCATTTTGGTGGATTAGTGAAGTTGTGATGTTGAACCTCAAGGTAACTGAGCTCTCTGAATAAAAGTGAAATTACTTGTGTACGGAAGCCTAACGTGATTACTTTTTTAGTATCCCTTTTTACCAGACTACTACAAGTTCATCCTCGTGACTATTCTCATTGTGATGTCTTGTATTGAAGCCATTCGACTGTATCTGGGTTATTCGGGAAATTTGCAAGAAAAGGTAGAAAGCACAAACTTGCATGCTGATTAATTTCTAATGCATTTACTGTACCAATATTTATTATTATGGTAAAAGGTCCCAGAGTTGGCAGGTTTTTGGCTGTTGAGTATTCTGCTGCAGCTGCCTTTGATTCTCTTCCAGCTGTTTAATGAAGCTATTCTCATACAACCATTGGAAAGAGGTGTTCATATTGTCCAATGCATATTTTTACTAACCCAGGTACAGTAATATGTTGTTCAGTATTTCATTGTATTGTACACATGTAACCCATGTAATGGTTATATTTTGGGTTAATAGGTCTTTGCTGGCTTCATTGCACTCCAGGACCTCGTCAGACACACAGAAAGCCAGTTTCATCTAAGACAATTTGACTAACATTTTCACTCATTTTGTTATGTTGATTGTGTGTAGTTTTTTTTATTTATTAATTGTGAATGTTAAAATAATATCTAAGGGTGTACAGTGTTCAAAATATTCACATACAAAAATAAAATAAAATCTTCTTCATTAAAACTAGCACTCAAGCTTATTTTACAGTATTACTGATTGTGATGGTCATGAAAGTGGGTTTTATTTTGAGTGGTTTCTTCCAGAAATGCAATCAATTTTTACTTTTTGTATCCCCTGAAGACCACCAAAGCTTTGTGCAAGGGCTGGTTCTGGTATGGAGTTCATCGGAAGTCCTTTGAGTAGCTGCCCTCTGTTCTTTGAAGTTCCTTTGCCTTGCCTGAAACAGTAATGAGAATTAAAAGTGCCAAGGTCAGCCAAGCCTCTGCACTGCATCATGTATTCCGATTCTGAAACCTTTGGAGAGCTATCTGAAAGGGAGTGGTGAGCTACTGGCAGCTCCCAAGCTACAGGTTGGAGACCCCTGCCCCATGCTACACATGGTGCACGTATTATTGGGTAGTAGGAGAAACCAGTGGCCAAAGGGGCACACACTGCATAAACCCATCCACTGGGACACAGACCAACATTACAATTGCAATAAACACCATACTATAGTAGAGGTTTTCTTTGACAAAGAATTATGTACTGCAGATTTGATAAAACTTAAGACATGTTCTACAGATGAGAGTATGCATTGTTTTTGGGAAGCCCCAATACTTTTGGCTTGTTTCATTTCCTGTAGATAGATAGTAGATAATTTCCACTGATAAGCTATTGTCATAATAAAAAAAAGAAGTTATTGTCATTGACAATGGTGTCATTACATTTGACCACATTTTAAATACTTAAAAAAAGTATTTAAAAGATTTTGACCAAACTAACATGAGCCTTATTTTAAAAGTTACATGTTTTTTTACCTTTTGTCTGAGCTCTTCTGCAACGGCTGAAAAAAAGTCTCGGTATAAACGTTGGGACCTTGCTGATCGTTGCATGGTGTACACTTCAGAACAGACACACCTGTATGAGATTGAATATGAGAAATGTTGCTTAAATGACATTGAAAAGTGTGATAGTTAGCAGGGATTTGTTGGCAAGAGGTAAAACCAACATCAGACTTTATTTTTAAGATTCTTTACTCATCTGTAAACATGTACATGTAGAACATGTCCCAAATCAGTGCTGTTGTGAAGACCAGCTTTTTTCAACTGAGGCGACTTGCCAAAGTCAAATCGTTTTTATCTCGTCATAACTTTGAAATTTTAATCCATGCTTTTATTACCTCTCGTTTAGATTACTGCAATTCCCTCTATACCGGACTCAGTGAAACCTGACTTTCACGCCTTCAATTAATCCAAAATGCTGCTGCCAGACTCTTAACTGGAACGCGCATATTTGACCACATCACCCCTATTCTTTGTTCTCTTCACTGGCTCCCTGTGCACCTTCGTATTGATTTTAAGATTCTGTTATTTGTGTTCAAATGTTTGCGTGGTTTGGCCCCTCAGTATCTGACTGATCTGCTTGTGCCCCACACTCCGTCACGGGCTCAAAGATCAGCAGACCAGGCTCTCTTAGTGGTCCCTAAGACCAGAAAGAAGTCGAGAGGGGATCAGGCTTTTGCAGCAGCAGCCCACAGACTGTGGAATGGTCTGCCTCTGCATATTAGACTGGCGGACTCAGTTCCTGTTTTTAAGTCGCTTCTTAAGACTCATTTTTTTACTTTGGCTTTTAACTCAGTGGGTTGACTTTCTGTGCAATTTGTATTCTTGTATATGTTTCTATATTATATTGTGTTTTTACTTGTGTTCAGCACTTTGGTCAACTGTGTTGTTTTTAAAGTGCTCTATAAATAAAGTTATTATTAGTATTATTATTATGTAATAATATCTTGATAATTTTTTCATGATCAACATTGGGCACTAAGACAATGTGGGTTAAGTGTCTTGCCCAAGCCCAAGAACAAAACCATCTCTGAGGTAGGAGACCAAATTATAAATAGAATGATCTTTGATTAACCTTCAAACTTGTCATGTTGTGGCTTTAAAGTCGTTTGGCCGATGGATGATCTCTCAAGTAAAGAAGTATCTTTATAGATGTGGTCATTATTGCACTTTTCTGTGGATAAACATGTTGCCAATTGTCTATCACAAATATTGGGGACCATTTTGAAGAAGAACTCTCCTGGAGACCTGCATACAAAACAAAGCAAACAAGTAGGTTATGCACTGTATACGTCCACAAAGGTAGTGCGATATTTACTTGTCTGGCACAGGTATGGAAGAAAACCCTGAAACAATTTTTATCATTAGAATAAACACTGTAAACAGTCACATGGTTACGGTTAGTAAGTACAAACAAACCTCTGGAGACATAGGTGATTGCACGCTGCCGAGGTACTGTGCAAAGTCGCTGAGTGAAATGTCTGCAATCAGTTTGTGGTGGAAGAATGGCACTTAAATGCAAAAATTGTGAAGGGCTCCGCCATTGCGCAATATCTTTGAGAAAAAGCAAGACAAACATAGAATCCCATCTCTGAGCAGATTAAGTGCTGAAGCCACATTACGCAGTTATGTACCAGCCACACCCCTCTACAGTCTGAGATACATGCTCAAATAAAGTATTTGAAAATAATTCATTGAAAATCGTGGGTCTGGTCTGGTTATAGTTTCTTACTTACCCCTATGCAGTTGGACTGTTGGGTTTGAGTTGAGATGATAATTTCTATTGTTATAATGAGATAATCTCATATCACAGTTGTTCTAAAATATCAAATGACAATTAACAGAAGGTTATATACATGAGTTAAATTATTACAATCAGACATTTTGGATCATTCTCACCACAACAGGTTTTAGGCCTTGCCACAGAGTCACCTGACTTGGTTTGCCTGGGTGGGTGTTAACAGGAGGGATATCAAGTTTTTTTGACAGTTTTGTCACCTACAGCAAAAATAGACCAGCTCATTTATTGATCTATTTCTCATTGTATTTACACGCTAAAGTCAAACCTGGTTCTTATTTTCCTGAATTACACATCTTGCTTTTGTGGTATTTTCATGTGGCAGATCTGAGTCCTGCAGAAGAAATGTTCTCAGTAAAATACACAAAAAAGAGAATGACAGTTCACTGCTTTCATTTACCATATCTTTGCTGTCACCATCTTGGACCTTTGGTTCTGTATGCAATCTGTTCCTCTCCCTACGACTCTTGAGGCACTTTCTTTTCTTCTTCAGGAATATGCAAGAGTGCACATTAACACAGTAAGCTATCATTCATATGATTGACGCAAATACCTTTTGGGGAGTGGTTGGTCGATTAAGTAAATGCATTGGTGGTCCATCAGAATCAGTGCTATTGGAACCACTGGTGCTATGAAAAAGAAATATGTCTCCATTGTGAGATCAATCAAGTTTATCACATCTTATTTTTAATATTTTCTTGGTAAAGAACATGACTACATCCCATCACTTAGGCTGAATTAAAAATAGTGACAGGGTGTATTAAAGATAATCGTTTCTTTAAAGTAAATACCTGGTTTCGAGGTCAGAAACTTTAACGTTTGAATCAGTAAAATCTCTCCCCAGTCTTTCTTTCACCTGCTCGCTCATCAGTGCCATCAGCTCTGTCAAGCAATAATTGGTCTAAGAAGAAGATAAGCGTGCATTGACCTCAGACTTGAACCAAAACTAATTATTGTAAAATGAGATGCTTCACCTTAGAGGGATCAGGATCACAATAGTCGAGTAAAGTGTCACAGAAGCCGAAACCGAGCGACTTGAGGTCTCGAGTGCTGAAATGAGTCCCTCTTCTGTCGCCTACAATGAAAGAAGTATGAAAGAGCCAAATATATCTGATTAACAAATGTGGTTGTGTGACTTTGACAATAAAAGACAAACAAACGGACCCAGCGTAGAGCCCCCAAACGTGGCCTCCATGGTGTAGCTGTTTCGGATACCAAGTCTCCACATGGTAATGCGTCCAGTTCCTTCTTTGCTTTTCTGAACCCGGAACTTGCAGCTTTTAAAGGAAAACTGAGCCACCACATTAAAATTGCTCACATTGCAACCGTACTGTATTGTATACTGTATCAACATCACATTTATTAATTTATTCTAGTAAAAGGAGACAATTACCGTATTGTTGGCATTTTTACTCATCATCAGAGGAAAAACTCGTTCATAAAGGTTCGTTGAAGCATCACCTTGGCTATTGCACCCATACATAAAGGCATTGTTTTTACGGTTGTGGCCGTGAAAGTCGCAGTAAAGCACTACATCAGTCTCTGTCAGCAGCCTGAAGCCAGAATTGTCAATAAATGAATAAAATCCTCAATGCATAGGTGTGACAGTTTCTTACTTCTCCACCATTTTTCGAGTGTGCCATACACAAGGGAAAGCATCTTTAAGGCATGTCTTGTAGTTTCGATTCAAATCTCTGCCAGCCAGAGAGCAGCGGTAGTTTCCCACGATCACACCATCTGGGTTGAGCATTGGCACAATCTTTAAGGATATAGAAACAAGAAGATCAGAACCAAAGGGAATACAATTACAACATAGGAAGAGAAGAGAGGAATAAATACCTTGAACACAAACATATCTCTGAGCAATTGAGCATCTTCCGAGTTACCAAGCAGGAAATCCAGGAATCCCTCCATCATCCAGGAGCCATTTGTTTCCCCTGGATGCACTCTCGCTGTCACCACCACTGCTCTTTTTGCTCTCTCTTCACACTTATTGTCATTAGATGTTATGGTCATCATATACACAGCATTACCAGCGAGGCTATGGCAGAGAATCCTGAGTTTACAGTAGGATGCAACGTTTGGATTGGTTGAAATGCGCTGTAGGTAGTGTTGCAGATGAGAATACGTGTAGGGGTAACAGTGGGACATAAAACAGGTGTCTGATTCATAAGGGAACTGAAGACTCCATGTGAGGCAGTAAAGGGATTTGGTTTCATTCTCCTTCATATTCTATCAAAAGAGAGGAATGACAAAGGTTAACTAAAGAAAACAATGAGCAAGTGAAACTAAATTATACCCTTTGACTATTAGCATTGACTTCATCATTAGCCATGGCAACTTCCAAAGTCCAGATACACAAATATACTACTCCCACCTGATTGAGGTTTCGATAATATCTAATGTTGAATCCAGTGCGTTGCCATCCAACTCCACTTTCTTTGGCAGACCTTTCTGAATACAGAAGTGGTTTCATGCCATAACTGTAGAGGCTGCTGCTCTTCATCATGTTCACGATGGTAAAGCGATATGTCACCCCGGCCTTCATGTTTTTGACTCTGAAGTAAAACCACTGTGTGTGTTTTTTGGTGTACATGTCACAGCGGATGGTCAACTCATAGTCAAATGGGCCCCTAAACCAAAATAGGACGTAATTAATTAAAAACAACAAGCTGAAAGTACATCACAAAACTCACACTTGGACAGCCTTGTGAAGATTTCCACTTTCAAAGCGAGATTCAAACTCAAGAACAAGATCTGTCAACTTGATGTCAAAACAAGTTGCATTCTTGATGGGACTTGGGCTTCCACCAACACGTGAGCAGGTGAAATACTGAGGCACAGCTGCTGTAATAAGTTCAATACATACAAATAATAAAAAACACAAGTTTTTATATTTTAGAAAGATCATCTTACATTGATCCATGCTGTATACAACTTTCCCTCTTTCATCTCCAGTTGGCAGAGGCATTCGCTCTCTGCCTGTCTGCTGATAAAATGGTTCTGGCTGTGGGGGATCCCACTCTTAAAAACATAACAAAAAGTGTTTTATTCCAAATTAGGAATACTGTTAGTCTGTAAGTCTGAAAGTATTTAGATGTACCTATGTGGTGAATTGTATCACCAATGACTTCACACTCCGTGGGCCAGCGGAGACAGGAGATAGATGGAAAATTCACCAAATCTAGCGGTGCTCTGAGGCTCAAAATAGGCTGGTTTCCATCTAAGTTGATAACGAGCTGTCTAGTCCTCAGTGCTTGATTTAGGTCCATGGATACTAAAGTAAAAACAGTTTCCTTTTATTCACACAAGGTAATGTCGCTCACACAGATCGCATTACCTAGTGTTGTTCATTTAAACCAGATTATTCAGCCACAGATTTGCTGCTATTGTTTTGGAAACAAAAGAGCATGTTTAATATATTATGCTCATGCACAAGTGGAGTTTCCACAGTTTAAATGTACTGTAATTCTTTTACATAAAGCTACATTGTGTAAATTAGTTTTCTACCATAGAGCCTGTCGTCTATGGCATGAAGAGACTCCATTCATGTTACTGCTTTACCAAGAACATTCCAGATTATGCATAATACCTTATGCGTATCCAAAAGAACAGATGTTGTATTGATTAAGTTCTTCGAAAAATGATATCTATCTTGGGGGCATCTCACACCACAGATTTACAGTTTCAAATGTCATCACAGTATAGATGTTATCTTCATGCCTTACTATATCAATTTAGGCAGCTCTCACCAAAAGAGAGTGGAGGACTTTCACAACATTTTAGGAAAGTACCGCCCTCAACACTTAAACTAAACTCTCTGATCTTATTTGAGGAGCACGTATTACCCATAGACTGTAGTATCACCAGAATGATTGGGAGGACCAATATTCTTGATGATCCACCCGGAAATAGAAAATCCTCCTATCTACCTTTAAGATGAAGTAAAAAATGTTCTTACATGTCTTTCTCCCAAATTCTTCTTTATCCTCCTGGGTGTTGGACTTCTTGGAGAGCTGTCCCTTCATTTGATAGGAATTCCACCAATCTTTGATCAGAGATGAGGCCATAGTCACGTTTTCTCCTCTCCTTGAGACAGCACCTTCTCCTTCATTCATTGAGTGAGGCCTCGTGCTTATAGCATTGTGAATGCCTGTGGGATAATACATTTCACAAACAACACACCGGGTTGACGTTACCTCTACATTGTGAGTATGGAAAAGCCCTGCTCCACATAAATGGCTAGCATGTCAACTTGTTGCGTTAGCTCTATAAAGTTGGCTCACTTAACGCTATTAGTTTACGCGTAAAAAGGAAAACAAGTTAAAGTTATTGATGGGGTGTACTTACACATCCATTAGGCATCACACATGTGCAAGAATGTGAATAGACTTTGTTAGAGCCATGGTCTGACCCAAAAGCGCGCAAGCGTTGCCTAGCAACCAACCAACCAAACATCCACGCCTCCTCAAAAAAAAAAAGTAAAACTTTTAACACAAAAGGGAAAATATAAGAAACTAGTCTCTTCCTTCTGTGATTTGTCTCATTAATATAGATAGAAACAAAATCCCTATTTTTTTAGTTAAACGCATTTTCAAAGACAATGTGTGGAAAAACACATTTAATAACTTTTAAATACAAAATGTACAAGTTCCTTTCCATTCCAGAACGTGTCTCAAGGACTCAAAATAATGCACATATATACAGTTGTAAAAATGTCCCCGGAAATACACAAATGTCTCAGTCAACGTCATGAACCAAATGTACACAATGAATAAAATCATATGGCACAACAATCATGACATTCAACATTCAACCGACAATTTTTCAGTGGTATTTGATCTCAAGGTCATTATATTGTTTAATTTATAGATATTAACTAAATAAGGCAATTGGAATAAGCATTATGTGCTGTTCATCATCTTTCGTTTTTTTATTCGTTCCCGCCAATTGTCTGGAATCGCTTCAAAGTTGGCATTTTTTGTCGCCTTTCCCCTGAAATGAAAAAAAAAAAACATTACTAATGTGAAAACCCAATTGCTGAACTGTGACGGGACAAAAGCAGCAGCATACGTCATAAGCTGCTGATATTTCCAATCTTCAATGCCCTTTTTGTTAAGTAGGTCTCTATCCTCGTCACTGGAACTGCTTTTCTCTTCCTCATCCAGCTCCTTCTGAATACTCTGCCACTTCTTCACCAAAGACGGCATTTTGGTTTTAACCTTCTTTGACTAAAAAAAAAAAAAAAAAGATAAATAAGTGTGTTAATTTTCTTGTGCAACAACATGCAGTTTTTTTTAAAGGAGACATTCACCTTATTTTTGGTCTTTTTTACTTTTTCTGTGGGTTTTGGCAGAGGAGGTTCCGAGGGTGGTTGTGGTGGGGGAATTGGGGGAGGTGGAGGCTGGGGTGGCAGCGGAGGTTCAGAAGGCACAAGTGGAAGAGCAGGCATTCCCCAATAAGCAGCCACAGGCATTATTGGAGCTGTAGAAAAAGAAAACAAAAAAAACGTTATAGCCGTGTAATTATATTGTGGGTGTTGTTCACATATCATCGCTTTTTTAATTCATTTCATTGCCAGTTTTGGGTATAATGGCCGTTTTACAATACATTGAGTGAGCAAGAGTAAAAATAAAATAAAATAAATAAGCACGCCCAAGACAAAATGTATTCAAATCCATGCCGGAGACAAACCTGGATTTGCAACAAGTTGACTGTAGCGGATGGGATTACTTCCAATTGTAACAGTTTTACTTGACTGACCAGCCTTACGTTTGAGTGTCCTCCCAAAAGCGCTGGAGTCTACAATCTGTTCGAAGAAAAGTGAAGATGTAAATCTATATAGAAAGACTGAATTATAACAAAGTATATTTTTTTACTTTTGTGTTTGCAATGCCTGGTGGAAGAGGAGGCCCTTCGCTCTCCTCTTCTGTACCAGGGGCTGGAGGTTCCCCATCATCGTCATCCATCTCCATCTCCACCTCCATGATCTCAGTATCGCTGTCAGGCAAAGGAGGTGGTGTGGGTGGAGAGTCTGGGGGCAATGGTGGGGGAGGGGAACTGCTGAAGAGGGGTGGCGGCGGGCTACTCGGAAGAGGAGGTTGGGATGAGGTCCAGACTGTGAGTTTAGCAGCAGATGATCCTTATTTACAAAACAAAGTTCTTGTGTTAGTTACAGAAAAATAAATAGTGTGTTATAACCCATGGAAGCATAAAAATGAACAGCATCCTCAAGGATGTGTAGACTGACCTTCCTTGGCATCCTCTCCCTTTTCCTCCTCTGTAGGAAAGTCCCACTGTGATGCACCAGTCCGCTCATTCAGATAAAAATACCGCCTGTGTTCTCTAGAAGGTGGGAGAACAGAGATAAAAAGGAAAAGGTCTTAGAAACTGAAATCAAAACTGACTGAATGGCATGAGATCCTGTGATATGGAAATTGAGACATATGGCAAATTCTTTTGCCACCAAGCTGGATTATGGTAAAATTCTTGCTGCAATCAAACATCTCTGCTTCAAAAAGCAGAGGGCCTGATAGACTTGATGCCAAGCTTTTATTTGGACAACCACTTCTTCCCAGGAGAAGAAGAAACAAGATTATACAGACAATGTATCACACAAACAGCAAATATACAAATAAAAAATGTTCAATCATATTAGAACATGAAAGAGATGGTCTGACCTGCTGGAATCCCGTCATCGCTTCATCTTCACTTTTTATTTGTTCCATCAGGTTGCTCCCAGGGTATCACTGTGTGCCGCACAATCTGGGGCTGAAGTCCTGTGAAATGCAAAGTGCTCCCAGGCCACCAAGCCTTCCCAGTGTATCCCTCCCTTTACCAAGAAGTCTACGGGAACCCGTGCGAGTCTAGAATGCCTTCTCAAAGACATTTAAAAGTCTGTTCTATGAAGTTCCCGTTTTGTGACATGCAGTTATCACAATGCAGGCTGGCCCAAATACCTCGGACTACATGAACCTGGACGGAGATTTTTTGCTGTTGAATCCATTCAGACTTGTTTAGCGTCTCGCCAAGTTATGTAAAAGTCATCCACTGCGGTGGACCAGCTGTTGTCACAAGACTTTGGGGACGAGGGGGTTTAAAGGTGTGAAAGGTAAGGAGCGCGTACCTGTCCCAGTGGCAGGACCAGCCTTTAGGGGTGGCGTTAAGTTCGTAATATTTTATGTGTTCAGCAGCTTCCTGCAGCCTGCGACGAAGATAGATTCCATTCAAAGCACCCTCCCTCCAGTCAGCAATCCTTGTCTGTGAAAAAGGAACATCAAATACAATCAGAAAAGCCAGTGATTTACAGAAGGCATTTTTACATAAATAAAACTGAAAAGAGTGATTTATAACTTGCTCTTAGTTTTTTGCTTTTAAATAACATGAATATGATCAAATATTTAACCCAAGATATGCTATTGTGTAGGCACCTTCTTACCTCTGTTTGCAGAAGAAGAAGTTGAAAATTTGAGATAGTTTTCTTATTTATTCCTAGAAACTCCATCTTGCTGGTTAAGGTGTTGGCAAGTTCTCCTATCTGGAACTATAATAACACTGCATAAAGACACAGTCCAATAGACCTGAATAAATGCTATTGTACTTTTCTGAAATGTCATGTTTTTTAACCTTGAGCTCTGGTGTCTCCACTTCTTCTTTAGCTGAAGTATTTTCTGCATCATCTGAGTCTTCTGGATTTTTAGTCTCTGTTTCTGTATCTTCTCCCTGCACAACACTATCAACGACTTTCGGGAGATCTGAAAGGCAAATGGGATGCTTACACCAAAATCTAAAATAAAATAAAAAACACTTCTACTTAAACTGTGTATACCAGTCTCCGTGCTTTCTGCCATGTTAGAAGTTCTGCTGGTAGAGTCTGGGCTAGGTGCACTAGGGAAGGCAGTTTTCCAGCGTTTCTTCTTGAACAGTGTGCTCTCAGAATTTGTGGCATCTTGACTAGTTTCAGAACAAGGGCTGGAGCCCCCAGCACTTCCATCACAATCTTCAAGAGCCTTCAATTCAGCCTGAGAAATCATACAAGGTAATGAAATGATGTGAAAAAAGAAAAAAAATTCTCTTTAACTAATTATGGACCTTTTTTCTTTCGAGAGCCAACTCCAACTCCTCCGTATCTTCTTCAGGCCCTTCATCGTCCGAGTTTTGAACCGATTGGTTCTTTGCAGGGACATCTTTCTCACTCTGAGGAGTGTCTTGGTCCAGCGGTGGAACAGGAGAATCTACAGAATGTCCAGCTTCTCCATCCGAATCCAAAGAATTCTCCGTTTCATCTAAACCTTTGAGCAGTCTCTTTCTCCACTTTTCTTCTGCCTCCTTTACTTCGGAGGGAATCAAAGGGCCCAAAAGAGAAGCAGCTACTCCGCAATGCTCTTCCTTCTCACTGACAAGAGCAACAACACTTTCAATAACCTCTGCCTGTAAAATAAAAATGACAATTGATACCCCTTTGAATTTGATAGTTTATGACAACAAAATAGATGTAAAATTACTTTAGCCTCCGTCATTGCAGTATCTTTAACGACCACTTCCTCTGTATGGTGTTCATCATGGGCTGTACCGTTGCCATTGACACTAGTGCTGAGCAAAGACATGAACAAAGCAAGGTTAACGTTACTATGGCAAAAGGATTTCTATCGGGTAATGCATGAAGAACAACCAAGAAAAAAAATTACTTGATTGCTTGTTTTCCAAGACTTTGCACTTGATCAGCCAAGTAATGAGGCAACTCCCAAGACACTTCATTAGTCACTGTATTCCAATAGTAATAACAGCCTGTGTTGTCATCCCACACCTCTTGCCAGTCCCCCATTTCAACTCCCACTACGAAAGGAATATAAATGCAATGAATCTTAATTACAGAGAATGTTTCTTGCTCCAATGAGACGAGTGAATTACCTCCAGCTAAGGAGTCCTGGGTGTTGTATTCAAAAGCAGCATTTGCACTTTGCGTTTCCATGGATTCGGTACCATCAGATTTCTGACCATTATTGCCAGTTGTTGGAATAGAGCCAGTTGTATCGCAGTTGTCATCATCTGTTGTGGGTTGGGTAGTTATTGCATCAATTTCCTGAAAATATAAGTAAGATTTGTATATAAAATAAACTGGCTCAATAATCTTAATATACATTTCACATAAATAACAGGGTTTCACTGAAACAATATTGGTATCAAATATTCGTGCAGATATTGGATACTTTGTTGGATTGGGTACCAGTTCTATAACTATATGCAAAATAGGATATCTTGTATTCTTGCCAGTGGGTAAATTTTAATGTTTCGTATAATATAAACCCATAACTTCATACTCTTACTCAAACACATTTATTTACAGTGATCGATTTCAACCCAGCAAGTAACCTGTGATTACTTCAGTAGCATCGTTGGTATTGACCAGGTATCAGCTGTCATTGAAAGATAAAGTATCAATTTAAGATTGGACATGAAAAAAACCTTTACTTACAGCCATAAAATCAGCCAAAGTACTATCTATGTCAGCAGACTTGTTGAGCTGTGGATTTACAGGGGTCTTCATTTCAACATCATCTTCATCACTGTCTGCATATGCTCCAAGCAAAGACAAACCCTCTAAGCAAAACAGTTTTCATTAGCAATAATAAACACGTCGCAATGAATCATATGCACAGTAATATTTTACCCGTTGCCTTAACCGTGGGAGCCTTTGTTTTGGATTGCCCGTCTCGAAGGAAATTATGTCCGTCCACGTCTTGTTCATCTGTCAAGTGATACATGTGCGTCATAAATCTCGTGTGCTCTATTAAACCCATAATAAAACATTAAATAATGCTCGAGTAGTTGTCTACCACATAATCAACAAACTTTGTAGCCATAATTATTTGTATAGCACAAGGACTAGCTTCATGCTAGCCATCATGCGGTAAGGTTACCTTCGGATCCGGAGTGCGCTTCGCCCGTATAAATTCCACGTGAACCGGGAGGTGAAAGCTGTAATATGGTCCTTCGACCTGCTGCCCCACCCGCAAAACGATTTTTCTTTCCCATTGTTGTTAATAACGCGGCCTGTTGTCGAGCCGCAGCGGCGCTGCGGTGTAGCTTTAGCTTTAGCTTAGCCGCAGCCACAAAAGAAATGTGTAAACTTCCGGATCGTGTCGTCACGTGTCCTGCAATACTTCCGTGTTAGCGACAGATAAACAGGAGGCTAACACCGGTGACAGATGTACAGAACGTGCCCAAACTTCTATGATGAAAACTGATGGAAAGTTAAAAGACAATGATTTTCGTACGAAAGATAGTAACAGCTAGATGTAACTGCGGCTTCCGTCCACTTCGGATAGTTTGGAGGGTTTGAGGAGCAGCAGCATAGGATGGACTGAATGTCTCGGGCGGTTGATATAATCTAGAGACATTTCACGGCAACAGAGAAACCTCCTCCCACTGATGTCGGACTATAAGACTCCACAGCCCTCTCCTGGGCTCGGGACTTCGGCTACTGTCATCGGGAGCAGAGCCAGGTCCGTGTCTCCGAAACCCGTCACAATGGGCGCTTTGGCATCTCCTGTGTTTCACTGGGTTCATGATGTGGCCGCTGTCACTTTCCACAAAGCCAGACGGACACTATTCCAGGCAGCGATCTTATTTTGTGTCCTGGTGCTCCTGCTGTGGGTCTCAATCTTTCTGTATGGAAGCTTTTACTACTCCTACATGCCCACCGTCAGCTTCTCGACCCCTGTGCACTTCTACTACAGCTCTGAATGTGACAGCTCTGAATCTGCGCTCTGCTCATTTCCCACTGCCAACATCTCTTTTATGAAGAACGAGAAAGACCAAGTGATGGCCATAGGACAGCCCTACCGCATGTCTTTGGAGTTGGAGATGCCAGAGTCTCCTGTAAACGAGCACCTGGGTATGTTCATGGTCAAAATGACTTGCTTCACTAAAGGTGGGAAAATGGTGTCTTCTGTGGGCCGCTCCACTATGCTGCACTATCGCTCCAGCCTCCTGAAGAATATGGGTACTCTGCTGTTTTCACCCCTTCTTCTCAGTGGGATGGCTGAACAGAAGCAGCTGATAGAGGTTGAACTGATGTCAGACTACAAAACAAATGCTTATGAACCTACTGTTGGTGCTGTCATTGAGATTCAGTCCAGAAGAGTGCAGATATATTCATCTCACCTACGCATACATGCCTTCTTCACGGGTATTCGTTACTTATTGTACAACTTCCCTGTGACCTCTGCTGTAATTGGCGTGGCCACAAACTTTGCATTCCTCAGTGTCATTGTGCTGTTCAGCTACCTGCAGTTTATATGGGGAGGCATTTGGCCTCCAGAGCAAGTGCGAGTGAAGGTGATGATGGGTGATAACAGTCGTATTGAGCAGAGAAAGCAGGAAGTCAAGAAACGTATGGAGAGGGAGAGCTCAATGAAAGAACTCAATTCTCCTAAAGTGGTTGGCCCAGTGCATGAAGACTCAAATCAAAATGACACAGAGGAAGAGAAGACTCTTTCATCAAATGAAGATGGCCTTGGCTTTGAGGTTCCAGATTCTGCAGTTGAAGACGGGTCTCATGATATGAATGTTACAGAGGAACAAGAGAGTGCTGATGTGTTTCCAGGATGCCCGTTACCTCAGGAGAGTGAGTCCACGCTGAGGCAGAGAGCTGGCCCCTGGATGAGCCTGTGAGCTGCACAGTCTTAAATTAAACCAATTATAAACAAAAATCAATTTAAAAATATAAAAAAATATGACTTATGCTTTCTATAGCTGCACAGACTGTCTCACTTTTTCTCACTGGTGGATGGTCCGCCACATACTGTATGGTCAATGTTAATTTTCCTGGAATGTTCCCAAATATGGAATTAAATTAATCCATATACACTGGAAACAAGCAAGTGACATCATCCAGCTAAGCTAGGTCATATCTCCGAAGCAGTAACCGTACAACCCCATGTTGCAAAGCAGCATAGTTTACCTTCGACATATCTGAACATAGAATGACAGTTAATGAAAGGATATGTTTTAATTGAAGCATGAAGAAGCCAAAACATTCTTTATTTTTCCCAAATGCAATATTTCTTTACATTTTACTGTTTTATTTGTTGGTTTTAATGGTACAGAGTTTACACAATAACCATAACAGGATGTGCAGCATTCCTATAGAAGTGCACAAAATGTTCATGCCCTTTTGTCCCATGTCCTTTCAATGGTATTTTTGGGATCTTTTAATGTTGAGTTTTGTATAGACTTATAATGGGACATGGAAAGTGGTTAAATGTTCACGGGAAAGACTGCGGTTTATTGAATGTTGTCGGTGGAAGGCTTTACAGTCACAAGGGTTATCTGGAGAAAACTGTATACAAAGATGTCTTGTGATAGTCTCAATTTGATTTGGGATAAATGCCCCTAATAGTCTCAAAGGTGTTTTTCATAAAGTTCTAAGAAAAAAGTCTTGCCCACGGCATGTACAGTACATGTAGCAAAGACCTCGTTTTGTTTTTAAGGTCATTACTGTCGAGGTGAATGTTGAATTGACATTTGTTATTTACGTTTGCAACTAACGTGTGTGTCTGTATGTGTGTGTGTGTATATATATATATGTATGTATATATATATATATATATATATATATATATATATATATATATATATATATATATATATATATATATATATATATATATATATATATATATATATATATATATATATATATATATATATATATATATATATAATTACATTTGTCTCGACAACAACAACTTCCTTTGTTTAGCATTTATTTATGAATGTAATTTATTTTGTCACGTTTATTCTGGTCGTTGGAATTGATCAGGTTACTTTGGTAACTTTACTAAAGGTCATTGGGATTGATGTGTGTAGCTGAAAGTCTATGAGATGATAACACATGGAACCTGTTATTGTTTTGAAAATAAATCAAATAAAAAGGTTATTCTAACAATTGTATTTGATTTCAAATTCAATCAAAGACGGTTTCACCAGTAACAACATTAATTACAAACAAAAGATGCATGAATTTTAAGAACTTAGAATTGGATGTATGTGATTTTCAGTATGATAAAAAGGGCAGGACATAAAAAGACTTGAAGGCTACAAAGCTTTTTTGAAACCCGATATAAGATATTACAGGCCATTAGCAACATTTTTCAATGCCACAGACTCTCTGTCAAATAAATAATGCATTGGCGGTGATGGAACATCCTCTAATTGAATTTAACCTCTTTCATTTGGAATATTGCCCTCAGTCTCTGATCTCAAAAGAGTGCTTTTACCGTAAAAATAAACTAATCTCTATAGCATTTTGTGGTATAATTATTTTCTTTGCCATATTTGGTTCTAATGACATCGTCCCACTCCTCAGATGACCCATACTGGCATGCTCAGTTTTGAGTGGACCTCTTGAGAGGTGTTTTGCACTATCTGTCAGACTTTCAGACTCATAGCTCATAGCAAAGGGCTATGTTTAGGAGTCCTGATGCTCTTCATCGGGCTGCCCCCCCTCTGCTGCTTCCACTCTATTTTCATTGGTCACTTTCAATGTGTCTTCTTCAGGATCAGGATCAGGACAGTCCGCCCACCGGCCCACTCTCTTCACGCCTTCACCCACTGCTGGAGCATTCACACAAGGGTTGTGGTCATAAATAATCATTTTTAACCCTTCCATGTGTATTAAAACTGGGAAATAGCGTATTTTGTTTCGATCCACGTCTATGACAGCAAGATTGTGCATTTCTAACAACACTGGTGGGAATTCTGTCAACTGGTTTCCTGCAAGCCAGATGCTTTTCAGCTCCTGCAGCCGTTTTAATTCTTCTGGTAAACTTTGTAACTGATTGTAACCCAAGTGCAGAGTTTTTAAATTGGGAAGCTCACATATTACCTTGGGAAAAACTGTGAAGCAATTGGCCTCCAGCCACAAAGTATTGAGCTCCTTGAGATTGTTAAGTTCATCGGGGAGACTGTACAGCCTGTTGTTGCCTAGGTAAAGGATGCTCAGCTGGGATAGTCTGCACACAGCTTCAGGGAATTCTTCAAAGCTGTTAAAGTCCAAAGCCAGAAGCTGAAGGTTCCTCAGCCCATTGAGCTCGTGTGGTAGGCTGCTGAGTTTGTTGTCACTCAGATAGAGCTTCAGCAGTTCCTCAAAGACGCAAGTAGAGACAGGCAGGCGACGGAGCTGCCGGTTGCTTAGGTCCAGTGTCCGATCCAGAGGCAATTCCTTCAGCTCTCCCACCAAGAACTGCTGTATGCGTTCAGAAGGGATGAAGGTAATTATGCCCCGCATGGTATTTCCCATCTTTACAAGTTGATGTCAGATCATGCTCCTTAATAAACAACAATTGCAATATATTGAATAAATGTACTTCACACCAAAATTTTGAATGACATAAATCAAATTCAAATTTCATATCACTTACGTGTATGATGCTGATGCCATGACTTCAAATCTCCCAGATATTACTTAACCTAATGAGACTGAGCCTCTAGACAGATGCATAGGCGACTATCTCTGTGGCTCTGAGCTCTGTTCTGAATTTTGAGGGCAATGGCAATACTGCTTTCTCCTCCCCGTATTTAGCCTACCTAATGAGTTTCCCTCTCCTCGGGCCATAGCAGAGGTGTGGGGAAGAACAGATTTAAATCGTATAGGGAATATAATATTTCAAGTTCTGAGTTAGAATTAGTTTAATTGTTCAGGGCCCTTACTAAATTTCATGATCTGCTATGTAGGCCTATTTCACTCTATGTACCTGGTGTCATTTAGACTTTTTTATCCACACTTTGGAAGGATAAAGACGAAGGAGGACGTACAATAAATTCTTTATGGAAGTTTAGTTCACTATGTTGTAGTGTTGGAAAGTATGCTCAGTTCATTTTCAACCCTCATCTTTATCTTAGGTCACCTCTGTTTTCTGTTGACAGACAGCCTGCACAGCAACCACCTTATCTTCTCCAGCCCTCAAGCATACACACGGCAGCAACTGGACCAATGCCAAGTTTACGCCACTGTCTTTGTTTTGTTTTTTAATTTGTACTTAGTGATGCAAAATAAATAAAAGACATGTGACAAACATATTGGGGCATATAATAATAATAATCATAATAATAATGATATTATTATAATTATTATTAATAATAAATAATAATGATAATAATAATAACAATAATAATAATAGAGATAAATGTACACACATACATACACGCACACACTCACACACGCTTACTCACATACGTACACGCGTACACGCACACACTGATTACGCTGCTTTTTGACTGCTGTTTTTTTCATCGCTGTGTGTACGGAAGTAATCCGCAGGTTGTAAGGTCAGAGTGCAAGAGGTTTTTGTTTTACGCTGAACAGCCATCTTGGATCTAAATGCTAAGAAGAGAAATTGATGCAGTAAGTTTTAGGGGTTTTTGATTTTTAATTGTCTCTATAATCCCCATGAACTTGTATTGAGAATCAAGCTTGCACGGAGTTTCTTCCTTTCCAAAGTGAGCCTGGTTCGTTAGCTCCATTAGCTCTCTCCCCGCTGTGCTCTGGGCTCTGGGCTCTGGAGTCGGAGCTACACTTCCACAGACAGCTGACTGAGGCCAAGCTTCTTACATTAGTGACACTGACAGCTGTATGTTGATTCATTGAAACAAATTCAATGAGTTATTGTTGTCAGAGCCATCACATACGATCAGCTGTGGACCTGGTTCATTGTGAAGGCTGACTTAAAGGTTAGCCACATATCCTAGCATGCTAAGGTTAGCCTTGCTGTTGGCTACGTAGCTTTGTAGCATTTGTATTGTTTTCTAAGGGAAACTTCGTTTTGTTTTTATAAAACGTCTTGGGGAAACCACACTTAAAGACCTGTATGATATTCTCATATTACATTTTATTTATTATAAGAAAACGTAGAAGACGGCTACAGACCAAGTTGTGTTTTTGTTTTGAAAGTTGGACAGCATTTACGGGTTCTGTGTGATGTCACATTAAGGCAAATTTACATATATATGAAAACTTCGTTTGATCGAAGCCTAACATGGTTGCGTTTTATATATGCAAATTAATCTTATGTTGAATGGTAGACAGGGCTCTTGAACCTTTCTGTGTTCTGTAACTAGACACTGGATATGTACATTTATTTTATGACTATGAAGTTGGTGGTTCTGTCTTTAAACTGTAATTTCATATTTTTACAGGACGCTAAAGGCATGTTTGGTGCTAGAAAGAAATTTCCTGATTTTGTTGAGGTCGTCGATAATGACTTTACAGATGACATGTACTATAACCAATCCATGTTTCCCCATCGGACAGACAAAGATGTGAGTATTTAAATCAATTCATGATCATTAAAATATGAACTTGAAACTCACTTTTATATTATCTTCAAGATGCTGTCCTCACCCTCACCGTCATCATCGAACCAGCTGTCTCAGCTCGGTGCAAATTTGTACAACGCACAAAGTAAGTGTATCTTGCCTTTTTTTTGTTTTTAATATAAGTGTTTTTAGAGATGAGGAACAATTTACCTTGATATGTCTCAAAACTCAACAAGGACCTGTGCCCTTACATTTTTATGAAAATATTATTTCCCCAGCAGGTGCACTTGGCTTCTCGGTAAGGGGTATGGGAAACAACACACCTCAGTTAAACCGAAATCTTACTCAAGGCAACCAGTTACCAAGTCATATTACCCCCACAACAGGGGTCCCAACCATGTCGCTTCATACACCTCCATCACCAAGCAGGTACAGATATATTTATTGGAATGATGCAGGGTTCAGCTTAGATGCATCACAAATATTTTACGGAAAAGTTAGAAAAGTTAATTTAAAGACTCATATTTGATTATGGTAAATAGGGGGACTTTGCCAATGAACAGGAACATGCTAAATCACTCACAAGTTGGCCTTGGGATCAGTGGCAGAACCAACAGTATGAGCAGCTCTGGACTTGGAAGCCCGAACCGCAGCTCACCAAGTATCATCTGTATGCCCAAACAACAACCAGCCCGCCAAGCTTTCACCATCAACAGGTAACACTCTTGAACCATGGTGTTCTCTGATTTACCAAGTATGTTAAACAAATGTACGCTGTGTTTAGCATGTCCGGCTTCGGAATGAACCGAAATCAAGCATTTGGAATGAACAATTCGTTATCAGGGAGCATCTTTAACGGCACAGGTTTGTCCAATTTATTGCATGCATGCACAATAAGTTCTACTTTTGTACATTGGTAAATTATTCAAATTTTTGCAGATGGAAGTGAAAACATTACAGGGCTGGATCTGTCTGATTTCCCTGCATTGGCAGATCGGAGTAGAAGGGAAGGGACTGGAAACCCATCGGCAGTGCTCAGCCAGTTGTCTAGTCGGGCTCCTTATGGTAAAAGAATGTTTATTCCACAATTTATTTTCCCAAGACCTCTTTTCTTAATATTTATCTTGTAAATTCAAGTTGGCATGGTGACAAAGCCATCGACTGATCAAACACAAGATTTTTCTATCCACAACGAGGACTTCCCAGCACTTCCTGGTCCAAATTATAAGGACCCCTCGCTAAACAACGATGACAACAAAAATGTATGTTGTGTTTTCATTATTATATTTGGGAATTCATTCACTCAAACTAAAAAAAAAACTTTTTTACACTCAGAATTTAAATGTGACGACCAAGAACACATGTAACACAGATGGACCAAAGTTTCCTGGAGACAAACCTGTGTCGGTTCAGAATAACAATAACCAGAAGAAAGGAATTCAGGTGTTGCCTGATGGTAAGTGAACCCGAGCCTGTTCTATCCAGCTGTGATATGGTTTTTACGACTGTTTTCCCTGCAGGTCGGGTGACAAACATTCCTGCAGGCATGGTAACAGACCAATTTGGAATGATCGGCCTGCTGACTTTCATCCGTGCTGCTGAGACAGATCCAGGCATGGTTCATCTGGCTTTAGGAAGTGACCTCACAACTCTTGGGCTTAACCTGAACTCACCTGAGTATGACAACTATTCTGCTATTGTACTTTGAGAGAGCTGCATAAATAAATCCAAAAATGTTTGTTACGACATTTAACATGAAACCTGTAAATGTAAACACATAACAGGACTAATAATTGCTAAACACACTCCAAGTAGGGTTTCCAAGTCTATCTTCATATATATGATATTCTACTATTGGGCCTATTTTCAGTCTATTGCTCAATGTTGTGATGAATATCATACTTGTAAGTTTTAGTTTTGCACCCTTTATTTACACAGAAATCTATACCCAAAGTTTGCCTCTCCGTGGGCATCAGCACCGTGTAGACCTCAGGACATCGGTAATGTCATCAATTTACTGTTTAATTGTTTCTGAATCATGGATAGCTTTATCTCAAACATGTAATTCCTTTTTCCAGATTTCCATGTCCCATCAGAGTACTTAACCAACATCCACATAAGAGACAAGGTATCTCTTTAATTTACAAGTACTTATTTCCAAAGTTGTAGAAATATTTGTTCACTTGAGTTGTGATATATTTTGTAAAACAAAACTGAAACCATGTACCTAAAAGGTGATAACTGATCAAATGAGTTTCTTCTCTCTAGTTGGCTGCTATTAAACTGGCTCGATATGGAGAGGACCTGTTGTTCTATCTGTACTACATGAACGGCGGAGACCTGCTACAGCTTCTGGCAGCAGTGGAGCTGTAAGTCACCAGCCTCCACAAGTCAAGTTTTCCAAATTAATAATAATTAATTCAACTTCATCCATTAGTTTCAATCGGGACTGGCGGTACCACAAAGAAGAACGGGTTTGGATAACAAGAGCACCTGGCATGGAGCCCACTTTGAAGACCAACGCTTATGAAAGAGGAACATACTATTTCTTTGATTGTCTTAACTGGAGAAAAGTAGCCAAAGTAAGCTCCTTGTTTCTTGCTATATTTAAGTTTTTCAATCTAATTTTCTGCCTCAATTGTCTTGCAGGAGTTTCATTTAGAATATGACAAGCTTGAAGAGAGACCTCATGTGCCAACAACATTCAATTACAACCCAGCACAGCAGGCCTTCTAAGGCCGACCAGTCCAAGGCCACAGCGGCCTGCGCACACCAGTCTGGCTCCAGGACTGTGGGGCAGTTTACAGTTTTAATCCTTGAGGATGCTATAAGGCTGTTTTGACTGCAGAAGCTGTGGCCACCGTCAAACTGTCCTGCCTTTTCCATACACATGCTGCCCAAACACCAACACTTCTGATTTTATCTTTTCAGTTTCCCCTGTTCGGTCTTATTTTGAGCAGGGTCTGTGATGTTTACATTTTGGTTTTGTTGTATTTCTTTTCCTCAGAGGACTCTCTACTCAAGGCTTTTGCCTTATTTTAAAAACTGGCAAGATAAACAGGGACATCCAAATCTTCTCAAACAAAGATGGAGAGACATGCAGTGTCTATTGTTGCACTATGTTTAGTAATAAAAGAAAACATAATTTGTTTGTTCTTTTTACATCAACGCTCTAAAATCTCTTTATTCAGGGAGATCCACAACATCATTCACTGCATGATACTTTTCCTTCATGAAAAGCTTCTGTTCCAGCGTGAAGTCTGATCTGTTTTTACAAACTTTTCCTTTGCTCTTTTGAGTTCTGTGTGGATCAGGCAAGAGGCATCTGTTGTCACAATGTTAAAATGCTACACTTTTTGCCTCAGCGTAAGCAAAACTTTCCAATCTTTGTTATTTTTTGTAAGAAAAGTAATGTAAATGTTTATTTGCATCACATTGGTATGTACAGATATGTATATATGATTGCTCTATATAAATATATGTATGTACACATAATGACATCTATTTTGGAAGAAAATTGCCCTGCCTCGTAACCTAGTTTTTATAGTGTGAGCAGCATGGTGCAATATACATGTAAAATATTTCTGGTGGGCAGGGTGTCACTTGGCACTGTGGGCACTTTTAGAAATGAGGTATAAAGAACGAGAGTTATGTGAAAACTGTTCAAACAGCATCAGCAGCATTTCATTGGATTTGGAAACTGACTGAAATGATAAAGATGAGACCAATCTTGTACTTTCTGAAGTTTTCTTTGTATTAAAGATAAAAGGCTTTATACATATTTCTTTGAGTCACAAATAAGGACATTCTGTTAAAAGTGCATTTATTAGAATGTAGACATACAATGAGAAACCTACAAATGTACGCAGTACACGACTTATTGGGGGCGTTCACAAACCATTACAAGGCCTCAAGTCTGATGTTGGCTCAAACCAGGGAGGGTGAATGCATACAGTCATTATGAATAACTAGTAATTACTAGTTACATTTCAATGCTCTAGGATTTTTGAAATGCCTACATTTGTTACAGGAAAATGGCACATGTTTGGCTCATTAAAACAAATGGCCCTTTGTTTAGCAAAAGACATGACTGACAGTTTGCACATCTCACTTACTTAAAAGAGGTGCAAGTCTTGCAATGCTACAATAGAACAATCGTATAAAAAGATGATCGATGTTGCACAAAGTAAGAGTGTAATAATACACTAAAGCCCGGAACACAAGAGACAATAATTTGATATATCTATTAAGCCTTTTAAAATTTGTAACCAAAACAATGAAGCAATGAGGCACAAAATGTGAAAATGAACCATCTCAAAGCTTAACTGTCCATGTTCTTATACTTATACTTTAATTGTCAATTCCCCATGAAATCAGTATCAAAAATCACTATTAATGTATCTAAAAAGTTATTATCAAAAGGAACAATCAATCTCGTCTGTGCCCTTACTGAAATCAGGTATATTCCAAAAAACCATGCTTCACATTTTATATTTCAACAGCATGGGTGTGTCCTCCATGGTCTTGGCAACAAAAGTCTGGCTTCATTATTTCAAATCAATAGAGGACAATGTTCAGGTCACTTTGAAGAAGTCTCAGAAACAGCTGAGCTGCTCAAACTGTCACCTGTTTTGGAAGCTTCTTCTGTTGAAGAATAAAAGAAGAACGTTAGTTCAATATTGTTCCAAGGAAATAATCTTTTCACTGGTTGTTTTTGTAAGAGGCAACACAAATTCTGATGTTAGATTTAATACACTCCTTGATCAGACCGAGTAAATCTTTTTATATGTTGAATTACTTCTAAATCCTTATCCTTAAATCCTGCCCCTTTGAAAACACACCTTTGTCTTTCTTTTCCTGTGTCTCTTCTGCTGCCGTCTTGTCTGCTCTGAAGAATATCCTGGCACTGCTCAGGGAAAAGTACAGCAGCTCAAACTCCTGCGCGCGCAAACAGAAACATAATCATTAAGAGGTTCCACATTGAAGAGCTGCACTGGGCCCAAAGCACACCTGCAGGTACACATCTAATCTCTTCTGCGTCAGGTTCATAGTTTGCAGCAGTTTTTCATCCTGACTGGTTGACTGGACGCTCTGCTCCTTCACTACAGCGCTCATTTCCTTCTTGTATTTGTCCCTGACGGCCTGAAACCAGTGAAGAGAGTCGAACTCCAGGTACTGGTCCAGCAGCTTCAGGATGTAGGCCACACCTGACACAAGCGACAACATGAATATTCTGTATCCAGCATCTGACATCGAAAAGCTGTGAGCATTCACCCATGGCAAAACCGTCATCTGTGAAGGCCGCTCCAGTTTTGTTTTTCTTGTTTAGTTTCTCTTTGCAGCTGATGGAATGCTCAACAAAATTCACAGTCTGGAAACAAGACAAGTTCAAGGTTCAAGGTGACCATTTGTACCCATGGGAAGATTCTTTTAGAAGTTGAAAAAAAGAGACTTGGCATCGACACAAAAACATTCATAAAAATCACATTTACATAAAAATAACAATAAAAGCACAACAGATAAGTAAAGAAAAGAAAGTAAAAGTGGTCAAATTGTGCTTAGTCAGGACTCCATAGCTCATTTCTGAGTAAAAACCTAAGATAGTAAAAAATTAAAATAGAATAAAAAAATAAAAATCACTCAAGGTATGTCTATACGTTTTCTTTAGTAATGTTAGAGCGCGTAGATTACCAGAGGAGGTACGATCATGTAGAAGTTCCGCAGATGCATGTTTTTTGCGCTGCGAAACTCTGGTGCAAACACAGCCACCAGCATCTTGAAATACTCTGTCCCCTCGGCAGAATTACTGGTCAGATCCCCAAGAACAGAGTCTAAAACACTGAAAAATGGAAACAAAAACAAAAAACTTACAATTCCAAACGCAGTAACTCAGTCTGACATCACCTGTTTTAAAGATTAGTGATAGTTTTGCAAAAAATAATTGTTATCTGATTGGGATTCCAACACTAGGTTTGTGAAGATGAGTTACAAATAAATTCCAGAAAAAAATAATGGGTTGTAGGTAATTTAGAAGAGAAGAGATTTGTTGTTTTTTTTAATTGTTATGATTCAAAAGGTTTGATATCGTTCACATTTATATTCCAATTTGCAGTTTTAGACATTTCAAAAAATAAGAAACAAGAGTAGAGCCTGAAAGCTTATTGCGTTGTGTTTGAGGGTCGCAAAGGCCAAAAAGTTATTTTCTTATAACAGGAAACAAAATCCATCCACCCATCCATTTTCTACCCCTTCATCCATTTCTGGGTCAGGGGGGTGGCCAGAGATGCCACCCAGTACACATAGCATCAGCCCCAGAAAGAAAATCCGTATTGTGTTCATACCTTGCAGCTTTCTGGGTTTCAGAGGACAATCCTTCTTCCGTTACCAACTCCTCAAAGTTCACAATATCCTCCAGATCTGGAACGAACCTGGAGATATACAAATGCAAAATAATAACAAGCTTAAACATTGCATGAGACAGCGTTGAGGTATATTAAAGTTTTGACCTAATGGCACTGCTGCAACAATGAAGCCCTCCGGAGCGGATCATTCGCACATAACCCATGGCGTTTCCTGGAGGACACAGTGGTTATAGCAAAAAGAAGAAGATTAATGTTTTACCAATACTGCACTTTCTGTAAACTCACCAATCTGACTGATGAGCTGCCTGAACTGGTCCAAGTAGCTGTGGCCGTCCGGTGTAATACCAAGCTTCCTTATGCCACGGTTAAACTTCTCGGCTCGATCAAACGGATACTAAAAATATAGGTGCAAAGTGGACTCAATATGGTAAAAAAAATAACCCTAACGACAGGTCACACTAGAGGCAAGTCTCAAGGAGGCCTGACCAAGTATTCAAAGCATAGAGCTCATCCTTTTTTTGAAAACATACAGGTGTAAGCCTTCAAAACCAAATCATATATCCACTAATCCCAAATAGGTAAAAATCATTCTCATTCACTTTACTTCAGATAAATATCCATAAAAATCCATGTGAGTGTATATATATATATCATTGGCTGACATTTCAATTGCTTTTTGTGTGGACAACCGAGGCCTCCTAGTGGTGGCTCTAAGGCACAACTTTGGGATGGATAAAGTACTAAAAATGTCGCCTAGAAACAGGAAACTGGCTAAACATAAATCATTTAGTTTAGCATGAACAGTTTATGAACCGGTGATTTCTATTGTGCAAAGTCCTACTTCATAGGTGCATTCATTATTAGTACAATTCTGAAGTATAATAAACATTGATAACCATAACTCAGACAAAACATCCTCTCCAGAAGAACAGTTTGTCCTGGCCTGAAGACATATCAATTATATAGATAAACGTTGTAGTTTGTAAATCTCTTCTTTGTCCTTGGGTTTGCTACATAAAAGACAACAGCAAAGATATGTTGATTGTCTGCCATGATAATAGACAGATAAAAACAGTCCTGGATCTTGTAACAGTTAGACCTTCAAGCTAGATTTGAGAAAATCTGTTTTTGGGAGCTATATTTCTTACTAATTACAATTATTAACCAATATTTCATCAGAGTTCCATATTTAGGAATCTAATTTTAAGAAGAGGCCTGCAGGAGCCTATTGTACATTGCCTGAAGAATCGGGCGCAGGGTGAACATGCAAACTCCCAGTGAGAGCTCCAACTGCTACCCCACTGTATCTGACAATCGCATTAAAACAGGCGTGTCCAACAAAGGCCCGAGGGCCAATTGCAGCCCATGGTGTGACTTTCTGTGGCCCAAAATTAGTCATAGCAAACATAAACATACATTGTGTGACCTTCAGCCAAGTTTATATACGCCAATACATTTATTTGAATGTATTAAACTCAATTAAAACCAGTTGAACATTACAGCTACTGGATAAGTCTGGGTAAAGAAAATGGCCCTCATAATAAAGTTTGCATTAAATCATATTTTTCCCATGAATGCAGGCTCACCTTCTGATCAGACTGGTCCTTCGTTTCCCTGAAGAAGCGGATGTCTTTGATGAGCCTGGACTTGATGTGCTCGTCGTACATGAACTGACTGAAGATGTAAAACTTCTTGCGCAGGAACTGGTAGGTGAAGTTGACCGTGGTGTTCATGATGCCGGTGCCGTGCGTCCGGATGGAGTTAGCAATGTGTCGTATGTTGATCGTGTTCAGATGCTTGTTGTTACTCGCCTTCTCTATAAAGATCTGAGAAGAATACAAAACAGTTTGGATTTCTGTTTGAAATATATTTGATTAATTGATAATGATGCTGGACAATCAGGAAGTCCAGCTCGGTTCTGGGCTGTCCCCTAGACAGAGTGAAGCAGGGGGGGACAGGACCATGACCGTCACCGTCACCCACTGTTCTCTGGAGAGCAGCTTCAGTGACAGACTGATGACACCCTCGCTGTGTGAAGGAGAGATTTCACAGGTATTTCCTCACTGCTGTTGTCAGTTATTAATCTACTCATAATTCACTAGTCACTTAACCCACTGTTATTATGTATTCTACAATAATACCAAAACACATTAACTGCAAGATTTACCTGGTTGTTGAGGTTGTAAAGGTAACGAGAGACAAAAACATGGATGTTCCTCATGATCTCCAAAACGTCCAAACCCTGTGAAAAAAACCCATTGCGTTTATACTATCAAATATATATATATAAAATCATCAGGTGTGTGCGTGTGTGTGTGTGAGACAGTGCGTGTACCCACCCACCCACTCAGTTTGTCTATATTTTACCTGTTCTAGTGTCTGACTGGGGAGATAAGCCTCCGTCATTGTGAGTCCATATCTTTGAGTGGCAAGATTTCTCATCTCGCTGTACGTGGCCCAGTCGTGCAGAGCGACGGTCGTCAAGTTATAGAAAGTCTTATCCAGGTAATGAGTCACATACGCTGAGAAGAGAGTGGAGACAACAGCTTTGACATTTGCTCTGCAACAAGCACAGACTGAAGTCATTTACCTTTGATATTAATGAATCTGTTGAAAAATCGAATGGGTTTGAGGGAGAAGAAGTGAGCGAGGTCTTTCATGCCGACTTTGAACGGGTTTCTGTCGTCCAGCTTCAGGTGTGTGTGGACGGACAGACGCAGATCCTTCTCGATTTCTTTACACAGTTTGTCCAGTAGGTGCTGCAATTGCACAAGTCAAACACATTTACTTTCACTAAAACAGTTACAGTGCATGAGAGAAGCAAGACATCATATATTCAAGATGATTCTCAAACATTTCAATTTAGTTTAATAATATTAAAGATGCAGTCAGTGATTTTTTCCAGACGCATTTTTTTAAATATTGTGGGAAAACATCCCTAAACCCTAAAAAGTAGTGTTGTATTTATCTATACACGCTGACACACAAAAACACATGTGGCAATATGACCTATTGAACTCTGGGTTGGAGGGAAATCTTCTCATCCATCAGAGGTGTCTACTTGTGTGGGACTAAGTCAACACAGCTGCTTGCTCTTCTCGTCCTTCAGACCAGAGCCCAGGAAAAAGTCAATGATCTCTGACTCTTATCTGGGAGAGTTCTGCATTCTTCGCCGCCCTCAATCATGGGTTGGTTGACTTGGCTGGACCCTGCTAGTCTACACATTTGTTGATATGATAATATACATAACCTTTCTTAACATATATTTACTTTATATTTTTAGTGATTTCATGTACTAACACTTTTATACTATATTGTTAGTGTTATTTGAGGTTTTTGTACTGCACATAGGTTTGTTCTTTAGGAAGCGGGCTGTTGGACTAATTAAGGGAGTTGTTTAGAGAAGGAAATTGATGCCAGACCAGTGACAGCAGCCTTGAGAGTTCTTCCTTATCTCAAGGAAGGAATAAATCTATAGGTTGGAAGTGTGAATCCCTTTTTAGGTGTGGAATGGAGAGATGCGGAGGGGGAGACCTGATGGAAAGGCCAGGGACCGGGAAATGGCTGATACGACACGCCCCTTCTGCACATTATTCTGAACTAAAAACATATTTTGCTTGATGTTTTAGTTCAGTCTGGACCAGGGAGAGCAGTGTAACTTGGTGGAGCGCCCACCAAAGTTATACTTCATATAGATGATAAGGGACAGGTATTTTTGGTCCAGGCCGCTGTTTAGATTTCCTCTGTATTAGGGAATAAACTTTTTTTTTAAATTTAACTTTCTGAATCCTGGTCATGTCTTTAAGGGATTTTGAACACGTCATTTTTTAATACGATAGTAGTGAAGTTATCATGCGTTTTCAAATAGTAATGGAATTGAGCAGCGGGTTACTATATGCCTATAGTCTCCAAAAATGAATAAAACATATTTTGGAGCGGACCAATGAAAATAAACCAAAGTGATTCGTTCATTCCCAACAAACCAATCGAATGCGTTTACCCCCTTCACCCTCTTCCTGTTTCTCGCAACTGTGCGCACCTGAGTTATCAGATTTTCTAAATTTCACATTTGCAAGAGGCGAGGGGGGGGGGGGGGGGGGGAGGGAGTTTCGAGTTGGTGCTACAGCAAAGCTAACAAAATCGCTTACTGCACCTTTAATGCCTGACAAATTCCAGAGTGGAAAGTTCATATTTGACTATTTACTATTTGAACGCCTTGGCTTTTAACACAACCGAGTTGTACCGGTTTACATTCTATACGTATTTAATAAATCACAAAAGTTCCTTGTTTAACTCTGAACAACACGCACACACATACATACAAACAGATTCATTTGATAGAATAATTTATCTTTGGCCGAGTAGTTTTGATGGAATACAATTGTTTATCTTTGCATTGATCATTGAAATATTGTAGGCTTAAACCTGACTGAGCCCTAGTTTAGTCGGTAAACTTTGTATGTGATGAGAACCAGCTGCATTCTCTCAAACGTATTGTGTGGAAAACTTCCCAATCACAGGAAACGGGAGGAGAGGAGGCCCAGGGAGTCGAAGCAGCGACCTTGGCCGGAGTCCGCTTCATTGAGCACCTGAACTGTACTGTACTTCACAATAAAATACAATTTATTCTTGTATAGCCCTAAATCACAACAGAAGTCATCTCAGAGACTTAACAAAACCATTGAAATCACCAACACAGATCAGAGAATCAACAGTTCAAACACATAAAGAATATAGAACACATGTTGAAAAATGTCCATACATGTTGTAGAATGTTAAAGTGTCCTGGATCATCACCACAGTCCTTCTAGTTGGACACTAACTGTCCAACAGACCCTCATGCATCGGCAAGGAAAAACTCATAAGAAAACCCAGTTGGAAAAAGGAGCATGTAAAGGAGCATTGACGCTTTCTATTAAGACTAATACAAAATGCATCTTGGGTTTAAGGAAGAACTTTTTGTGTCTGAGCATGGGGCAGGAGGCAGGAGGCAGACGGAAAGCCCTTGTGTAGACCTCCTTATATTAGACTAAGGAACGACATGAGCAACGTGTCTTTTGTATTGGCAGCTGTTGTATTAGGGAAATTAAGACTCTGGTTTTAACTTCATTCCAATTTTCTGATTTTAACATTGTCGTGCAAAAACCTAATAAAAATAGCACAAACTAGTACTTTTGAGAGGTACTGTTTATATGAAATCAAGGCTCACAGGAGCTTACAGACTGTTTTGAGCTTCAGATCTGTTCTGAGATGGCCGAGCTCTGTCTCTCTTAAACATGCGCAGTTTTACAAATGCGCACATGTTTTACAAATGATCAATTTACTCGCGAACGGTAAAACGTAGCAACTTACTTTTTTTTCCTCTGTGAAGTACGTATTCAGGGCTTTCCGAAACTAGTTTTGATTTGTCTGTCAAAAGCGTGACCCGTGAGGTACAAACAGCTGTGAGGTACAAACAGCTGTGAGATACAAACACACGGGGACTGCCAAAGATCGTCAGAGAGTGAGATGTCTTACTCCTCTGCGTTTACTTGTTCTCCCACAGTTGAAACTACAGCTGCGATTGCAATAACCGGCTGAAGAGTGCGCATTATTGATAAAGACGATAATAAATACAGTAAAATGACATTATGTGTATATGATGTATATAAATTAGGGCTGTCAAAATTATCGCGTTAACTCACGTTAATTACATTTTTCATTAACGCGTTTTTTTTTTTTTTAACGCATTAACGCACGATGACCCGCCCATTTATCCATAAGAAGATCACTCAGAATGCTGCGTGTGAGATCGCCTCCTCCGTGGCCGCTCTGGTTGTTGTTAGCGGCTGTGAGTGAGTGCAAGCTTTGCGCGGGCTGCAAGCATGGATCTAGCTATTATAATAACAGCAGCAAGCGATTGCTCCGTTCACATACTCAGCACTCTGCGCACTGTATTCTCCCTGGTTCTTGTCTGTCAGGCACAATCTGCGCACTGTATTTTCCCTGGTTCTTGTCTGTCAGGCGCGAGTGTTGCTCGTGTGTGTCTTTGGGAACTAATTATTTTAAAATAGTCTCTTTCAATTGCAAGTTTTGTAATGTGTTTGTTTGATCAATGGATAAAAATAAATGCAATTTAATTAAATGGCACCTTGGCCTGTCTTATACCTGTTTGCCTGCAGGACAGTTCCCTAAACTAACATATCATACTAAAATAGGGTGGGGTTGTTGCAACAATTAATCTACTTTGAAGTTATCCTAAATTACAGCCAGCTAAAACTCGGTACCACAACAAACAAAAAAGTAACGCAATAGTTACTTTTACTGGTAACTAGTTACTTTTATAGTGGAGTAACTCAGTTAGTAAGTCAATTACTTTTTGGAAGAAGTAACTAGTAACTATAACTAATTACTTTTTCAAAGTAACTTACCCAACACTGGATTTATATTTGATAATCTCATTTAAATTCAATTGGAGTGGATTTAAAATAGAATGTTAAACATGCGATTAACTCATTGAATGCCAGCCTATTTCAGAACAGGTACTCCCACAGTGCCAGCCATTTCTGATGATTTTTACTGATTTTTCAAGACCCACAGAATATTGTGTACTATGACTGACTATCTGAAATCCAACACCAGATTCTAAAAGAATGGACTGTCTACTTTCCTCAGCAAAAAGAATTTTGTTTATAGCTTTTTTCGTTCCCCTGTAATCCTCCGTCGAGTAGAGGGAAGTTTTACTGAAATCACCAGAAATCACCAGAAAGTTGAGAAAAAAGAGGCACAACATGTGCACCTACATGTTTTCAAACCATTCAGAGAGCAATGCTGCCACCTGCTGGCTCGATAAAATATGGTCTCAAGTCATCCCCATACATATTAGATACAATAGACATCTGGGAACGTGAAAATAGCGAAAAAGGCAATTGACGGATTAATCCGTCAATGGCACACAACGTTACTATTTGCTTTGACGTATTTGTGCGTCAATGGGACACAATGAGTTAATCGTGAGTTAACTCACCATTACTATGCGATTAATCAACTAAAAAAAATTAATCGTTTGACAGCCCTAATATAAATATATGTATTATATAAATATTTGATGTTTTTTTTTTTTTTGGCTCAGTTTCTTATGTTTTACGATTTTTACAGCTGTGCTACAGAAGCAACCCCAGCATTATAGACAAACTGCTTCAGGAAGGAAATCAGGAGTACAGAGTTTTTTGCTTTTATAGTGGAATTTTGTAAAAGGTATAATAGTTAGAGATTCAATTTTTTTCCCCATTATCCCCAAGACCATAAATAACATTTCTATGCAGTGTAAAAAGTTGTTTATAGCATTTCATTGTGTTTTTTCAATACATTTTTGTTAAATTGATTTTCCGTTTGATTTTTTTCTTTGTCTTCATGATTCCATAATTTTTATATAATTGATATGACAGCTTTACAATATGAATATTCTAAAACCCCAGGTTGTACTGAAAAAAAACAAAGTATACTGCTTGACTCTGCATCAAAAGATGACTGTTTTATGAACAATTATACACAAAGAAAACCAGGCGAGGAAAGTTCCCCAAAATGACCCATGTGCATAGAGGGTTAAGACATTTCTCCAAGTACTGGGTTCAACTGGTTAAATTTTGTCTCTCTATATCAGCATTCTTAATATCAGCATTAACAGACGTGCATAACTATTGACAAGGCATTGAAACACGTGACGACGCAATCTGAATCAGAATCAGAATCAGAATCATTTTTATTGCCAACGTAAGTAACGGGAGGTCACAGACTTGGAAATTGCTTTGGCTCAGTGCAACAGTCAAAAAGAGATAATAAAAATAAGAATAAAAAACACTTCTAAAGAATAAATTTAAATTTAAAATAGAGTTACAGTTACTATTTACAATATACAAGTGCACATGGTGCACACAATGTAAGGTGACAGCAGTACAGTGAAGTAAAGTGACGTATGATGGGCAGTAAAGTGACTTTATAAAGGGCGGGGGGACAGGTTAAGAAGTGTTCAAGAGTCCAACAGCAGAGGGGAAGAAACTGTTCTTGTGGCGGGAGGTTCTAGTCCTGATGGACCGCAGCCTCCTGCCTGAGGGGAGTGGTTGGAATAGTCCATGTGCAGGGTGAGAGGGGTCGGCTGTGATACGACCAGCCCGGCCTCGAGCTCGGGCGACGTACAGGTCCTGCAGCGATGGAAGGCTGCGGCCGATCACTTCCTCTGCAGAGCGCACAATGCGCTGTAGTCTCTGTTTGTCCCCGACTGTGGCTCCAGCGAACCACACGGTGATGGAGGAGGTGAGGATGGACTCGATGATGGCCGTGTAGAACTGCACCAACATCTGTGCAGGCAGCTTGGCTTTCCTGAGCTGCCGCAGGAAGTACATCCTCTGCTGGGCCTTCTTGATGAGGGAGCTGATGGTCGGCTCCCACTTGAGGTCCTGGGTGATGGTGGTGCCCAGGAAACGGAAGGACTCCACAGATCTATAGCTCCATGGACGGTCATATACTGTTGCGGTTGTTTTTTGTTTTTTTTTCAGAATGTTTTGCTGTTCATGCTCAGCCGTGATAGGTCGAGCACCCTCTGCCTACGTCCCCCAGAATGCCCCGCGCGGGAGTGAAGTTAAACTATCGAAGTGAAGTTAAACTATCGAAGTGAAGTTAAACTATCGAACATTCTACTGACCTCATTTCCTATTGATATCTGACACGTGTCCATTGTGATATATATATCGTTATCGTTTTATCGCCCAGCCCTACCATGGCCCCTGCTGTGAGAACAACTGTGTAGATGCATTCATACCTCACTGAAAACCTGCATGATCTCTTGGTCGTAGCTCTGCAGAAGCTGGTCACATGAGGCTGCATGTTTGGCGTGCATCATGGAAGGCACGCCGTCTCTCAGGGCACTAAACATGTACTAATTACAAAAGAGAGACAAAATTAAAACAATAATGCAACTTATAATAAAGGCAAAGTACGGTGATTTTAAAACCTGGGAGTAAACAAGAGCTCTAACACAGCGACACATGAGTAGCTGATGTCTAATAAATGAATTGTGTGTTTATATTAGGGCTGGGACTCAAAAACCATGTTTGAATATCATTGTTTCATTAATATTAAATTCAAATATATTCCATTATTTATTTTGATCAATATCTCCCATTTTCCTGCCCCCATGGCTATTTTAAAAAAGCCCGTAGAAGCCAAAAGTGGTGGCACATTATAGTTTGAACGCCAGAGATGGGCGTGACTACATTCGTTAATATTTACGTACGGAAAAAAACAATTTTGACCAGTTCTAAAACAGGGCAATGTATCTAAGCATGACTGTGATTGAAGCGAAAAATCAACATTTGCTGCTAATACAAACATCAATTGAATAATAAGGGGTACCTAATATTCATTCAAATGTCTACATTTCTTGTTATCATCAAATTCTGTTTGACAATCAAAATCTGTTTACCCAGCCCTAGTTTATATTATCAAATTTAGTGAATGAATCCTATGGTCTTTAAGGTAATTATGTGAGAGATCACTGGGTTACGTTGCCATGTTTGTAAAATGTGCTTAGGCTAAGTGCAATTTTGGGTTGTCAGAGAAAGTAGCCAGTGGAAAAGATTTTAGATTGCATGTTTAACCAGTGTGTCAACAAGAGAATGGTTTGGACCGTATGGAATCTTTTGATGGGTGAATAACGCGTGTGTTTTGGTCTGTCAATAAAAGCCTAGTGTGGAGAAGAGATGAGCTAGAGGTGGTGAGGTCGAGACCTGTGAAGTCGCCGGCTTGGCTCTTTTGTCTCATCGCTTCTCCTCACTGCAGTTAGAAATACTTCCTGTCCGATGTTGTCCAAGAAACTTTTGAAAAACAGCATTAACAGAGTCTTACATGTATTCTTGCTGCATCGACTGCGTTGTCATACACGTCGTCCAAATAGATGGGAAATACAGCTCTGTGCCAGTAGAGAAAACTACAGTCACACTGCAGTTTCACCCTGAAGAGAAGGAGAATAATAATAATAATAATACATTATACTTGTATAGTGATTTTTGGGCAAAGACTGTTACAAAACAGACAAATAAATACAATAAAAAGTTAAAAATAAACAGTTAAGTGTAGGCAGTTTTGAACAGGTGGGTTTTGAGCAGTGATTTGAAGTTCTGAAGTGAGTCTGAGATCCTGATGTGTTGTGGCAGAGAGTTCCAGAGAGTCGGGGGAGCTGCGTCAAAGGCTCGGGCCCCCCCAGGGTTTGGCACTTTGTTCAGATGCGAGTGTTGGAGGAGGTCGGTGAGATAAGAGGGGGCCTGGTTATGAAGGAACTTGTAGGTGATGAGGAGGACCTTATATTGTATGCAGTGTGGGACAAGGAGCCAGGGGAATGGTTTGAGGATGGGAGTGATGTGTTCCTTTTTGGTCAAAAACTGAATGTGAAAGTAATATTTTCAATTGATGTAGAGAACGGATGTTTACCTTTCACTCAGCTCACTGATCAGGTCCAACTTTTTCAGCACAAGTTGCAACGGAAGAAGCTCCTCCTCTTTAAATGTTTTCTAAATTGACAAAAATTAAAAGGTTAAGCTATTTATTCAAAACGGAAGATAACATGAAAATACCAGTAACAAAAACAACTTTTAGAGTTGTGTTTATTGATGTTTGTATGGATGGATGTGTTTCTGGACACCAGAATTTTTCAATTTAGCTTGGACAAAATATGGGTTACAATGGGCTGCTGTTGTGGCGAGTTTCATATATCAGAATATATTGTACTAAATTCACTGATACATTTAAACAAAGGCCGCTTGTCCTGCACAAAGGACACTTTCACATGACCTTCGCAGAGGCGACGGTATCATCCTCTTGCTCGTTATAATGTTAAATGTTATGGCAGGTGCACTACAATCTTTTCCCCTCCCTATCTCTTATCTCCTCTTCCTGCATAACTCAACCCATTGTTCTTTCTGTTATAGCTTTTCGCAGTACTATATTATCGAATGTTAGATGTGAGCAGACCAGAGAGAGACGACGCAGACCTTGGGTATGCGTCGCTTCTGTCTGACTCTGCAGAGTTTTATTGTATTTGTTATTCTCATCACCTTTTAAATAAATTGCACAAAGACAAGCTGTTTTCTCTCGGATCCATTCATTGAAGTATTTAAATTTCCACTACACTGCACAATTAGAAATGCTGTAGTATTACAAATGATGGCAAGACATGGAATAAATTACATTGCATTCAGTTTTGAGGTCAATACGGTCATGAATGCAGCTTTAAATATTTCACAGTGACAAATTGTTGCTTATGCTTTTTAGCTTGTTTAATTTTAAATATTTGTCTGATGCACTCTTTATACACATGTTAAAAAAAAGGTCCAAGTATTCCAATGGGGTTTTACTGCAAATGGGAAATAAAAGGAATCTGAAATAATAACTTATCATTGGATAAACTAATGGCGACAGTAGCTCAGTTGGTAGAGCATTGGCCTTAAGGCCAGAAGGTCGTGGGTTCAATTCCCACCTCTGCACCTTCTCCACCGACTCCCACTGATGACTGCTGTCGTTGTGTCCTTGGGCAAGACACTTAACCCCACTTTGCCCAAAGCCCCCACTGAAAGATCAAGGCTATGCTCACACTCAGAGAGCAGCCGTCCTCCTGTGGACTCACCACCTGCAGAGGGTCAGTGAGGGGCTGGTGCTATGAGACTTGGGTGGCATCTCTGACTGCCACCCCCCTGACCCAGAAATGGATTAAAGGGTAGAAAATGGATGGAAATGGATGGATGGATGGATAAACTAATAGATATGTCCGATATAGATTAGAACTAAATCTCACATCTCAGTCTCGTGGACCCAACCTTGCATTTTATCGCATGAAAATTTGGCTTATTAATCAGTAATGTGACCGACTTACCATCTGGGTGCCAACGCACAAAGCCAGAGCCACCACAAGGCGGCGCTCTTTTGTGCTTGGGCCACTGAGTGCGTTTTCTGCAAGCACCAAAGAGGAGAGCACATCCAGCCGCTGCTCACTGTACTTTTTGTCTGAGATGACTCTTTTCTGCATAAACAAGACACATTAGTCATTGGTATAATTAAAAAACCCACTTTTTTAAAATTTCAGTTTTACCTTTGCTACATTGATGGCAGTGAGGGCTTGAGACTGCAGCTGTTGACTAATGTGGGAAACAGAATCCGCAACGACAATGGATCTCCTGTAGAAGGTGTGCTCCACGGCCTGGAAAAGTGACGATGAATGACATGGAAGAAAATAAACTGTCAATATATTTTAACTGTGCCACGTATTAAAATGTATTGAACACCGCACTGAGGGCTACGGGAAGACCACAGCAGTCTTCTGAACTAATCACACGTGCCAAAAAAGTTTTATTCTGACTCTAAATAAAGCTAACGATACACACAAAAAGGTGAACTTTGTTATAGCGAGGGAGGACTGTATTTCATTTTCACCTTCAGAAGTTCCACGTGTCGACACAGAGCTTTGACCGAGGCTTTCGTCATGGGCCGTTGCATTGACATGTACATATTCATTGTGGTCTTGATGATGGTGCTGATGCTGTATGCGTACAAGATTCCCTTCAGGAAAACACCAATAGTATTATATGTATTATTACAAGCAGTTTAAATACGGTTTATACCTGTAGAAACACATTGCATCTGCCGTTCAGATCTTCCACCAACTTGTCGCTTTTGTGTTCTTTTGATAGAATAGACTCCATTTTCATCATCCAAGACGTTACAAACACGTAGTAGGACTGAACATCCCTGGAAAGAAACGAAAGCCACGGTGAGATTGTTTGACGATTATCACGAAACCCTCAAACCCTGATGTGTCCAAAGACTTCACATCTAGGCCTATGAGAGAACGTAAAAAAAGATAACAGTAAAAGTGGTTGAACTTGGCACAGGTTGGACAGACATATTCACGCTTAACAATGCAACACAAACTAATATTTTACGAGGGAGTTAAGAGATCATAAAACGCATATGAGCAGAACACTTGAGGGCAAATGCACGGGGATTGCCATTTTCTTGAGGGCCATTGTTTTGGTATGCCTGCTCAAAAAT
The DNA here is from genome assembly GCA_964034765.1 of Knipowitschia caucasica. Classification (NCBI taxonomy): domain Eukaryota; kingdom Metazoa; phylum Chordata; class Actinopteri; order Gobiiformes; family Gobiidae; genus Knipowitschia; species Knipowitschia caucasica. Next base: position 26,287,846 of record OZ035842.1, read on the forward strand.
ACTTTCACTTCCTACTACTTAAGACTTCCATCATTCATACTGCCAAAAATATTTTAGGCCTGGATAAATGTTCTTGTTATTTTTCTATGACACAATCAGATTCGAAATGTATAGGGTTGGATCGAAATCTTTTGTGGGGAAAATTTTTGTGTGTCTGAAATAGCACATCTCAGGGTTCACATTACATCCAGTCCAGGTCCAAAGCTATATCTGGAGCTTAAGGAATTCAAAAAAAGACTGTGTGGCGTCTGCCAGTGACAACCCTGAGCCAAGCGGATATCACAGGGACATTCATCAACTAGAGCCGTACCAAAAGAGACCACTTGCTGCATTGTAAGGTCAGACAGGTGGCAAGTTCTGTCTGAGCCGGATGATCCTGTCCAGCTGTGTCAGGGGAGTCAAACTCATTTTGGTCAGGGGCCAAATTTAAAAACAAAGGAGCTGGGGCCAGAAGTGTAAAAGTATTTTGAAAAAATAATTGTATTTGATTTAAGTTTGGATAATATTTTCTAGTAGGTATGGATTAAACCAAAACTGGGCCAAACAATAATCACTAAGGGATGTATTGAAAGTGGATTAGTAAAAAACAACTTCTAATTTAATTTTAGTTAACATTTTAGAAAATATACAATTACATGTTTTTTTTCCTGAGACAATAGGCTTTATCATGAAGTATAACATGCCATAGTAGCCCCTTACCATCAATGCAGCTGGTCACTGCAATAAAGATAGCTGAAAAGTTCAGGGGCCACTTGTCTCGCAGGCTGCTTTTGGCCCACGGGGCTGGATTTGACATGCTCCATTTATGTGCACATAAAAATACTTCTCTTCACGTGATTCACGTGAAGAGAAGTTGACTAGTACCACCACCCAATATGCAGAACCCATATCAAGAGGACCTGCAGAAGACTTTTTCTTTGCATGGCTGTAGATTGTGTGATTTGAGTGGAAAAAAAAACTTTTCCTTGGATCAGTTGAACATTAATCTCCATAACAGACTCATACGATCTAGTATCTTGCCTGGTTGAATGTAACCTAATTAGTGAAACTCAGTGAAATAAAAAAAATGTATAATTGTTCCATTTGTTTCTGTAATCTCCAAATGTGAACCTAAAGACTCTGTACACTATAGTCCTTAATTCAATAACTGAACTGAATCGTAGATAAACTATGTCCCTGATATCTGACATACAGTATTTATAGCTCTGTTTAGTCAATTGTATACATTACAATTTTTTTAATGTTTTATTTGGGGTTTTCACAAGCTTTGAGCCATTTATCAACATTATAAAACAAATACATGGCTTCATATAAAAGAGTGTCATATAATGATGTGACATTTCAAGTTGAATTACAAAACAAAATGGACTTTTGAACAATATTCTAATTTTCTGAATCTCACTTGTTTACAGTATCTCACATTAATTGGTACCGTTTTGCCTTTTCTTACATTAAATGGTTAAAAATATATATGTAATTACTTCAGCCACAATTTATGCAGAACAAGTGGTTTTAATGTTTAACAAATGATTTGGGGAAAGACAAAAGGCTCTGTTTCTTGGGAATGTTTGTGTTAGATTGCGATCAAGATTCCTGATCTGTTTATACGGTGATTGATCATCTCTTTGAGGTGACTTGAGAACAGTGAGTATGGCAATAGCTCTTTTGTGTGTCTTTTCCTTCATGTGTTATTTAGTTATTTTGACTGTATTTGATCTGTGCCATATCTGTATTTCATATGATGGCAGTGAATCAATGTATCGTTTTATTGTTTTATTCTTTATTTGTAATGGGTTCAAATTAATTGGTATCCCAGGAAGAATTGTGGAAGATCCCCAAATCTTCACGCAGGGGGGTTGCATGTGTGGGCTGTAAAGTTTCTCTGCCCACTACTGGTCGGGCTCTAGAACTACATCGTTTTTCAACCTCATATGAACGCTGAGAAATTCGCATTAAGGAGCCTGGTCGTTTCTGATAATAGCCTGGAAACGTCTGTGCAGCATCTCAGAAGAAACAGGGCCTCAGCCTAAGATTGATAGGACAGTGATGTTCTGGAGATCCTGACCTGACCCCCCCCCTGCTCTAGACCCCCCTTCCCCCTTTGTTTCAGCAATTTCATGGGAACTTTTCAAGCCTCCAATGTGAAGAACAGCAGGCGGTCTGGAATGCCTGAAATGCCTGCCTGGAATGTTTGAAAATTAAGCAAGACTCTCGGGCTTGCTGTAATCCATTTTTACATACACCAGGTATCTAACACGTGGTGATAACAGCAGAAATACTTTGAAGTGCTATTTACTTACTTGGAAAGCGTTTGTGCTCTTTGCTGCAGATATGTGTCTCTGTGTGCTTTAATTGACTGAATACTTTTCTTATCCATCAACTTGGCAGCAGCGGGGACTTTTGATACAAGAAAATTGTCAGGAAACCAAATTATGCTGGCGGTCAACGTGACAGCCGGTACCTAAGTAGAAGAAATACGAAAGTGTTAAGAAATGGAAAACATGGAAAAACACACACTTTTTCTTTTTCACCTTTTTACAAACATCGAGCAAGGATTTGAAGAGCTTTTTGTCAACACTTCTAAAGATGTGGAAGTGAAGGACAAACAGACTGCAGACTCCAGCATATTTATCTCTCTGGTCTATTTCCGAAGGTTCTCCTGCAAACAATATGAAGTGTTTGCTGATAAAAAAAACGTATATTGTTATTCAAAGACCATTATTGACAAGAACTGACCAATCTTTGACTCGATGCTGGTGAAAATATTTCGGATGTTGAGGGAAAACTCTTCGGCAAAGGCACTGTTTTTGGCAACAGTGACGCCTTCTCCGGGATCATCAAATCTTTGCTCGACACAAGCCTGAGACACCAAGAGATAATCAAGGTTAAAAAAAAAAAAACACACACACACAAAAGCAACAGCACTGTATTCTTTCATGATGCAAACTCTAGAGTGGTTACCTGTAGTATCATGCTATCTAAAAGTTGCCCCTCCAGTTTGAGCAGCAGCTTCTCAAAAGGCTTCAGTTTGTCTTCGGGGATGGAGAATTTTCCTGGGTTGTGATGCACAGACTTCAATAACCTGCCGTGAAAAATTCATGAATTATTAATTATGATTGACTGATTGAACTGTGACTACTGTTAACCTCAACAAATATGTTTTATTCTTAAAAATATATTCATCAACAATTCAGACTTATTTCCAAATTATTCAAAGATAACAGGGTAGTCCCAAAGTCAAATTCAAGACCTCTTTACCTTTACAGTCTAGCTCTGTGCTTGTATTGTCTTGTTAAGGTAAGTAAGTAAGTAAGTAATGTTTATTTATATACCGCCTTTCACAGACCAGAGTCACAAAGCGGTTTACAATTGTTATTTTTTTTTGTTAAGGCTTTCATCAAACCAAACCGTGAGGCAGCCGCTAGTCAACTTCCTTCACCATTTGTCTTAAAATATTAGATGCATGTTGTCATGGAAGTTTCTATCCATAGTAAGGAAAAAGCTGGAAAGGTATTTGTCTTAATCAGGAGCGTAAGTTTATTATAACACACGTGCGGAGAACTCACATACACAAAATAGCGTACATCAGTTCTGCCGGGGCCAGTCCCAGGTCCCCGTTTACATAGACAACACATGAAAGACAGTCACGCCCACAAAAGGTGGGAGGGGTCACAGTTTGAGACGGGCATCCAGATGGCGGGGCGCCTTGCCTGGTGAGAGACAATCTTTGTGCCATGGAGATGCAAACAGAAGGGACAATAGACATGCAGAATGTAAAAGGGACATAGAGATGCAGACATACGGACCGATAGAGATGCAAAATGCAAAAGGGGCAAAGGTGAGATAGTAATTTGCGTCATGTCTGTCGGTGCAGGGGGGAGACCGGTTCCTTCCTGCAGGTTAATTGAATAGAACAGCGGGGGGTGAGTTGGCGTCCTTGAGGCTAACCAACTTGCCATAACAATGTCCAAATTTTTCATCATTAAATTGTGGTACATTTACTTTGTGCTTAAAAATCTTCTTTCATTCATTATTCCATCATTTAACCCGGGATGCAAACAGACGTCTGATGTCTAAGCATTAGGCACTTCTTATAAACGACGAAACCCTCCGTAGAGTCACTATTTTTTACAACTGTTTACTCTTTTTATATGACTTGTATAAATTGTATACAACTGTGGCTTTCTCACCTCTTGTACATCTTCCAGTGATCTTTTAATGTACCGTGATTTTCCATAATTTCATCAAGAGTGAGAAGTATCACGAGGAGCTCTCCGAGATGCTCATAAACAATCTATAACATAAATAAATCAACAACTCACTGAGAATATCACATGCTAAAGACCATTCAGGGAAGAGACATACTTGAAAATGGACGCCTGAAGACTCAATGACTTTGGTTGCACCTCTACAAAAACACAAATCATTAGTAAATCCTTTGGAGAATAACAAAATGGCCAGAACAAAATAGAGGAAAATACTTATTGCTGTTGTAAAGTGCAGCCAGCTGATGAACCACATTGACCACAACTTCGTAACATCTTGACACAAAACATGAAAGTTCCTAGAAACACAATATAAGTATTAAGAATTAGTAATAACATATTTTACGCTTTTTTGTTTCTTACCTGGAGGAAAGAGATGAACCGTCCCATTTGAATTTGGGACTCTCCTTCAACAACACTGGCATCTGAAACTGATATTTTTTTTTTTTTATTAAATCAACAAAGATGATCTACCATTAATAAATCATAGTTAATTTGGGCGTGTATGAATCCTACCTCCCTCTCCATAAAACAGTAACCCATTATAAAACTTGGTCTCTGCCTGCTCAAAAGAAAAGTAATTCATTCATTAAATAAAAAGACAATACAAATCAGAAGTTGAAAACAATGATGAACCTTACCTCATATTTTAACTTTTTTATTTCACTGCAGAGAGCAGCATAGACTGTGATAACTTTATTTAAAATCTGCATCACAAAAAAGTATCTTAGAAGTTGTGTGACATGTTTTGAAAATATTACAAACATATAAACACATACCTTGTTGTCTGTTTTTATTAACTCCAAAATAGAAGACTGCTCATAAGGGAGAAGCTATAACACAGAATGTATTCAATAAAAACAATGCACCTATACTTTAAAAGGGGCATTTTATATTTCTTTAATAGTACCTTTAACGCAATAGGATCCAGAGTAAAGTCCCACACATCTCCAATGGAGTCGTCCAATGCCTCCTCAATGCCCTGCAACTGAGACGTGTACTCTACAAGAAACCTGGAGTAGTTCTTAAGCTGAACCTCTGTGTGTATTTCTGTGAGAGAAAAACATGTAGTTCTCAGAGCAAATATCAGGATGGTTAAGGTTCACTTTATGACCCCATAGGGAAATGTGTCGTCTGCACTTGGTCTAAAGCCACTAGGGACCTGTCAGGAGCAGTGTTGTCTAGATATTGTGTACATTTGTATATCTTTCTATTTAATGGAGTGGTTCGCTCATGAATTACTTGTTCTAAATTAAATTAATTTACAATTTAGGATTGTAAGTTTCCTATTTCTGTATCAGCTAAGGATGATCACGGATGGAAATATCTTTCCATTTTTTTTTTATCATTAACCTTCAGGGGTATTACAGGGAAATAAGAGCAACTTTTTTGTATAATTTCAAACTAGTGAGCAATAATTGGTGCTATGTGTACTGGGTGCAGCTCTGACTGACACACCCCCGACCCAGAAATGGATTAAGGGGTTGAAAATGGATGGATGGATGGAGTTATAATTGTAAAATATCACTACATTGAAATTATCCAATGTTTTATTTATAACTACAATATTCAAGTGCCATCAGCTTCATTATGGTCATTATGTAATTCCATATTCACCCATCTTTTTGTGATTTAAAAAATGAATTATCTCTCTCCACATGCATTTCTTGTTTTCTTGTGTCACGTAACCTACTTCCTGTCAGTTTATGACAACAGAGCATACATTTAAGGATAATTCCCAACATAGCTATTATATTGTTCTCTCTTTAGACTATGCTATGGAGGCGAGGATAACCTATCAAACCCCTGTGATATCATGTCTTGTTTTGTCCTCAGACCGCAGACACAGTATGGTTTTGGTGCTGATGATGCACTGCCCCTGATGTGGTCTATTTCACTTCCTTACTTTCACTTTTTACCAGAATCTGATCGAGTGACTTTGGTACACTGCTAGCTCCAATATAATCGTGCATAATAAATAATAAACATCAGCCCATTTAAAATCTAATTATAAAGTAGATGGTACATTATGATGTTAGCATAAACGCTAGCTTTAGGTGGCTAATGCTGCAACTATCGCCTTTCCCTCAGTCTCCCTCATTAAAAACACGCCCTGGGAACTTACTCTGAGAACCGTCGTCAAAACGGTCAAATTCCCAGTCAGGGGCGATGGTTTCTGTCGCCATTCCCACAGAATGTAAGCCCCAAAAGTCTGCTGTTAACAAGTGTTGCTACTGCACAGTCCCATGATGTGCCAAGTCTCATGATTTTGCCCCAAGTGCTTCTGGGAGATGGAGTTTATTGCCGGATCCTCTCGCCAGTGCGTTGCTATGGTTTTATTCTGCTTTGCATTTTATGTCATTGTTATTATACCGGAGTAGACTTTATTAGTAATAAAAGTGGCATATGTTTCTAGTGTTTTTGTTTAAATTTTATGTTTAGAGTAAGTATGTAGTCCCGTAGTAGTGGCCAGTGAATGTTGTGTGAAGGTGTGAAGAGAAAGCTGAAAACACCATTCAGAGCAGTGCAGAGGCGACTGGACACGGACTGGACACGGACTGGACAAACTTCTTCCATGTGTCATCTTTGGGTAAATTTAAGATCATATCATTTTGTTCAGAGCTTTTGTAACATTGTTAATTTGTGTCCTGTTTCATTATTTTGTATATCCCATGGCCCAGTCTAAAATACTTTATTTATTGATTTATTGCATTTAAATTGTGCAAATAGCTGCATTGTTAATCTCTGTAACGTTTTATTGGGTTTCATGTTTATTTTATGCTTCTATCTTTATTATATGCAATTTAGTAGTAACTTTAAAACTCGATTTTGATATGAAAACAAAAACTACTCAATGCCACAGTTATTTATGGATGCTGCTTTAGGCAAGGCAAGGCAAGTTTATTTGTAATAATAATAACAATAATGCATCGGTTTTATATAGCACTTTTCTGGACACTCAAAGACGCTCCACATGTGTCATTATTCTTTCACTCCAAACACAGTGGTGATAAACTACTGTAGCCACAGCTGCCCTGGGGCACACTGACAGAAGCGAGGCAACCAGTATGCGCCATCGGCCCCTCCGACCACCACCACCAACCATTCACACACACACCAGACTCATTCTAGGCAATGGGGGTGAAGTGTCTTGCCTAAGGACACAACGGCAGTTTAGCACTTTACAGCCGCAGCCGCCCCACTGTGGCTGGTGTTCCCAGAGGTTAAGTGTCTTGCCAAGGACACAACGACAGCAGACAGTAGGAGTCGATGGTGAAGGTCAGGCTTGAACCCACGACCCTCTGGCTTAAAGGCCAATGCTCTACCAACTTCATGTTCATGTCGCCCATGAGCTACTGTCGCCCCCGTATAGCACAATTCATACACAAGGCAACTCAAAGTGCTGAACAAAACAAGGAAGCATTAAAATCATAAATAATCACAGAACATTAAAAAGAATGATAAAAATATAAAATCCCTCAGTTGTATGCACAGCTAAACAGAACCGTTTTTAACCTGGTTTTAAACACTGTCAAAGAGGAGGCCTGTCTCACATCTTCAGGAAGATTGTTCCAGATTTTAGCAGCATGAATCTGAAAAGCAGCCTACCCATGTTTAGTTCTGACTCTGGGCACTAACAGGAGTCCAGTCCCTGTGATCCTCAGAGTCCGGGCCGGCACCAAAATATATTTTGGTGCGAGGCCATGGAGAGACTTGTACACAAGCAGAGCTGTTTTAAAGTCTATTCTCTGAGTCACAGGAAGCCGGTGCAGAGACCTGAGGACTGGACTAATGTGGTCGTACTTCCTGGTTCTAGTCAGGACTCGAGCTGCTGCATTTTGAATGTACTGCAGCTGTTTTACAGCCTGTTTGGACAGACCTGTGAGCAGGCCATTGCAGTAGTCTAACCTACTGGAGACAAGTGCATGGATAAGAATCTCCAGGTCTGCTTTAGACACTATGTTTTTGATCCTGGCAATGTTTTTTAGATGGTAGAAAGCTGCTGATGTTACTGATTTGATGTGGCTGTTAAAATTTAAGTCTGAGTCCAGTATTACCCCTAGATTTCTGACCTTGTTTGTTTGTTTTAGGGAGAGAGACTGTAAATGACAGATGACGCTCTCTCTTTGTTTCTGGGGACCAAAGACAATCATTGCAGTTTTGTCTGCGTTTAGCTGAAGGAAGTTGTTTTGCATCCACTCACTGATCTGTTGGATACAGTGAAGGAGTGAGTCCACTGGTCCATGTTCTCCTGCAGTCAGTGAGACGTAGATCTGAGTGTCGTCTGCATAGTTATGATAGGACACTTCGTTTCTGCGTATTAATTGACCTAACGGCAGCATGTAGAGATTGAACAGAAGAGGTCCCAGGATCGACCCCTGTGGTACTCCACAGGTCAGGGTCATATGATCTGAGACACAGTTTCCAATCTCCACAAAGTAATTCCTGTCTTCAAGGTAAGACCTAAACCAACTTAGGGCGGTGCCAGCAACACCAACCCAGTCCTCTAGTCTCTGTAAGATGATCTCATGGTCGACGGTGTCAAAGGCAGCACTTAGATCTAACAAGATTAAGACTGAGACTTGGCCTGCGTCAGTGTTCAGCCGGATATTGTTTGTAACCTTGATGAGAGAACTTTACACTGCAATCTGAAAAGTGTCAAAGTAATAAGCTATGGATCCTGTGCTTGCATGTGAGTCCTTAATAAAGTCTAAATAAATAAATAAAATAAATAATAATATGTATGGGGCCACAAGTTATGTATAGATATAGTTAGTTTAAAATCTTTAAAGGTTTCTTATTTTAAAGCAGGATCAAAAAAAAATTCAGACCAAAAGGGTTTAGACTTTGACACATTAGTTTTAATTAACAGCCTAAACATTAAATATTATTCTTTATTAACGTTCTTTATTAATGTGACCCTGGCATTTTGGACCAGGATGCCTGACTGACAAGAAGTAAACAAAAGGTGAATGACTCTTCTGACTCTTCATTAAACTCAAATAAGTACCGTAATTCTGACAGAAAACTTCAAATATGTTCTCTGTATTACTACATATTTCACATAAAAGCAACACTTATGAATTCAGTCAAAAATAGACGTAAATATGACAAGGTGGATTTAAATAGCTTTCTTGAACAGATTTGTCTCTTCACAGATAATAATATATATACAATTATTTCATACAGTAATTTTTTATGGTTATACCTGCTATCTCTGTGGAAATGTTTTAATTACATTGGCAATTCATTAGCTCATTTAAGATGCACATGTCTGAATTCTTTAATAAATACTTATATTCACAGACTATTAGTATTTTTCCGTTTCCATTCCGTTAAAACTGACATCCTGAATCCGAAACGCACAGATAACCTGTTCATGTCTCAGGAATTCCAAAGTAAGTGGCATTGTCCCATTCAGACAAGACTGGCTCAGTGTTGCAGAAGGGAAGCAAGCATGAAGAATGATAATGTCTATGCCATCAGATGACTCTTGTGTTACGCCAGTCTACCATGTTGCTGTTTTTGATATTTGACGAGATTGCAGCTCTCTAGATTTTATAATAACACATTTTTACACTGTTTCTTTCAGACCTGATGGCACTATAGGAGCTGCCTTTTCACCTCAGCATCCAGGACCACATTTCAGGGTCAAATCTCAAACTATGGAAATTCAACCGTCACAAGAGGGAGAAAAATTACAGAACGGATCTGTTCCCAGGTTTGAGACGTCCGCAAAACATGGCTCTGGCTCATGGTTGGAAGCTCGTGAAACTAAGCCATCCAACCAACACTATTCCCGGGATTACAGTGAAACAGATTTGTTGCTGTCAAATGAACATTGTGGCAGGTCGAGAAGAAAGAGCTCCAACACCGAATTAAGCATAAACTCTTCTAACGTGAGCGATGAGGAGTCGCTCTGCTCCATGGTTCTGCAGATACTGGTGCCATTCCTGTTGGCTGGTCTGGGGACAGTTTCAGCCGGGATGCTTCTAGAAGTGGTCCAGGTGAGGAAATATTGAATGCTAATTTAGACTGTCTGATTCACTTCCTGTTTTCAAGGCTCGTCTTCAGACTCACTTGTTCTCATTGGCTTTTAATTGATTTTGAAAAGATTTTTTGCTGTAAATAGTGTGTGTTTTTGCCACTGCTTTTTTGTATTTTCTAATTGTATATTTTTTGTATGTCTTTTTATGTACAGCACTTTGGTCGCCCTTTATACTTGTTTTGTGTTGCCAATGTTGCAGACGTGGGATGTATTTCTGGAGATTACGGAGCTCCTCATACTGGTCCCTGCGGTGTTGGGAATGAAAGGGAATCTTGAAATGACTCTGGCCTCTAGACTTTCAACTGCTGTGAGTATTTTCAAACTACACAACCGACACATTTTGTAATAAGTCTGAGTAAGCGCAAAGCATGTCAAGAGAGGACTGTGTATTAATGTTTTTCATATAGGGCAATTCTACGGTTAAATGAGGCCAGCTTCTGAGAATAATAACTTGCTGGCAGGTGTGAAGTGTCTCACTGTATTGTAAGGACCAAAGAAAGAGACAAACATGAAGCTCAGTAGGCTACGTATTTTTTTGTATTAACAAAGGATGTGATTAAAATGATTAAAAACTTATTGTCAGTGTAACATTTGGTATTTTTAGGTAAATGCAGGGAAAATTGATCTTCCAGCTGAAAGGTGGATGGTAATTACTGGTAATCTTGCACTTAAACAGGTACAATCTATTACATTACACTTAGTTTGAGAAACCCTTTGTATGAATGAATGAATCATCTAGAATAACGCCTTCTTCACTGACCCCTTTCGCAGCTGCAGGCCACAGTTCTGGGTCTCCTGGCTGCACTCATGGCCACTTTGCTCGGCTGGATGGCAGAGGGAAAAATGCCCTCGTACCACTTCGTTATTTTGTCTTCCACCAGTCTCTTTACTGCCTTCGTAGCCTCTCTACTCCAAGGTAAGCATTGAATAAATAGCCATAAAACAATCTTAAAGGTGTAGAGGAGAATTTTCTACTTCCGGGTGAATCATCAAGACTAATGGTCCTACCAATAGTCAACCATTCTGGTGATACATCCTCGTCAAATAAGACCAGAAAGTTTTGTTCAAAAAGTGGAGGGGGCTGTTCTTTCCTAAAATTTGGGGAAATCCTTCTGCATACCTTTAAGAGATGAAAAATACTGTCTTTTTTTGTCACAGGGTTTATCATGGTTGGAGTAATCATTGGCGCAAAGCGGTTGGGACTCAACCCCGACAATGTGGCGACGCCAATGGCAGCCAGCTGTGGGGACATCATCACTCTGGCATTACTGGCCTGCTTCAGCCAGTGGGTCCACACTCTCATGGGTAACATTAGCTTTCTGTTAGTATTCCCAACAGATTGGAAAACAATGAACCCAAGTGAAATATCTTAGCATTTTTGGCATGCAGTTTATTTATTTATTTATCTATTTATTTATGTAGGATGTAATAGTGCATATTAATGAACAGATTGTAAACAATTTCCTTGTTAACCTCAAATTGAACTGAACTAACCTCACATTCATTAAACATGATAATAGAACAATTTCAGATGGTATATTATGGAATAGTTAATTTCATCACAGGAATTTTTTTTTATCAACAAAGTGTAGAAATATAATACTTCCAGTGACAAAAAGCCCAACGTATACTGACGAATATGAGACAATTCAGACAGAATCTTTACACACCAGAGTAACCTGGAAGTTTTATTCTCATGCAGTTTTACGTTTTTTTTTGGACAGAATGAAGACAGACCAAGCATTTTATCAGACATAACACAGCAAAAGTTGCCAATCCACAGGTGTTAGCTCGTCCAAACAACAGAGACATGACTGAAGTCACCGTGACCTTAAAAGCCGGATCCCTTGAATATTATGTCTTGCGTTTTTGCCATTTTGTGAAGGCCAAATTCCACAATACCATGGTTGCCTAGTATCACTCAATGGTATAGTCCATCCATAGTTGAGAAAACTTATGTGAGACGTCTATAGATGGGATTTGAAAGTGTTTCAAGCCTCTATCTGTCTGTACTTACATGAGTCTACCAAATGCTATGTGCCTTCAGAACAGAACCCATTTGTACTGTTCCTGGTGGACTTTGCAATCGTTTGCCTCATCCCCGTCTGGATCATCATCTGCTCCAAACATCCAGACACTCTGATTCTCCTGCGTACAGGCTGGGAACCCATCATCACTGCAATGGTCATAAGCAGGTATACGGCTATGATACAGTTCAGTAAGAGGGAGTGAGGCTTTCAGGGTGGAGAAACAAAATAACAGCTTCTTAGTGAGATTGAAATAACATCTAAGAATAAATGTATGTCTTTTTGATTAAATAGAATATTAACCATGTATTTATGCTGTAATTCTAACCAATTTTTGTTAAATATTTGATACAATTATGGAGCGCTTTTGTGTTGGACAAACTGTGAAACTCTTCTGAGAAATACTCTGATAATATAATACATTCATGGAAAGGAATGGAAGTAGATATACTGGATGGTGCTATTGAGCAAGTGGTGAAAAGGTGGTACTGCACCCTAAAACTCCCCAGAAAGGGGACGGCGCTATTGAGCAAGTAAAAAGTGAAAAGTGTTACTGTTTTTTTTTCAAAGAGGTGTCATTTTTGAATGTGTAATGAGTTAGCCTCTGTCTGGTGTTTCACAGTAGTCTAAAGTGATTTATTGATCAGGGTTTATCGTAGCACATGTGTGGTTCACACCGAGCTTATTCTTAAACAAACAGTGGTGCCTTAGTTAGTAAAGACACGTCAATAAACTAATTAATCTACAGGGAGGACCTGTCAACGACACTTAGGTGTGTGTGTGTGTGTGTGTGTGATAGCCTTATCATGATGAAGGGTTTGGAGGGAGGGTTTTATAACAACAAATCAGAATGGGTGGTGGGAGGTCTATGAAGAATCACTAGAGTGAAGCAGATCCCTTTCTCAAACTTTTTTTTTTCATATGAGTTTTTCCTTGCTGATGCAGGATGGGTTTGACCACGACTCAGAGGAACTGGGACACATGACTCTACTTCAGATAATATATGGATGTTTGTTTGTTTTTTCAACCTTTTTTTATAAGCATCAATTGTGTGATTTAAAAGAAAAAAAGTGTAATTACAATTTTCATTCCATTCTTAATTTATTTACTACATACTTAAGATTCAGAATTGTTCTGTCTAAGGCAGAAGCTCCATGACTTCCTTATTTACCTGTCGCTCTGCGACTGAAGAGCAATGAGGTCTCAGCCTTTTTACAGGAAACAAAGAGCACATTGTTTCTAGCATCATGCAGCTGCTCCGCCCTCTCCTGGTAAACAACTGAGTTGTGACCCTCTGATATATTTTACGTCAAAGCAGAACAAACCCAATTATCACCCAGGTGGGCAGAGCCCACATTGTTTTGAGATGCCTGGGGATCATCCACAAATGGAGAAGGGAGTGGTTTGATACTTCCCATTTTAGATTTTTTTTTGTGTTTTTTTTTAATTGGCTATCTCCCCCTCTTTTCCCTCTACATTGACAAGAATGGTAGAGGGCAGCTAAATGCATTAGAAAGTAGATTTGCACTTTCTAATCATGGAGATATAAATGCTCAACTCATTATGCAGTTCCCAGCCTACGTCATGAGTGACGTTGCCTCTAGCTCTGAAGTCACTGAAAGGAGTTTAAAAATAGATACTTTGCCTTAAACATATCACAATTTATACTTGATCCAATGCGATCAGACTAATGCCTTTTATCGTGTAAGCAACAGGGGGTGTCTTGTCATACAATTTGTCTGCCCAGGCACACTATAGATGAGTCACATACATGTTACAGATAACTGATTCCTAAATGTTTTGCATTTTGTCCACCCGCATTGTAGTTTGTGCCAGTATTCATTATTAGAAATGAAAACCATTGTACCCCTCCGAAATAATTGTAGTTGGGCATGGTTGTATAAGCTCTCAGCTGAACAGGAGTTGTCAATTTTAGATGAAGGATCTTGAGTCATCTTCTGTACTATGGGGGCATGCTTTATCCTATATGATAAACTGATATTTCTGCACAGTTAGGAGTCATACTCTGCTTTGGGATTTGAAAATATGATGCATAAAATTTTATTTTGAGTGGCTCTGTGGGATTGGTAATTTACGAAAAACCTTTTTTTCCAAACTTCAAATATGGCAACTATTAACATTTTGGATGTACTCTCTCCCCTAGGTCAATGAAGATGGGGAAGATGATGGCAACAAGCCCTTGTATCCTGGTGCTCCGGTTTCTAAAGGAGAGACTTTACTGATGCTCATGTCCTTTCTGTTGCGGCACAATTTGACTGGTGAAGCAGTGACTCATTTGCTGGAAATGCTCAACATTGCATTTCCTGGCTTGATCCCATCCTCCCATTACCTGTTCCATAAAGAATTTGGAATCTCATCTACATATGAAGTACACTTTTATTGTGAACGCTGTTTGAAATACCTTGGCATTCGAGCTGACTGTCCCCGTGAATGTGATTCTTGTAACACACCATTTGATGCAGACGAACACCTGAAAAAAGGGGTCTATATTCTCGTGTTACCCCTGCGAGCGCAGATCAAACAACTCCTGGAAGAGCACAGTGTGACGCTTACTCAACATGATAAAAAGTTAGGGATTCTCTCTGATATACAATCTGGCAAGGAGTACCAAAAGTTATGCGATAGTGGAGTTCTAGAGAAAGATGATTTAACTTTAATTTGGAATTGTGACGGAGCACCAGTCTTCAAAAGTTCTAAATGCAGCATTTGGCCAATTCAGTGTCAGGTCATTGAATTAGCCCCGGATGAGAGAAGAAAGCACATTTTGTTGTCTGCGTTATGGTTTGGGCCTAGCAAGCCATCAATGTTTACATTACTAGCCCCATTTGTAAAAGACGCCTCTTTGTTGGAGACCGAAGGTGTAGATTGGAAAGATGAACAGGGAAACCCTCATGTGTCTAAAGTGTTTGTGCTCCTTTGTACTTCTGATTCAGTGGCGCGGCCTTTGCTTCGTAACACAAAGCAGTTTAATGGTTTTTATGGATGTGATTTTTGTTATCACAAAGGCGGCAAAGCTTATCCATACACCAGACCGGAACCCCTCCTGCGTAATGAGAAGGATCATTTTAGTCATGCAATGTCAGCAACAGTGGATGCACCTGTATTTGGAGTTAAAGGCCCATCTCCTTTGATGAGGCTGAGTCACTTTCAGATGATAAATGGCTTCATTCCAGAATATCAACACAATGTGTGCCTTGGCGTCACCCGACAGCTGGCTACTCTATGGTTTGATTCTACGAACAGTGATGCTTCTTGGTACATTGGTAAACAGATGGAAGAAGTTGATTTGCGACTTGAAAAGATAAAGCCTCCTGTTGAGATAACAAGAACTCCAAGATCTTTCAAGGACAGGAAATTTTGGAAGGCTTCGGAGTGGCGAGCCTTCCTACTCTTTTATGCCTTGCCAACGTTAAAAGGAATTCTTCCTGCTAGATTTTGGAATAATCTGTTCCTTTTGGTATTTGGCATATACACATTACTGCAGGACGAGATCCAGAAACGAGCAATCATGATGGCAGAACTGGCACTCAAAACATTTGTTATTGACTTTCAGAGACTGTATGGAAATGACCGCATGACTTTCAATATCCATTTGCTTTCCCATGTCGCACAAAGTGTTAAACAATGGGGACCTTTATGGGCTACTTCTACTTTTCCATTCGAGTCCAATATGGGCACTCTCCTTAAATATTTTCATGGGACACAATCTGTCCCGTTGCAAATGGTCAGAACATTTCTGTTGTGGAGAGAATTACCGGAAAAAGCCAAACATACCATAACATCTGGAAATCCAAAGGTAGAGTCATTTGTTGAAAAACAGTATTCCTATGACCGAAGAACAGAAAAATGTGTCATACTTAATGGAAGTGTCAAGGGTTTTGGTCATCCTCCTTGGCAGGAAAACATCCCAGCTTCACATGGGCTTGCCATTGGAAAACTGTGTGAAAATCTAAGTAACTGCTTCTGGTATTACAGGCGTTTTTTGGTTAAAGGCATTTTGTTTCACAGTCAGACTTATGAACGGCTGAAGAAAAGATTCAACAGTGCTGTATCTTTGAATGATGGTAAATTATGTTTAATTAATGACTTGGTTGTCTTTAAAGAAAAGTGTGCACATGAAAACCCGGGATACTGTGCATGTATCAAACATTCTTGTGTGTTGGTAGAGGAGCTGAGTAAATCTAACAGGCCATTGTGTAACGATTCAAAGATTAATGTAGAGAGTACTTTCATTCACGAAGTTAAGAAGACTGGAAACGTGTATGCAATTTGGCCTGAGACGATATTAAAGAAATGTGTCGTCGTTGAGACAGATAAACTGTATTTTGTACCTCTGCCAAATCCATATGAACGGGACTGAAAGAGCTCATTGTCTTTATTGATGCTCATAAAATGGGAACATTAAACTACCTGAAAAGTTGTTGTTCTCCTTTTTTCCATCGTTAGAAAGTAGGTGGTTTTGTGTACTATTTAAGGGCCGGACGATGTTTGAAATAAAAGGGTTATAATGACACTATGTAGACTAGGAGTTTACTTAGGCTATAGTCTTAAGCCACATACATGCTGACCTTTTGGCAAAAAAAAGAACTGACAAAGATCAGATCAGATTTTAACCATCTTGCAGTATAAAACAATCCAGCAAATGTGAAAATATATCAAAAGGGATACAATCAAAAAGATGCATGCAAATAGTTTAATATTTAAACTTTTAATAAGATAACCTCAAGTGCAAGTATTATCTAAATGTAAACTTTAGTCTAAGTGTATATGTTGGTATAATACTATAGCCTAATTTTTAATGTACTTAGACTTTACTTGGCAAAGTATACTTCTGGTAAGTACAGTCAAGTACAAGTATAGTCTAAATGTAAGTAAACTTTTGAATAAGTACACATACAAGTACAATATTGAAATAATTATTAGTATACTTTAAGTAAATTTTAAGTATACTAAGTGCAAGTATAGTCTAAATGTAAGTAAACTTTGATATAAGTATATATATAAGTATACTTATTAGTATACTTAAAAATTTACTAGGTGAAGTATACTTCTGATAAGTACAGTGAAAGTAAACTTGAAGTATACTATATTCTTTTTAAGTATACTACCAAGTATACTTGAATGTACTTCTTTTTGGTAAGGGCAGCACGGCTCACTCCATGGTTACAAAATGATGCATCTGAAATGCATTCAAGCAGGATACGTTGTGACACAAGAGACAATCAGACGCCTCCTAAAGATATTGGATCCATGTGGTGTAGAGCTGAGACGCAGAAATCGTCTTCACCGCCGTATATATCAGAACCCAGGACCGAACTTTTTGTGGCACATAGATTCTTACGACAAGCTTAAACCCTATGGAATCTGCATAAACGGTGCAGTGGACGGCTTTTCAAGACTGGTGATATGGTTACATGCATTCTCCACTAACAGCGACCCAAAGGTAATAGCCGGATACTTTATCAATCAGGTGTCATCACGCAATGGAACTGCCACAAGAATACGATCCAATCTGGGCACAGAGAACTGTCATGTTGGACAGATGCAAGTTTTCCTCAGAAATGAACACACAGATGATTTCTCAACGAGAAGTTACCTGACGGGATCAAGTAATCACAATCAGCGCATTGAACAGTGGTGGGGATTTCTAAGGAAGCAACACGCACAGTATTGGATGAATGTATTTCAGGATCTAAAGGAGACGGGCTACTTCTCTGGTGACTTTCTGGACAAAAATCTCGTCCAGTTCACATGCCTTGAGTTAATAGAGGTAAATGTATTCAACAATTCTGTTAAATAGTTTTAGGATAGATGGGTGCGTGTTATTATTACTGGCGATATTAAAGGTGGCACTGCGCCCCCTAGTGTTTGATCTAAAGAGAATATTTGTTAGAAATTACATACAATTCAAGCAGTAAAGACTACTGAAATGTATTTCTACAAAAATAATTTCTGCCACCTCATATAGTCGGAGTGACACCATAAATAGTTAATTATTAGTACATTCAATTGTCTATTTAAAATGTTATGTATTTAAAACAAATTATTTCATGAGTATTTAATTGTGGCACTCAAAATCATCCATACATATAAGGTGCATAGTGAAATTAAGATGATACTTGATCAATGGTGGTGGTCGGAGGCACCGATGACACAGACTGGTTACCTCGCTTCTGTCAGTGTGTTCCAGGGCAGCTGTGGCTACTGTAGAAGTTCATCACCACCGTGTATGGAGTGAATGGATAATGACATGTAAAGCGTCTTTGAGTGTCCACAAAAGCACTATATAAAACCGATCCATTATTATTATAAATAAATCTAATTCCTTTCTCTTATGTTATGGGATAGTTATGTTTAATTTAGTTAAGATCAAAACGAAATATGAATAAGTGAAGTTTGCAATGTGTTGCTTTTATCATAACTGCCCATACAAACATTTTATATTTGTAGAAGGAGCTGCAGGAGATTGTCCACCTCTGGAATACCCACAGAATTCGTCGATCCAGGCATGCAGCAGCTCCAGCAGGACGTCCTGTGATGATGTACATTCTACCTCATCTGTATGGTGCAAGAGAACACCTTAAAGCCGTTTCCCATGAAAAGATCCAGGCCTGCCAAGAAGAGTGCCTCCAGAGAGGCCCATTACCATGTGATAAAACAGTATTTGACATTTGTTGCTATGCCATGGCAGAAAACAATCTTAAACCACCCACAACAGCAGAGGAATCTATTGAGCTTTACAGGTTTTTACGTGCTTACATTTATATCCACATTTGATAAAGAAAACCTGCAAAATGTCTCACCATTAACTTCAACATGGACACATGTTTTTTACAAGACAGTGTAAACAGTGTCTTTTTTATTTTTAACATGTGAAGAAGGTAAAAGTGCAGAGGGGACTACAATGAACCTGTAAAAAGTCCCAAACATTCGTTTTGTTTCTTTACATGACATCAATACTAAAAAAAAAAAAATAATAATCAATTACGTGTGTCCTGACATTGTCATTACATTCACAGGCAAACTTCTTATTGCTGTAACAATTATTGAATTTAACATTCAAGGTATTCCTTTCAAATACATGAACACTTCCCAAAGAATAGAAATAATGCACTAGCCAGGGAATATCCAAGTGGCTAACAAGCCTTTAACCAAAATAATAGCAATTACTTTACTCCTTTAAAATCACAGCTGTACAAAAACAATGTAAACACATGTACATATTTTTAGGAGTTATGGCATTTCAAATCTATATAATGTCCATTGTGTAGATGTTGGAGTACAAGAGAGCCTCCAGCTCTGCACGCAACTCAGGAAAGCTGTTGTAGGTTGATGGTAGCTCCACAGTTGGACCACAGGTATGTATGATGGGTTGCCTTTCTAACCCATCTAAAGTTGTAAATATCACCTCAATTTCTTTGACACAGATTACATCGGAGCCAGTCACATACCTTAACATCTTTCTCAGGCCCATGTCATCCAATCCCCTTACATACTGATGGAAAAATTTCAAACTCTGGTTTTCAGCTTGAGTCGACGGAGAGGCTGTGAGTAACTTCAAAACTTTGCGTGTTGTTGGTTTTAAATCATCATACATTTTCTGTAGTTCCTGGATACTTCCAAACATCTCCCTGAGACGGGGTCCTGCTGTTGTAGCAATGTTATCCAGTGCATATTTTGGATGCTGAATTATTTGTTTGTGTGCGACTTGGAGGAGAATAGGCTTCAGATTATCTGGTGTTGGTACCGTCCGCACTCCCATCCGATCCATGATATCAAGGAGCTCATCTCGATCATCACCAACCAAACTGTCTTTCAAAGCAGTTGCCAAGAGATCACGCTCTGACTGACTTAAGTATAACAAAAGTGAGTCAAACAAAAGATCAGGGGACACTGAGTGTTCGCCAAATATAACAGCTGCAGAAAATGCTGGAGCAAGACGAGCAGGAAAATATCCATGATCCTGAAAACCTTTGATCAGGATTCTGCCTACGGAACGCCATTCTTCTTCCTGCCATTTTGGCGACAGGGAAGGCACTCTTACATCCGCTCGCTCTGCAGCACAGTCTAAAAATTCAGTCCAGAAGGCAGCATACACATCCCTGGACACTCCATCAGCATCTGAACCCTTTTCATCAATAAAGCTGTATTTAATTGGGCAGGTCAACACCAATTCATCTTTAAATTGTGTGATCAGCTCTTCTAACAAATTCACTCTGTGAAATGTATTGTAACATGCATCAATTCCACTGGAACAGCAGGCAGGTGACATGGCCCACTCTCAAATCTTATGGGAGTCGAGGTATTTGGTGCTGCATTATCTGGAGGTTCATCAGTCATTATGGCCTCAAGTGGAACTGTATCATCAAGATATCCTATGACTGCTCCTTGCGTAGCACCAATGATAACTTCAGACGTGTCACAAATCGATGTAAGGTCCACAATATCAACTTCTCTTGATATAGAAGATGGTAAAAATGAGGCGACATAATGCTCATCACAACTGTCTCCTTGCATTACTTGTTGTGTAACGTTAACAATTGTGTGACTGTGAAGATCTTCCTCCTTTTCTTGGGATATTGCATCAGCATTCGTCTGAGTTGACAAATAAAAGCGTAGTATACCGAATTTATGTGCTTCATAAAGTTCTCCCACTGTAACATTCTCATCGAGGGGTGATTCCTGGAAGTCAACAATGGAGGGAATAAACTCTTCCCACATGCCTATCTTTGATTCATTTTTGGGAAAAAATAAATCCTTGGCTTGTGATAAAATCTTTTTTGCCGTCGCTTTCTTGGATATGTCAATGATCCTAGTTCCTCCACCATTTCGTTTTCTAACCTTTTTTTTGTCATGTATCCATCCAACCTCTATTTTCCTTGTTGTCTTCCAAGCCCTTTTGTTTTTCCGTAGGTGTGTTGGTGCAGGCTGCAGAGATGGTTCTTCATCGGATTCTAAATGATTGCTTGTTTTTGATCCCATTCTGGAACAGTCTTCCTGAAGATGTGAGACAGGCCTCCTCTCTGACAATGTTTAAAACCAGGTTAAAGACGGTTCTGTTTAACTGTGCATACAGGGATTTTATATTTTTATCTTTCTTTTTAATGTTCTGTGATAATTTATGATTTTAATGCTTTCTTGTTTTGTTCAGCACTTTGAATTGCCTTGTGTATGAATTGTGCTATATAAATAAACTTGCCTTGCCTTGCCTTGCCATTTTTCTTTTAAGTTTCTCCAATAAGGATATTTTTCTTGCATCACTGCAACCTTTTTGTTGGTTTTCAACACAGAAGCGCCTTAAAGCAATTCGATCCCCATATGCTGGAACATAATTTGCCAAAGTTCCATCATCCAACTCCCCAACAACTGAAGAATCAATCTGTAACAGAAACAAATGATTGGAAATCCCTTTGAGAATAGAAATCATTTTTAATAACAACAACGCAAATTAATTCATGCCAAGATGTTAGATTTAATTCACAAACTTACTGTGCTTCTCAACTAAATACAAGTACACTGAACAAGACACTAACATTAGGCTCCATTCAGAAATTGCACATAAGATCTGGGAGCCGTAATATTTGAGCTTTTCAAAGTAATATTAGCAAAATTGTACAGATAATGCAGCTGCGTTGCATGGCAAGCCTCGATGGACCACAGGAAGAGCAGTCTCTAATATGGACTAATGGGGATCCTAAATAAATAAATAAAGACTAACGGCCATACGTTAAGGCCAGGCTGCGTGCATAGCTAGCAATGTTTCCAAACAGTGGATTGATCTGTTCAAAAAGAGTTGTTATACAAGCTCACCCGCTCCTGCTGCATTTTCTTTACGTTTTCTTCAGGAATACCCCTGCTCCTTAGGAAATGCCAAAAATGTTCATCTTGAGTAGAAGATGAAGTAGCCATGGCTCAAACTGCAAAACACAAAGGTATAGAGTGATGGAAGAATTCATCATATGCCAAGTGGTAGTCTTGTCATTGCACATTGTATTAGTTTCCACACAAATATTGTACCACAAGAGGGCGCTATGGCTACGTGGCATCAAATAATAATAACATCATTCAATATTATATATTTTATCTTTTTTTTTTTAAAGACACAATGAAAATATGTTGGCTTTCCCTGGCAGCACTAAATAAATACTAAAGGCTTAGGGCTGCGTCCTAATTCATTATAGTACCTTCTTTCTTATCCTACTGTCCCTCATGTTATTGACATTTGAAGTGTTAGTATTAGATAGCAATATGGCCTACGTGCAGGACTCTACAAGGACTCTACAAGGACTCCATGTTATGACTCTGATGTGACTGTCTCTGTGTGACACGTATGTCTTTCCATGTGTGACGTGACAATGACTATATAAACTGTGTACTGCCTTTATTCTGTCTGAGGAAAAGAAACAGAGTAAACCAGTGGAACTTGAGAGAAACTTAAATAAACTTCCAGAGTTTGGCACACCACGATCCGTCTCTGTCTGCTAAATCCTAACAGATTTGGTGGAGAATGCGCGGCTCGGTTTGTGCCATTCTCTGGATTGTTTTGGGGGAGCTTGCTCTGTTTCTTTTCCTCTGCGTGAGAGATCGGCATGCTGTGTCTGGGAGTGGAGATTCCAGCAGGCTGGAAGAGCTGTTCCTGGATGCTTCTTGTCGCTTCTGTCACTTTTGTTTTTTAAATTGAAGATTCCGACGCGGAAAAGAGTTGGCAGACCTCTCGGACAGCCCGTGCGCACCTCTTTGACAAGAATAAGGTAAGCAGACACCTTTTTAAATGTAAAGTCTGCATAATTGGATACTAGCTAAATTTGGGTGTGTTTTTGAGGTCTGTCGAACTCTCTAAATTGTGTTCAAATAAGTGAGGATCCATAAGTGAAAAGGCCATAAAGTGTGTGAAGGATCCATAAGTGAAAAGGCCATAAATTGAGTGAAGGATCCATAAGTGAAAAGGCCATAAAGTGAGTGAAGGATCCATAAGTGAAAAGGCCATAAAGTGAGTGAAGGATCCATAAGTGAAAAGGCCATAAAGTGTATAGGATCCAAAAAGTGTTGGCCATAAAGTGTATAGGATCCATAAGTGAAAAGGCCTAAGTGAAACCATGGTGTAATAATAAAAGCAATTTTTAAAAAGGGAAACGTGTTAAGGAGGCCTTTGTTTCAAAAGCTTTGAAATTGACGAATTTCAAGCTGATAAATGACAAAAGTACATAAGCAACAATATTTCAGTGATCACGGTTTAAATTACATACAGAAAAAGGGAGTTTTTGTTTTTTGGAGTGAACAGAGTTCACCGGAGAATGCAGAGTTTTATCTAAAGTTGAGCTATGAGAGCTTTCGTGAGTTATTTACATTTTTTTGCCGAGTTTTATCTACAGTTGAGCTATGAGAGGGTTGTATCCAACAGTTGTTTTTGTTTTTTAGAAAGAGATTTTAAGTTTAAATTAGTTTTGTGGGTGTATTAGTATTAGATAGCAATATGGCCTACGTGCAGGACTGTACAAGGACTCTACAAGGACTCCATGTTATGACTATGATGTGACTGTCTCTTTGTGACACGTATGTCTTTCGATGTGTGACGTGACAATGACTATATAAACTGTGTACTGCCTTTATTCTGTCTGAGAGAAAGAAACAGAGTAAACCAGTGGAACTTGAGAGAGAAACTTAAATAAACTTCCAGAGTTTGGCACACCACGATCCGTCTCTGTCTGCCTAAATCCTAACAGATTTGGTGGAGAATGCGCGGCTCCGTGTGTGCCATTCTCTGGATTGTTTTGAGGGAATTTCCTCTGTTTCTTTTTTTCGGCGTGTGGGAGCAACAGCACGTTATCTGGAAGGGGAGAAATCCCAGTGGACGCTGAAAGGGCTCGCTTTTGGATGGGCTTGCTCTTGCTCCCTCACTTTCTCTGTTTTGTGTTTAAATTGAATTTTCCGACGCGAAAAAGAGTTGGCAGACCTCTCGGACAGCCCGTGCACACCTGTTTGACAAGAATAAGGTAAGCGGACACCTGTTAATTCAAAGTCTGCCTCATTGAGTAAGCTAAATTGTGGTCTGTTTTTGGGGTCTGCCAAATTTTGTATCTATAGATAAGATTGTATTGAAGAGAAGTTAGCTACCTGCAGAGGAAAAGGGTTAAAGTCCCACAGAAGGGTTAAAGTCCCACAGAAGGGTTAGAGTCCCACAGAAGGGTTAAAGTCCCACAGAAGGGTTAGAGTCCCACAGAAGGGTTAAAGTCCCACAGAAGGGTTAAAGTCCCACAGAAGGGTTAAAGTCCCACAGAAGGGTTAGAGTCCCACAGAAGGGTTAAAGTCCCACAGAAGGGTTAGAGTCCCACAGAAGGTTAGAGGCCCATAAGAATAGAGAAACCATGGTGTAAACAGAAAAGCCATAAAAAGGGAAATGTGTTAAAGAGGCCTTTGTTACAAAAGCTTTGAAATTGACAAATTTCAGGCTGATAAATGACAAAAGTAAAGAAGCAACAATATTTCAGTGATCACGGTTTAAATTACATACAGAAAAAGGGAGTTTTTTTTGTTTTTTAGTTTGTTTTTGGCGTGAACAGAGTTCACCGGAGAATGCAGAGTTTTATCTAAAGTTGAGCTATGAGAGCTTTCGTGAGTTATTTACATTTTTTGCCGAGTTTTATCTACAGTTGAGCTATGAGAGGGTTGTATCCAACAGTTGTTTTTGTTTTTTAGAAAGAGATTTTAAGTTTAAATTAGTTTGCT
This sequence comes from Knipowitschia caucasica, assembly GCA_964034765.1. Classification (NCBI taxonomy): domain Eukaryota; kingdom Metazoa; phylum Chordata; class Actinopteri; order Gobiiformes; family Gobiidae; genus Knipowitschia; species Knipowitschia caucasica. The sequence goes on from OZ035842.1 coordinate 26,312,934, forward strand.
ACCTCGATAAAATAGAAGTGTAAACGTTAAAGACAAGAGTGCCTTTTGTTACTAGTGTGGAAAGTGATCACTTCTAGATTTGGATGACAAAAGTATAAAGAACAACATCAGTTATATTCGCTTAACAAAGTAATCTTGAAAGTTATTCTTCTGTATCTTTTTGCCTGTGTGTGTGCGTCGCTCTATCTGCTGCCGTTGTCAGGGAAACGGCCCCCTCCTTCGCTGCTCTGGCTCTGAATCTGAAGCAAAGCTACTGCTTTAGGATTTTTGGCTTTTCATAGTTGTTATTCCGTTAAATTTGCTAAATTTGCCATTTGAACATTGTGTTAGACACAGTTAAACGTTTTTAAACACCATTAGGGAATAGAAGTTTTGAATTAGTATGTTTTTGAAACCCAAAGATTAGTACAAAAAGCTTTGCTTTTCTTTTTAAATCTGCTGCTTATTTTGTGAGTCCATTATTGTATCTCTGATATATTTCATAGCTGTTTGTGAGAATTTTTTCATGTATTTTTTATTTTAGTTACAAAAGCCGTTTTTCAAACATTTAAATTAGAATCTGTTAAAAGTGATTAATGATTGTAGACTTCGTCTAAAAAAGAAAGAGGGAATTAGGCTGTAAAAGTATTATATTATTAAGTTAAACTACCCAATTCACATGCAAGTGGTGACTTTTGTTTTTGTTTTGACTACACGCCTGACCTTGTTGCTCCTGCTGATGCCACAGCAGAGGGGACTGGTCTAAAATGTGCTCCAATTCATACTGACTTCATTTGAAAAATGCTGCAATTATTTTAAATTAGTAAAATATATGCTGAGATAAATGCATAGATAATTAATCACACAGTACAGAAGTACAAAATAGAATACATTTTTTAAAGTTTAAAAGGTTTAAGAGATTTGAGTCTTGTTTTTTATTAAGAATTTCTGGTTTTAAAAAGTTTCACATTAGTAAGATAATAAGTAATCTTTTATTTACATAGCGCTTGGGAAAACCCAGAGCGCTTCAAAATTGTTTTGACTTTAGAAAGAAAAACAATCTCATTCACAATCTCTGTTGTTTTTAATTTGACTATAAGGTTGTTTTCCAGAACCAAGAGGACACACTGTACAGGGTCACTGGACTGCTGGACACTGGACAGCGCAAAGCCCACCCAGCCACAGGTCACAGAGCTAAGAGCAAAGGGAAATGCCACCTCCTTGCCCCTCCCCACGCCACTGCAGAACTGAGTGGGTGTGAGAGAGACCGGGGCCATGAAAGAGAGGTATCTGGAGACGTGATGGGTGGAGCATCAGGGAAAGACCTGAATGAGAGTTGAAAGTGTGTCCAGTTGGTTTGCATCACCACAGTGTGACCTTTGACACCTACGGGTGGTTCGAGGAGTCTTGAGACACAACCCCAAAATTCACATACACACATACACACACATACACTCATACACTCACACATTCACATTTACATATAGATACATGAAAAAGCAGAACATGAGAAAAAAGCATTTTAAAAGTTTACTCCAATGTAAACACATATTTTTAATTGTCTATCACTTGAATCTTTAGTTGAATCAGTATTTTTTGAGACCAGAAATGTTCATTTGAATTCTATATTGTCATGGACATAATTGACCTCTGTCCTGACACTTTTGATTTGTTGATTTTGTACTGTGTGAAGTAATTACATTGATTACATCTGATAAAAACCCAAACCCAAATTAGAGAAGTAAACTGAATCATTGCGCTTGCTTTTGTCTAAGGGACATTAGCAACAGCATGAATAGAAATTGTCTTTAAAGTAGAATCAAAATGACTTAACCATAGAAAGTAACTATTGCATAACAAGCTGTGTACAGGAACTGAGACACTGCACCATTGACCAGAAGTGCATCGCAAATGACCTGATGTGCTTCAACTGAAAAGACTGTATCTGGAGATCCTGATGTGCATCTGGAGACCAGAACCAGAACCATGGCTTGGACCCTACTGATGTCCAAGATGACCTGACCTGATGACGACTGAGACTCACCCTCAGGGGACCCTGAGGACCTGAGGACCTGAGGACCTTGGAGAGAAAACTGGGGAGTGATGTTTATATTTTTGAAATCATACATTGATGAGTGCTAAATGAGAGAGATACTCATGATTTCTTCTTTTGTTTTTGTTTGTTCCTAGCTTCTGGACATCTGATGATCTATTGGACACAGACATTTGCAGAACAAGAACCAGCCAATGAAAAACGTCTATTGCCGATGCTTTTGCTACAACCAGAACCACAACTGTGACAAATGCAATATACATGTTAAGTATTCAGACATCTGACAGACAAAAAATTTGACTTTTTTAGTCTGGGAGACTGAGCAACAGTTAAAATGTTTTAAAATGATAAAGTATTAGTATTGTAGCGTTTTTAGTAGTAGTAGAAAGAGTAGAATTTGACTTCCTTTGTTTTTCATAAACACATTTCCACATAAGAGTTAAAATAGTACCCTACAATGTTATCCTTTTGATAGATCAGCTATAATATTAGAATAAAAGATCAGCACAGATTAGAATCAGAATTCAAACACCATTGTAGAATAACTGACCCCAACCCCAAACCTGCTCAAATAGATTAGCTCTTGTAAGGATAATACTAATTTGATTAATGATGTACATTCATCCCAAATGCCTGACAATAATATCTTGAGATAATAAAAAGTAATAAATCACTGACCACTATAGAAGTGTAAATGTTGACCATTTGCCTTACTGTGTTCAGTTTTATTCCTCAGAATGAAAATAGACATAGAGCAAAATCCCACTGATAATGAGAGTATAAAACCACAGAATAGAGAGATTTATTAGATTAAAATGTATGTTTAAGAATATGGCTCAATAGAAGCAAATATGCAAACATATTTGTAAATAGATTAGAATAGTTTTAAACTATAGTGAATAGTAAAAGTAAAGTACACAGTCTAAGATTGAAAAGTGAAAATAATACAGTGAAATAAGATTGAGTGAAGTGTAAACAATCAGCATTAGAATAATAGTATAGAGTAAGAAAAGTGAAATTAGCTTCTAATTTGAGACTCAGCTCGTTTTTGTCTGTGTTTTGACTGAATCTGCTGAGTTCTTGTTTGTCCAATAGTTTTTGTTTGTTTTTATTTACTTTATTTTTGTTTGTTTTGTTTTTTTCCCAGGATAGAGGATAAAATCCACTGATATTGATTTGATGATTATGAGTTTAATGCATACATTTTCTTTGTTTTTTAATATTTTTTAAAAGTTTTTTTTGGAATTTTTTTTCTTTTTCCACTTTATTGATTGATCAAATTGAGTGATCACATGTGATTATGTGATCAAAGGGGAGGGTATTAGTATTAGATAGCAATATGGCCTACGTGCAGGACTGTACAAGGACTCTACAAGGACTCCATGTTATGACTATGATGTGACTGTCTCTTTGTGACACGTATGTCTTTCGATGTGTGACGTGACAATGACTATATAAACTGTGTACTGCCTTTATTCTGTCTGAGAGAAAGAAACAGAGTAAACCAGTGGAACTTGAGAGAAACTTAAATAAACTTCCAGAGTTTGGCACACCACGATCCGTCTCTGTCTGCCTAAATCCTAACAGGTGGATAGCTTTTTACAAAAGTAAATATACTAATTCAAAATGAGTATGGTTTTAGGAAAAAAACACTCAACTGCTGTGGCTATAATGGAACTGACAGAGAAAATATGAAGATAAATATGTTGTAAGTATCTTACTAGACCTGCAAAAGGCTTTTGATGTCATTAACCACTCCTGAAAATGGAATCATAGGCTTTGCTCATACATGGCTCTCTAGTTATCTAGAAAATCTTAAACAGTTTGTGCAGATAAATTGTAAAAATAATAAATTACTCAATACCAATATTGTTTGTATGAGTGACTTTCCAAAAGTATCAACTTTTGTGGTGTCCTCACGATACGTGACCATTTGAAGCTGGAGCGAAACTCTGTAGACAAGGTTTACTTTTCTTGTTTCATAGAGAATCTCTCGCGTATGGTTCATTGCATCCTTAAATACAAAATACCAAAATCACCGTAACTGAAACAACAGAAAAAACTATCGACGGCTATACACACGGAATTGCGTACAGCGCTTGCTACTCAGATATAGCCCAAACTTAACACTTTGCTGTAGAATAAAACACTTTTGGGGTCCTAACAATATGGTTATGAGATTAAATAATACTTACAAAGCCGAAAGTTTGCCAAGGGTCAACACATGAAACAAAGATTTTTACAAAAAACAAACCAAACAAGAGCGCTTACTCTGCTCGGACAGGAAACTGCTGTTTTATAGAGAAGATGTCTTACTTTGTTTCCCCTTATATTTTAGCACAACAAACAAATATATCTTATTATCACACTGGGTGAAGAAGGCGCTGCGGGGCCCAAACACGTTGGCCCCTTCTCTGTTAAAGGACTTTTATCAGAGTGCCTCGGATTTCACCCCTGTCTTCATTTCCCATGGAAAAAGGGAATCTTTGTTTTTTAAATGTAACTTATTACATAGCATTTAAGAACGTGTTGCATTTTTAAACTTATAAATGATTGAATTATGTCTTTAAACTTGTAAACATGACAACTATATTACAAATAATCTTATTTGCTGGTGCCTCAGCATTATTTTGTTGTGGAAAAATGTTGGAGAGTTATCAAAAAGTAATAAACAAAGAACTTGTCATAATAAAAATCTGTTTGGTTCAAATGACTTTGCTCTAAACAAAGAAAAACGATTACATGATATTCAATGCTAAAGAAAAAATATTAAATAGTGTATCGATAAGACTAGACGGCCAAAATCACTTGGTGTTTTACACTTTCCAAACCACTCAGCATTACTGACCTTAGATAATACAATGATTATACCGACCTCACCTATGTTGTCAACATTTGGAGACACCGTTTAAAACACATACACTACCTATAGTTATTTTACATAAAAAGACCAGAAGGAAAATATATCGAGATTCATCAAATCCTGTTTGTGAGTGCTTGGTGTTAAAATTGTATGTTATAGTGGCTTATACTATTTATCATACATTGTATAAGGTAATTGCAACACATTAGCAGAAAACATCTACGAAAACACCGCTCAGCATTACTGACCTTAGATACTAGAATGATTATACCGACCTCACCTATGTTGTCAACATTTGGAGACAACGTTTAACACAGCCTATAGTTAAAAAAAGACCAGAAGGAAAATATATCGAGATTCATCAAATCCTGTTTTTGAGTGCTTGGTGTTAAAATTATATGTTATAGTGGATTATACTATTTATCCTACATTGTATAAGGTAAATTGCAAAACATTAGCAGAAAACATCTACGAGAACTTTGGAAAAAAAGACAAAGTCGATACAATCTGTAACTGATATCTTTAATAAAAACTAGATTCAGAACTAAAGTCATGGGAAGAATGGTCTCTGGAAGGAATCAACTTAACAAAGACATTAAAGAGTCAAAATAAAAATCATGGTTTTTAAGAAACAACAAAACTACTATACTCAATAAATATGAGAGTGTTACATAATGGTAAAATGTTGTACATAATGTTTAATTACTGGTTTGTGTTTAGGTAAAATGTTGTACATCATGTTTAAGGTATGTAATATGGTTGTTTAATCAGTCTTTAAGATGACTATTTATGGTAACAAGTGTCAATTGTATATCTGAGAGATGTACGCCTTTAAATCATTTGATCTCGCGTAAAAGAAAACCTGTACCAAGGACCCTAGTTTCACATCTACCTACTCTGTTTCAAACTGTGTACATATATGTATATAGGGTTCTTATTTTTATTGTATTGGACAATTAAATTGATATAGAGACTACTACCTTATGAATAGGGTTAGGATTATAACGCATTAATTACGATTGATAAACGCGACTAAAAATATATGTGTTTTTGCTCCACGGAACCTTTGTCATCAGGTGAGTTTCACACGGATCGTTCATACTGGTGTACCAGTTGGAAAATAACAACTATCCCCCTATTGTTTTAGTGCAACACTCTGGGCCACATGATAAGGTTATCACACACACACACACACACACACACACCTAAGTGTCGCTCTTTCAGAGTTCGGGTGCAGTACCTCTTGTTACAGAAAAAATAAAAAAACACCTATACAATACAATACAATTTAGTCTTGTATAGCCCTAAATCACAACTGTAGTCATCTCAGAGGACTTACCAAAAACTACTGAAAATCACCAACACAGATCGGAGAATCAACAGTTAAAACACATAAAGACTATAGACCACTACATGTTGTAGAATATTAAAAGTGTCCTGGCTCATCACCACGGTCCTTCTAGTTTCTCAATAACTGTGTAACAAACCATCCTGCATCAGCAAGGAAAAACTCATATGAAAAAAAAAAGTTTGAGATCTTTGAGGAGTAGGCATTGCTGGTTTGGTGTAGAAAAAAAAGTTATTCTTATGTGTAATCAGAGGCCTATATAGGGCCACCTTAAACAGAGCAACCTATCACAAACCCTCCTCAGTCTGATAGGACGGTGTAAACAGACCTCCCACCCATTCTGATTTGTTGTTAGTACTCCCTCCAAACCGTCATCATGATAAGGCTATCACACACATACACCTAAGTGTCGTTAACAGGTCCTCCCCTGCAGCTTAGCTATTAACACGTCTTCCTAACTGTTTGTTTTAGAATAAACATGTGCTATGATCATAAATCACTTTAGACAACTGTGAAGCATTTACTTTATCACACACACACAGGGTCAACTGAAGCTAACTCATTACATATTCAAAAACTCTTTGAAAAAAAAGTGCAGTAACACTTTTTCACCACTTGCTCAAGAGCGCCGTCTCTTTTCTGGGGAGTTTTAGGGTGCAGTACCACCTTTTCACCACTTGCTCAATACCGCCGTCTATACTATCTACTTTAGATCACTGTTGTAAATATGTGTTTGTCTTTTGTATTCATTCTGTATAATGTGTTGCACTGCAGGGAAAAGCTCAAAACCATGCCGACAGGAGTTGGAAATTAGCATTAGGTACGCACTCTGTATGTGTCGCACCAGTGGCATCTTTCATGCTGTAATTGTGTTTGACTACATTGTCCCGGTCAAGATGATAAATAAAAAAAGAATAATTAAGAAAATGAAAAAAATAAATATATGAAAAAAAATAAACAAAAAAGAATTACAAAAAATAAAATAAATAAAATAAATAAAATGAATAAAATAAATAAAATAAGTAAAATTAATAAAATTAAAAAATAAATACATACATACAGTACATAAATACATACATACATAAATAGATCAAAGGAGGCTATAAAATCCACATTTAACTTTATTTGCCACATCTCCCAGCCTTAAACCAATGAATGAAAAATGGTTTGATATGGATGTTGCTGGTGGGTTTGTTTGGGATGTTGCTCGCCCTCAGCAGATGTCATTCCCTCCATCAGCTCCACAACAACATGGCATTCAACAGCACATCTTGCATTTCTTTCATTACAAGTGCTTTAATTCATAACATTTCTCTGCTGGCAGGCTGACGACTTGGACCGGTGCCTTGTCTCTGCCTGTCTCCTCGAAATCAGCTCAAAGCAACGTCCAACTGTGGCGCATTCCAGGTAACGTAATAACATCTTTAATGTGCAAAGCAGTAGAATGATCATGGTTATTTTAAAAAACACATTATCACTATTATTATTATTCATCAAGCTTCCATTTGAATCTGGCTTGGAGTCATGTTTATATGCAGGCAGGAGCGCATTTATAAACACAGCGTCCTCTTAAGTCCTAAAAAATTGAGATTTCAAGGCTGTCTATTCAAAGCTCTTGTCACCGTGAGTTTTGAGACAGAACCGACAATTAGTCAGTGGAAAGATCTCTTCATTGTAGCTCAGTGTGACAGAATCAGACATCTTATTGTCGGATGATCAAAGCTGTCTGTTTGAGTACATGAAAAACATACGACGTCTATGGAACCGCAGTGATCTATTATAAACAATGGACTAATAATAATGCAGCCCAGCAATTTCCAAGTTCAAAGTCCAGCAGTCCATACAATTTGTATGTATAAAATACTCTTTTCATTCAAAGATCAAACACGACGTCCAGTTCATTTTGATAAGTGCCGGACTGTAGCAAGGTCAGACGACAGACAATGCAGCGAGGAGAGGATGCAATTTTTTATTTATTTTTGTATCCATAATGAACCGCTTTAATTTGCATGTGTGTGAAATGCCATGTGTAAAATGTCAAACTACTTTTATTTGGTGTAGTCCTTGTTGTAAGCTCTATTAACATAATGGGAATGAGACCAACAAACAAACATGAGGATAAAAAGGAGGCGGGTTATGTAAACTTTGTTAATAAGGCCTTTTAATCTGGTTTGATCCGTGTGCCCTTGTCAATGTTCTTACTCCAACGTTTAATTCAGTGCGTCGTGTTAAACTGCATTTGAGGTATTGCCTTTTTAGCCACTATTTTATCTATTTTTACCTGCCCATGTTTTTGGACTTTCTCTCAGCGCAAAAAGGGAATTGGTTTTAAGACATTTTTCAGCCGTGATTAAAACCTGCTCCATTGGAATGCAACAGGTGGGGCAGCTCAGTCCTGCAGATATGAAGTGGAATCAATGCACTTGTTGCATTATTAAGCCATTTCGGATCAATATTCTGGCACACAATTCAAAATAACTATTTCTATCTTGAAAATGGGCCTTGCACTCTGACAATGTTCAAATTAAGATTAAAAAAAGGGGGGTTGGCTGTGCATACAACTGAAGGACTCTTTTTAATGAACTGTGATTATTTTTTATTTTCCTGCCTTGCGTGATGATTGGATGATCTTGTTTAGTTAAAGGTATATAGGAGGATTTTCTGCCTCCGGGTGGATCCTCAATACTATTGGTCCTCCCAGTTGTCAATCATTCTGGTGATTCGTGCTCATATAAGACCAGAGAGTTTTGTTCAAAAAGTGGAGAGGGCGGTTATATAAAAATAAAAATTAATTGTCCTATATACCTTTAAATACTTTGAGTTAACTTGGTATGCACTGCAGACTTGGAAATTGCTTTGGCTCGGTGCAACAGTCAAGAGAGGTAAGGGTAGAGAGGGCATAATAAAAAATAAAGAATAAAAAACACTTCTAAGGAATAAAACATTTAAAATAGAGTTACAATTACTGTATACAATATACAGTGCACATGGTGCACACATAAGGTGACAGCAGTACAGTGAAGTAAAGTGACTTTATAAAGGGCGGGGGGACAGGTTAAGAAGTGTTCAAGAGTCCAACAGCAGAGGGGAAGAAACTGTTCTTGTGGCGGGAGGTTCTAGTCCTGATGGACCGCAGCCTCCTGCCTGAGGGGAGTGGATGGAATAGTCCATGTGAGGGCGACGTACAGGTCCTGCAGCGATGGGAGGCTCCGGTGGATTCTCCGGTGGATCCAGCACTTGCAGGAGGATCAGTGACGGCTGGTGTTCTGAGAATTGGACAGAAATGGACAGAGGAGAAGAAAAGGAAGGATGGAAGGTATGAATGTAACAAGAGAGTGAATGGATGGTGTTGGTTGGAGCTTTGATGCACCAGTTTGTTCGGTGTCTCTCTCACGTCATCACCGTTTGGAGAGAATGAAACTCTTTAGTTGACCTTGTTCAGTAAAAATGCGCTATATGAAGAAAGATGACTTATCAGGGATGAGAGAGCTCCTCCGTTAAGTCTTGATTAGAAATAATCAAATTAGTTACAAAACAATAAACTCTTCTTTTAGTCTTTTGTATTAGAACTCTTGGAACTCTTAGAACTGTCTAGAATAAACAAGTTTTATTTTAACCTTTTGAACTGGATTTTAATAAGGGATTTTTGATCATGCACGACACCATCCCGATGCAGTACCTGAGGTTCACAGAGGTCAGTACTAACCAGGCCCTGCTGAGCTGACGAGAACTGACGAGATCAGGGTTTTGGCGTCGCTGTTGTGTTTAATAGTAAAAATACCCAAAGCACAACAATATTCCCTTTAACATGCGTTTGGAATAAAATTGTCAAATAAATATTTATGGACTGATGAAAATGGCTTAAAATGCATGAGATTTGCCCATTTAAATCCATGTCCCTTTCTCAATTGGAATGCTGCCCTATTCTTCAGAACTGGATTAACATAATGGTAATTCTACGACGGAACAATGATGGGTTTCTCATTGTCTATATCTTCATTTATTCATTAGCATCACCGTCCTGTCGTGGGGCAATGTGTTTTGAATATTCAACGTTAATGTATTTTGTGGAAAAACTAAGAGGATTCCCAAATAGGATAAAGATGGATTAATGGATGGAGAGATGCACGGGTTAATGTTAATGTGTTTAGTCCCAAATAAAGAAATGTTTGTGAACTTGGTTGGCCGTCTGCTCTGGACCAAAATGACCCGTTTCTCTTGATATGCAAACTCACGAACGCTCCGCCGGCGCCTTAGCTGTTAAGCAATTCAAATCAAAATATTCTGTCTTATGAATGGAGAATGGTCCCCTCAAAATCATTTCAATTATCAGCCGGAAATCCCCCGAAACTTTTCATATGTGGGAATTAAACTCGGGACAGACAAAACTTAGTAAGACTGAATAACACTGTACTTTTTAGCTTGTTTTTTTCAGGCTTGTTTATTTCAGTGTGGTTTTATACGGCACTTTTTTCGACACTCAAAGATTCTTCACATGTTGTTATTCACTCCATACACAGTGGTATAAACTGTAGCCACAACTGCCCTGAGGCACACCAACAGAAGCCAGGCAACCAGTATGTGCCATCAGCCCCTCTGACCACCACCAACCATTCACAAACACTCATTCTAGTCAATGGGGGTGAAGTGTCTTACCTAAAGATACAGCGACAGTTTGGCACTGTACAGCCACAGCCACCCCACAGTGGCACCTGGTGTTCCCAGAGGTCTCCCATCGCAGTACTTACCAGGCCCTGCACTGCTTAGCTTCAGAGGTCTGATAGGATGCAAATAAAATTAATGTGAATCAGCACAGTAAATACAGGGAATCCAAAAATTAAAAAAACACATGAATTGTAGATAGAGGGATAACCAATGTTCTAAAATGTCCTTAAATGTCTGTAAATGTCCATAAATGTCCTTAAATGTTCACAAATGTCTGCAGTGTCTTGGATCATAAACTGAGGAACTACGAGGATTTTAAATGAGAACATTTTCTTTTGGTAACCGGAGCGAACTGCCACTTTGCAGCTCCATGGCCCATTGACCCTGTAATGTCATGGTGTGGAATAGTGGCTCGGAAAGTGGGCAGTAAGTTTATGAATATCAGGCAACTAAAAAAAGTATGAACAGCTTTTCAGCATTTTATTTATTTTTCTATTTAATTATTATTTTTTCATTTCATTTTCATCACCAACTGAGCCGCTGCTGCCCCATTTATTTATTTTATTTATTTTATTTATTTTATTTATTTTATTTATTTTATTTATTTTATTTATTTTATTTATTTTATTTATTTATTTTATTTATTGTACACACTTTATTTATTTTCATGTATTTATTAATTTATCTTTATTCAATATAGACATAACAATAACATTGGATGAACGAGATGCATTGAGTGAATTAATAAAAGTTGACATAATATGAAGCCAGTGTCAGTGAGTTAGATCCATCCATTCCTTCATCTGTACAGTATTTTCTCTGTCGGCGGATGCTGCTTTGAGCTTCGTATTTCATAAAGTAGTGGGTGTCAGACGTCTACAGGATTGATTTTTTTTCCTTTTTCTTCGACTGCAAAGCCCTCGGCAAAGGGGCGACTGGTGAGCTACGTAGGCCACAGTATCAGAGCGCCACAGAGGACGTGGACAGAGAAAGTGGGAGTGAGTGTGATTAGAGCCTGCTGTGCTGTGCTGGCTGCTGCAGGAGCACTCCCTGAGCCAAGATAAAATGTTTTATATGTGATAAAAATATATTTCTTTTTAACATTTGAGATGTGGTATTTTGTCCTTTTTCAATAGAGAAGTTCTTATCAAAGTGAAGGCAGTCATGGTGATTGGTTTAATTTTGTTTTATAATGACATATTTACTGTAGTTTTAATACACAGCGAATCATGGGGACCTGACACCTTAAAGGACACATGCAAAATCCTCTTTTTTGAATTCTCGACCACGCTTTAGACTCTGGTTTACAGTTCACTGAGCCACATGTGAAATATAGTATAGGGAATTATTTCACATTTCAAAACGTGTCAAAGTCAATATTCTTCTGAGTGTGACAGTCCGTCCATCGTGTCCTGACTCCTGGGTCCCTGCGGGAGTCTCCTTGAGGTGGGACATGCCCGGAAGACCTCTCCAGGGTGTGATGTGGAAGAGTAGCGGCTCTACTCTGAGCTCCTCCCATGTGACTGAGCTCCCTGCCATATACTATCAGAAGGTATTGGATACAGGTTAATGTTAGTGTTTACTTAGGCTACATTACATTACGGTGACGCAGTGGTTAGAGCTTGTGCCTCACAGCAAGAAGGTCCTGGGTTCTATTCCAACGGAGCAGTATAAGATAAAATAAGAGATTCTTTATTCGTCCCACAGCGGGTAAATTTCAGTGTTGCAGCGCACATGCAGGACAGTAGACAGAGCACACAGAGAGCACGCAAAATATACGAGTAGCTGCTCTTATGCACTGTCCCAACCATATAAACAATAAAGAAACAGTAGTATTAATAAACATTAGTATTCCTCCATGAAAATACTGTAGTTCAGTGAAGGTCGCAGGCAGATCTAGAATTTTTTTTCCCCCGTATCATATTCAGTGTTCTAATAGATCCGAAGCCACTCTCTTTGTCCTTTTGTCTCAAGTCTCTCCAAAATCCACATCCAAGGGCTCACATTTGGACCGCCACTCGTCCCCAAAGAAATCCCAACTGGCTATAATTTCCAAACCCATCCATAATTCACCAACAGAGGGCAGCGCACCGAGGATTTGAGCAGGATTTAAGAGCGGGCATGGGACCTGTTTCCTCATGCTGTCATTTCAATATATTACACATTCATTTCAAAACTATTCAAACATTAAGATTAAATATGGAAGAAGAAATAAAACACTTTGATGCTTCCCATTCATAGTTGTAGAGAGAGGGGCTGGAGGCTGCTATAGCTCATGACATGTAATTATGTTGGTAATGAACCCAGTGCATCAAACCATTAACATATCGATCTGCAAAATTGCTTGGTTGCAGTAGCAGGAAATGGAAAATAATGTAAAAGTGCACAATAAGAAAGGCTACAAGGTACAAACAAAAACATACAGATTCACCCCCTGACCCAGAAATGGATTAAGGGGAAGAAGATGGATGGATGGATTCAGTCGTTTCCTTTTTTCATGGTCATTGATTTTATTAGAAATAGATAATTGATAATCAGGCATTAATGAAACACATTTATGGAGACAAAAACTACCAGCCAAAAATACATGTCAGATCAGTGGAAAGAACTCCCTGAGAAGTCATTTTGACATCTCCCGTTGTAATCAATGGAATTCTGAAAAATCCTCTCAGAATTGTTGTTTTTCACTACTTTTAACGAAATTAAGTGATTCCTGCATTTTTTATCTTGAATACATGCTAAGACTGGTGAAAAAAGGAAATACAGAAAAAGAAATTACTAACATGCTGCAAGTAAACGATGTGTTGCTATGGTAACCAGCACTTGCTCCAAGCTGAGTTTGCTCTGAACCAGTACAGATTCGAGATAATTTCATAGACATAATGACGGATGAACTACATATAGACACAAACATAGGAATAATGAACAAAAAGCCGTCAAAATCGACCGCTATGGGAGTTCGATTGTTAAATAAGTAATCATTAAATTAATAATAGCCATGATAAAATCTAATGTGTTCTACTGTAATGTGGAGTGATATGCTATGGCAGTGCTCCCCAACCTTTTTGAACCACAGCACACCTTTTTGATTGTGAACATGGCACTGTTAGGTGTAAGAACTGGCGGACCCAAAAATGCAGTAGTAGACAAAAGGTTTATTCACAAAAATCAAAATCAGGAGGAGCCTGGTTTGAAGGACACAGGGCAGGACCAGGGCAGGACCAAGTGTAGGACCAAGGCGGTACTGAGAATGATGGTGCAGGCACATGTTTAACTTTATTGTAAAGCTTATTTTTTCAGTAATAAAACCAAATATATCTGTTCTTAAATCAGTCTTTCAATCTCCAATTACATCTCTTAAAAATAATATCAGAAAATAACATCCAAACCAATGTCAAATTATTTTTTATCTTGATAATAATATATTCTCATAAAAAAAATGAGGGAAAAGATATAATGATTACAAAAGAAAAAACACTAATACTTTTGGCACCCACCAGTTAATACCTTTTTAAATTCAGCCCTCGACCAAAATGAGTTTGACACCCCTGATATAGACAATCAAGCAAGAGCCAAAAGGTTCTTTTTCCCATATTTTGACCAATAAGGGGATTTTGGGTTATTTCCAAAAACACACCAAACAACATCAAGGCACACAAACGAACCACGGCACACTGGTTGAAAAACACTGTGCAATGGATATACTGTATCTATTGGCTCATCCCACTGGCTCTCTCAATAACAGACGAACAATGTATAAAATTAAGGCAACAACAAGATAAACAAACCATCAACATACAGTAAATTGAGCGGTGACTTGTAATCATCAGATGTAAGTCATTAGACTCAATTCAATGGACCAAATTGGATTGTGCCAGTGCTCCCTTCCCTTCTCCCTTCCATCCTGCTAATTGTGTGAAGGATTTGCTCTGGCGCACGGTGGGCTGCGTGCGCCGCTGTGATTGCTGGTGCCATTGTGAAGCCACCCCTTATTAAACTTGGTCACTCTCTCCTCCTCTTTTGATCCCTTCCTTTTGTTAAGCCAGCCCTGTCACTTCCCCGGGGTTGACGTGTGTATGCTGATGTTGACAAATGACATGCGTCGGTAGTGACAGCGGCTCCATCTGTCTGCGTCAGCCTAATTGAATTTCATAAATGCAATCACCGCTGTTTGGTTTTGAACCGGCCTGTACCTGCACTCTCGCGGTGCCGGCACATTAGCAATGCAGAGCCCAAACTGTAGATGAGAGGATATGCTCGGAGAGAAAAGTGTCACAATATGTCACCCCAATAGAATTCAACATGACTTTAGTTTTTTGAAGACGTAAACACATAAAACAAGAGCTCACTGGGCCTTACACTGTCAAAGGGGTGGACTTACTGTCTGCTGACATCACCCATATATTGTACTTTCTGATTTATTACCCTACCCTAAGGCACAGCGGCACAGTAGTTAGCGCTTGTGCGTCACACCAAGAAGGTCCTGGGTTCAATTTCACCTCCAGGTCTTTCTGTGTGGAGTGTGCATGTTTTCCCCATGTCTATGTAGGTTTCCTCCAGGTGCTTATGGTTTCCAATAAAAGCAGGTACAATAGGTCCTGCACTTGCGCCCCCACTTCCATCTCTGCGTGGAGTAAGAGGAAAAATGCCAAAAAAAAACAATTGTAAGGAAAACAGAAGCCTCAATGTACAGCAATACAAGTAAAAGCATACATATTCATTTGTTTATGTATTTATTTGTTTGTATGGATGGATGGATGTGTTTCTGCGGCTGGACACCAGTAATTTCTCTTACGGGGAAACAATAAAGTATTTATCTGTCAATCCATCCATCTATAATAATAATAATGCATCAGTTTTATACAGCGATTCTTTTGGGCACTCAAAGACGCTTTACATTTCATTATTCATTCACTCCATACACAGTGGTGATAAACTACTACTGTAGCCACGGCTGCCCTGGGGCAAACTGACAGAAGTGAGGCAGTATGTGCCATCGGCCCCTTCGATCACCACCAACCATTCACACACAAACCACAAACTCATTCTAGGCAATGGGGGTGAAGTGCCTTGCCTAAGGACACAACGGCAGTTTGGCACTTTACAGCCGCAGCCGCCCCACTGTGGCATCAGGTGTTCCCAGAGGTTAAGTGTCTTGCCAAGGACACAATGACAGCAGACAGTGGGAGTCGATGCTCTACCAACTGAGCTACTAACGCCTATCCATCTCTCTATCTATCTATCTATCTATCTATCTATCTATCTATCTATCTAAAAAGCATAACTATAGAACATTTAAAATTGAGAGGTATAGTAAAGATGTATGGTAAAGTATTGCACCTCAATCATAGACAAAACAACCACAAAATTGTAGATATTGTTAGTTTTCTCATTTTGATTACAACATTTCCCCATTTTTAGCCAGGAGTCTGTGATTGCAACAACAAGAGGAGCAGTGATTAGGACCCGGCACAGTCACTCACCAGCCAGTAATGAACAACAATGGGATGAGTGCAGCCTCCATTTGTCTGCAGATCTAATATTGAGGAAGTTGCTCGTGGCATGTCAGTGGGATTGATCATGTGGTAGATAGACAATTGATGCCCCCCACTCCAGCGCTACTAAATAATTTGCTCTTGTATCCTGAAGAAAATGCTTATAAACTGAACTGGATGATTTGAAATAGTTGGGAGAATGGTGGCGCCTGGGCAATTTGCTTCTATTGATCAAAGCAAAACATAAGGTGAACGGACATGAAGGCTCTGGGTCTCATTCATCATTAAGAAACACGGTCTTGGATCCAGTGGAGGCAATTGCAATGGTGGAAAGCAATATATTGTATAATAGTTAATTCATGTAAAAAAGGAAAGTACGCAGTGGAGTGGTGAAAATTACTTTGGCACTCTCTCCACTTCCAACAAAATGGTGTCTGGGTGGATTTTTCTCATAAACCCCAAACTATACAGAATTGGATCAGAAAGCCACTCAGGCGTTTAACTGTATTTGACAGGTTGCGGAGGAATTGCAGAGTGGACAGAATTAATTCGACTTTGCTGATAGTTTTTATAATATGGTTTATGCAAAAAAAGTAATGTATGGACTTAGAATAAGCTATTTACATGTGACTGAAATAGAACTTTTATCCAATGTAGCTTGATACCGGTGTCACATTCACTATATAGTCTGGGATGCCATATGTGTGTTGTGTTGTGTTGTAACAGCTGCTAAACCATATGCTCAATAGAAAGCATATAATTAGCTGTTAAATGAGCCACACTCTGACCCAAGAAGCTTTCTCAGTGGAGTACTTAATCCCTGTTGATGCACTTTGAGGATTTATCGATTGCACGAGCCGTCAAGCTTTTGCCACAATCGACCAAAGCGGCCATAGTCCTTCCAATAATTCTCAACTCAATATCTCCCCACGCGTACGACTTATATGGCCTTGCGAGAATCCCCAAAGAATGGAAACTATTGAGTTGCAAAAGCTTTGAAGATGCATTTGACAACGGTGATCCCAGAAGATCCCACAAGAGGGCAGGCTATAGACAGACTGCTATAGGAGGCTGCAACTGAAAACTATTCTTTACAGTGTTGCCAAGAGGAATGATTATCAACAATGGCGGTTGAAGAGACTGTTATTAAAGGAAAAGTATGTAAATTGTTCTTGTTAAATTACTACAGCTTTTATATGTGTTCCCAGATACTAGGTCACATGAAAAAAATCACAAACATCTTATCTTATCCAGACTAAACTCCTATCAGTTTGAACTATAGCATTTTCACAGATGGCCTATAATTGAAGGAAGGTTTCCATTTTCACATGTGACTCTTTTACTCCTTCTCACCTCTATGAGTTGCCCTATCACTGAGCTTGATACATTTCAGTGGGAGGTTAAGCAAAGGACAATTTTCTGAATCACATTTTTTAACAACATATGACATGGTTTAGACTTTTTCCCATTTCTAGACTCATCAGTAAACCCTGTCCCTTACAATCATCACCTTATGCTACTGTTACTTTAACCTGCACTGTTATGTTATGAAAATGTCTTTAATGCATGCCTTATGTCTATATTAAATTTTCGAACTTGTTTGCACCATAAACCAAAATAAATTCCTAGTTTCTTACAATTCTCATTCTATCTTTGACACTTTTTCCATCCATCCAATTATTTCCCCTGGACATTAACAGCCCTCTGTATAATAGACTGAATGAGTGAATGAATGAGACTGCTCTGCTGCCACCTGAGCTTTAACACAAGTGGCTCCAAACACTGGGTGAACAAAAGTCAATGGATCAAAATTGTAGAGTGAGTCCTGCATACACAGTTTCTTGGACCACTTATGTCTACAAATGCAGCGGGTGGCCATTTAGACCAGCTCTGATAAAGAAGAGTGAGTGGTTCTGTAATGCATTTGGAATTGGTGAAAGAATATTGTTTTGGTTTTTTTGAGGAAAATCACGTTTTTGAAGCTGTAATGGGATAAAAAAAAAAAAGTAGTACTCATCTGCCGCGGTATGTTTTGAAGATATCCAGACGCTAAGGCTTTTGGAAAAATTAGGTTACAGTGATTGAGGTCTGCATCTGCGGCGGCAACTTGAGCTTCTTGGAATGTTTTTGTGTTTTGGATGCCACTTGTTTTAGCAATGACAGAACTGACAGTCTCTTCCTTCGCTGATACTGTTTTTTAAATATATAAAACTGTTACATTAAAGCTGCACTTTGTGACATTTTCGAATGTGAGCGGTGGCTTCGCTCTTTCTGCTCGCCCTCCCCGCACTCACGAAGCTATCGCCCCCACTCCCCCCCTCCCACTCAGCCTTTGCTCATGTGCAAATTGTTTATGGAGCTCACGTCTCACAATATGGATCGCACATTTGAACGTGCATGGCGTGACCATAGAATGATAGAACCGGGAAGCGTGGAGGAACGAGACTTTCTTTTGGATGGCTGTTTTGCTGTGTAAGCAGTAACCGATAATGAAGACACAGGAAGTTTCAGGTTAGCCTCCGCCGCTTGTTTACCTCAGCTGTCTGTGCTAACCAGAGACCTGTGGCTTTTCTCAAGAAAGTGGGGGCCAGTGGTCCGCTGTGATTGGTCACAATCAGGACCCGAAACAAATTCTCTTCCTTGTTGCACGAAAACTTGATCTAAAATAAAATGACACGCCAGCACAATCCTGCGCTACTTATTCTTCAAAAGGACGTATATCCCAATGCATTGCATGGATATGGATTGAATTTTTGTAATGAATACAAAAATAAAGTAAGGTAATGCAGCTTTCAGACAATGATTAGAAATACATTCATGTATTCATAGAAACATGCATGTAGTCGGTTCTGTTGAATTTCTAGAGAAGGGTCCGGTTCGGAGTCCTCAGGATTTCATCTCTGCTGTTTGCGGACGATGTTGTCCTGTTGTCTCCAACGAACCAGGACCTGCAACATGCACTGGGACGGTTTGCAGCCGAGTGTGAAGCGGCTGGGATGAGAATCAGCACCTCCAAAACAAGACCGGAAAAAGGTACCTTGCCCTCTCCAGGTAGGTGGAGAGGTCCTTCCTCAAGTGGAGGAGTTCAAGTATCTCGGGGTCTTGTTCACGAGTGAGGGAAGGATGGAGTGTGAGATTGACAGGCGGATCGGTGCAGCAAGCACAGTGATGGGAGAGCTGAGCCGAAAGGCAAAGCTCTCGATTTACCGGTCAATCTTCGTTCCCTGCCAGCTGTACTATGTACAGTGCACAGTTGTGGAATTTGGCCTTCACAAAATGGACAAACGCAAGACATAATATTCAAGTGATCAGGCCTTTAAGGTCACGGCGACTTGAGTCATGTCTCTGTTGTTTGAACCATAGACCACCACGGGCAAGACGTCAGATTACCAGTTTGAGCCGGGACCCGCCCCCACTGGTGGGGCTAACACCTGTGAGTTGGAATCTTTTGCTGCGGCGCATATTGTCTAAAATGCTTGCTCAGTCTTAATGATGACTGGAAAAAAATGTTTAGAAAAAAACTTCCAGGTTACTCTGGTGTGTAAAGATAATGTATAAAGTCCCTCATTTTCAACACAGTAAGTACACACAGACATTATTATATGCAAGGGATCAATGGAAATGTAGTGTAAAAAAACTCTGAGTTGGTTGTGTTTTTGTGCAAAGATGTAGATGGAATGATATGAACACAGTGTTTAAAAATTCTATCAACTATTCCTTCCCTGGAGCGCTTCTGTGCAATGCCAGTCTCCGAGAAGGAAAGCAGATGCAAAAACAACCACATCATCTCTCAGCGATGACAGCCATATTTAACAGCCGTCTAATGCGCAACACCAAAGAGTTATAAGCAGCCTGTACCAAGCGTAAGAAGCAGCATTGATTTGAGAGGGGGGACAACATCGCACTTACTCATTATCGACTGGGCACGCTGTCAGGAAACATCCCGGCACACGATTCACCGAGGAAATGTACAGGACAGGAGCGTATAATCCACCCATCACTGATCTGACAGCTGCGAATCCATCAAGCTGATTTAAAATACATAGACCTCATCTATTAAAGCAGGAGGCAGCAGTTCAAGACAAACTTATGTGTATTATGATTCACGCTGTATCAGTGACCCTGTGGCCATCTGGTTGTCATGGTGTGGGCTTTGTTATGAATATTGTGATGGCAAAATGAATATTTCAGCACTTTGCATCAAAATCCATTGGCAACATTCAACAAAAGGCCTGAGTCTGACACTGGCCTGAACCAAAACTCCCTTTTGGTTTGTCTGATTGATGTTATGGCAGGTGTTACCCACTGATTCTACCTTATCTCTCCTCCTTTTAAAGTAGCAAAATGTAGGATTTTTATGTAAAGTCAACATTAAATGGCCCTAATATGTCAAAAGGCATTAATAAACCATGCTCCTTTCGAATACTTCTTTAACTGATAACAGTAGCTCAACCAAGATATTTGGATTTTGTAGGATAGGAAAATGAATTCTGGAACCGATCAATGTCTCTGGTTTGAAGGTCGGTATCTTTGTGATTCATGATAGTACTCCATCTGACCTCTGCTGCCTCAGATGTCTCGCTTTGGGGTGGACATTCCTAAGTCACGTGTTTTTCTTATCTCACGCTAGTTCAACTCTGCCAGGGCCATCCTCTGCGGAGTTATGTCCCCTTTGTCATCTTACAATTTCAAGATTAGATTTATAGCCCCTAAATCTTGTGATTGTTTTCATTTCGATGTTCCGCCCTCCACCGTTTTACCAATGAGAAAGTCTGTGATCCGGGCGCCACAATTCACTGCGTCACGCTAATCTCACTGGTATAATAACATGTATACTGTAGTATTGTGATCCCAGCCGGATTCGTCTGCATATCTGGCAACCTGAGTCAAAGAGAGTGGGAGGGGTTTCAGTACCACTTTTGGCCAGATTTTAACATACTGCTCCTTTAACTAATGTGAGATTTCATAACACTTTTAAGCAACTTTTGTTAAAGTTAAACTCATCATTCTATCAATGTGCAGAAGCCTGTACTTTTCCCTTGTTTTGTCTATCTGAAGGCCAAGCTACATGGCACTGTGGCAGCTGCTGATTGGAGGTCTCCATGCCTCCGCTCTGTATAATACACTGTGTTTGTGTGCTTTGTTCGTGCTGTCTCTACCATCGACAATAAAACATGTCTTCTGTCTGAATTTAAGACACGATCCCAGACATGTCATCTTCTTCAGGTGGTGGAAGGATGCGGGCCTTGTCTGTAACATCTACAGAACAGAAGACTACTTTTTTTTACACAAAAATGTGGGGTTTTTTTCAAGCCAAAACTGAAAAACCTCAAGAGAAACCATGCATCTGGACCAGCACATGGACAATCTGCACAGCCCCTGATTCCAGTCAGACTGTGAGCTGCTGAGACATGGACAAGACCATCGTCCTCTTTTGCATGGACATCATTTGGAACAATTGGATTAAACAATTTGGATATGATTTGGAACAATTGGATTTCTGAATTTGGACATTATTTGGACTGAATTGAATTGCTGAATCTGGACAATGAAGCTGAAACGTGTGTGTCAAGAAATGTTATGTGTATTATCATATTAATAAATGTGTGTAGATTAGGGTAGTCTAGTTAACCAACTAATGCATTAAGCGTGGCGAGAATGCAGAATTCTCCCAGCCCCCAGGCAAGAGTGAAAGAGCATAAGCATGAAGCCAGAAAACATCTGTGTTGAGTTGGTCTCAGACAAGAAGACACTTCTTCTGATGGATGGATGAGTTTGTTTTCTTACCTAGAGTTCAATAGGTCAAATTGACATGTGTTTTAAATTCTTTGGTATAAGAGGCGATGCCTAACGGTCAGCGTGGTCTTTGTGCATTGCCTCTCGCAGACCCAGGCTTGTCTCTCTGCCTGTCTTTTATATGTATTCTGTTTTATATATTAAACCTTCTTTTATATCTATCTAAGTGTGTAATTTCCTTCCTTTCATCGGGCGACTGTTTAAGGAACCCTGGTGAACCAGCAGTAACAGTGTGAAGAAGAATTCACTGCTATGGCTCGACACAAATGCAGCCTGAAGAAACCAACACAGAGAAGTGGAAGAGACTGTTTTCAAAGCAATATCTGAGAACCACCATCGACTGATGAAGTTTGGTATTTTACTGAAGATCGTTGACAAGTTTTATGAAAGATCTGAAAATGTTTTATGAGTTTTCTGAGTTTTTGAAGTATTCCAAGTTCTGAGTTTTTTGAAGTACCGAGTGAAGTACCGAGTTTAAGTATTGAGTTATGATGTTATGTTGCTGTTTATCGATCCTGATGGTCACACGTGAATGTGTGACCAGAGGGGGGAATGTGAGATTTCATAACACTTTGAAGCAACTTTTGTTAAAGTTAAACTCATAATTCTATCAATGTGCAGAAGCCAGTACTTTTCCCTTGTTTTGTCTATCTGAAGGCCAAGCTACATGGCACTGTGGCAGCTGCTGATTGGAGGTCTCCATGCCTCTACTCTGTATAATACACTTGCATTCTGTTGTTTGTGTGCTTTGTTCGTGCTGTCTCTACCATCGACAATAAAACATTTCTTCTGTCGGAATTTAAGACGCAATCCCAGATTTTGTCATCTTCTTCACTATAATAGAGAAAGCTTAACGTGAAGGGGGCGGAGCAAGCTTTGGATTGCACCGTGCCTAACAAAAGTATAGTGTATTGTTTATTCTTCATCATCAAAGGACGAGACCGTGAATACAAGTAAGTAAGTACCAGAACCAGTGTATTTGAATAGGAAAGTCTGTGTTAGGTTTGGGTTTGCTCTGCCTCCCCCCTCCCTTTCTGTTTGTTTCAGGGCATGTGTGTGACTGGGGGCGTGGCTGGCTCTGCAGCAGGTGTGTGGGCTCACACACCTGTTCCTCATCAGCTCTGCATAAAGCTCTGGTGCAGACATCACTTCTCTGCCAGATTATTCAATGTCTCAAGTTAGTGTGCAGCAGCAGTGTGAGTGTGTGCTCTTGTGTTATTTTTTGCTTATGGGTTTTTTGTGTCCTGTTTTCAGGTCTCCCTTTTTCCGGACCAGCCAGCCAGCTCCATGTCACCACTGCCTGTCTTGTAGTGATGGGTAAATGAAACCTCACGTATCGTTTCGGCACATCCAACGAACTGTATTGATACTGTGCCGCAACAGTGTTGCTTGTGCTGCTCTATACTGACGCCTGGTGGATCTGATAAATCATTACATCCAACTCACTGATTCAATGAGCTTTACATACTTGTCTGTACACAATATTACGTAACTGCATTGTCTGTGTTATTATTTTATTTTTATGTGAAAATTAAAGTGATAGTTGTGAATGTATTCATTAAGCAAAATGCCATTGAGTGATTTTATATATATATATATATATATATATAATTATATATATATATTTTTTTTTTTTTTCAAAACAATAAGCATGTCCAAAGTGCACTGTAAACCCTGGCAACTAAAGTATACTTGAAAAAACCTTTGACATTTTCTACACTTCAATTTCTCGAAATCATTCTTCAAGACTGTGGTCAACATAAACCTTTGAGGTCCGACTGGGATTCGTACCCGGTTCTCTTTAAACGCGAGGTGAGAGCGCTATCCACTCATCCACCATGCCTAACTAGATTTTCTGTTTCAAACTAAATCTTGATTGTAGATAAAGCGTGAAATGTACAAACATTGCCTTATTTGCTGTTATTTGCAGTATCACACTGCAGAATACTTTCTTTTAGTTGCAGGTTCCATTTTGATGCTGTAAAATGGGATGTTTTTCCTTTTTGAAAGGGTTATTTTCTTTTTCTGAGAGCGGTTCATACCGGTGACACTTGCAGATGCGGAACCTTTTAAACACAGTTTGCCGTGTCGGGACAAGCGACACTGCGGCTGTATCGGTCACGTGGCTTTTTCATAAAGCGACACACGCGCCGATACGAGGTTTCGCCAAACGAACTCGGCACATGCGCCGGTGTATCAGTGTTGCTGGACCCATCACTACTGTCTTGTGTTTTTGTTAATTACTTTTTGTAAGTAAAGACTTTCCTTGAATCGTGCTCAGTCTGTCTCTGCTTTGGGGTCCAACACGCAATTTAAAGGAGCAATATGTAAAAATCTGGCCAAAAGTGGAACTGCAGTCACAGTCAATATTTTGTAGTCCTCTCCCACTCTCCCTGACTCAGGTTGCCAGATTCACACCAAATCCAGCAGCAAACACAGGGAATTATTTTATCAGTTGTTTGTCCGTCTCCATTCACATTGCCATGACAGCCGTGCTAATGCTGAATGGATGTTTTGACTAATGTTTTTTTATTATTATTATTTGGACATTTGAGATAAAAAACAAAAACAAAATAAAAGCAATGTAATTATACATAGTTTATGCAAAATAAATAAGCAATTGATGTCCAAAATAGGAGTGGGAAGAATGGATGTTGGAACGTATTTCTTCAGCGTATCAACATCAGGGTTTGCTCAAGAGGATATCACCTTTCAATTTCATTTATTCCCTAGCTATTTTTTAGACAAACATATAAAAGTCCCACATCAAAAAGAGACTAACATTATTTTAATTGGGGTAAATTTTAATCGGGTCTTAAATGATTATTTTTACAATTAAGCTATAATCTGCAAAAAAACGTCTTGACCTTCATCTTTTACCGTTTTTAGAGCAATCTGTCATAGAATGTGATAACATGCAATAAATACAAAAAGACATAGCCCGGGATCGAACCCGGGTTCCTGCATCGTAAGCGCACAGCCTAGACCACAAGACCACCGATTCACACGAACAGAGTCACTGTGAAGAACGGAGTCAAAGTAGAAAATTCTGCATCACACGTGAACTTTTATCGGCTGTCTCAATTGTTCAAAGACATCCCGATATAAGTCCTCGTTTTAGTCTTTGTTTTGTCATTAATGATTTGAGAGTCATAACAAGACCTTTTTTAGTTCTACGCCACATGTTATTTTACCACTGAGATTAATGAGCCGCACGGAGTTCTGGCAACCCGATCACGGACTTACATGACACTTCCTGATTGGCGAAACGGCGGAGGGTAGGACATCAAAATCAAAACAATAACAACTTTTACGGGTCGTAAAACTAATTTTGATAATCAAATATCTCGGCTGAACTACTGTTATCAGTTAAAGATGAATTCGAAAAGAGTATGATTTAATAACGCCTTTTGAAATATTCGGGTCATTTAATGATGACTTGACATGCAAATATTACATATTGCTCCTTTAACAGTCTGGGCGTCTCTGCAAAAAGGAAATGGATAAAGCAGAAGAAAATGGATGTGTGAATTGTTCCCAGACGTAAGACAAAAAGAGACTTGGACAAACTGCGTAGTTCAATTAGAGTTTTTATTATCAGAAGGTTTGAGCGTAGTCTGATCAAGCACAACGCAGCTCCTGCAGAAGTCTGGCTGTACAGGTGAAGAGTGGCTCCTTATATACACCTTAAAGGAATAGTTCACCGTTTTTACATACTGACATATGTTCTTACCTTACCTTAGACTAGTTAATACGTACCTGTCTGGTCTTAGTCCGTGCGCTCTGTCAAACGGAGCAAAAACGGGAGCACAAACGCAGCCTCCTCTGTATATTTTGTAGCACCAAAAGGTAGCTCCCGCTAGAAGCTACCAAACTCTTCCAAGTGTTCCCTATTAAATGTATATAGTTACGTGACGTGTTACACTGCAAAGTATAGTAACACAGAAATGTAACAGTCGATTTTCTCAGCGGATAAAACGGGTACTATATTGTGAGGCGTAGTAATCTGAGGAGCACTACGTCCGCGCACTAACTTCTCTCCGGAGACTTCTCTCTCGCTCACTTCAGTCAATAGAAGCAGCGTGACTTGTAGTACGGAGAGAAGTTAGTGCGCGGACGTAGCGCCCCTCAGATTACTACGCCTCACAATATAGTACCCGTTTTATCCGCTGAGAAAATCGACTGTTACATTTCTGTGTTACTATACTTTGCAGTGTAACACGTCACGTAACTATATACATTTAATAGGGAACACTTGGAAGAGTTTGGTAGCTTCTAGCGGGAGCTACCTTTTGGTGCTACAAAATATACAGAGGAGGCTGCGTTTGTGCTCCCGTTTTTGCTCCGTTTGCATGACAGAGCGCACGGACAAAGACCAGACAGGTACGTATTAACTAGTCTAAGGTAAGGTAAGAACATATGTCAGTATGTAAAAACGGTGAACTATTCCTTTAAAGCAGCAGTAAGCGATTTTTGGGTGTTAATATACGTCTTAAATATTGATATATTCCAATAGCCATCACTTATATAGAGTGTTTGTACCTAAACACGGATCTCTCAGTCCTTCCAGTCTCCTCTCACCGATATAATAAAAAAACCTCACATCCTATGCGCTTATCCAATGACGAGAGAGCACGCCTTATAAGGGGTTTCTCCCGTGTGTGCACGCGCACTTTTCAAAACAAACATGGGGAGAAGGAAAAGCCGCCTCCAGCGCTGCTGCAGACTAAATACCATGGATCTATTAAATACAGTCAAAACGCCAGAAACAGAGGAACGACAGAAAGTAGGAGCAACATGGTGACCAGCTGCATTCATGTTGGCGACCTCTAGCTCCGTGGATTCCTATCTCCGACTGAACAGGTGAGCATGTTACTCAGTAGTGGGAGTAGTAGTTGTATTATTTATACATATTTTTGCCTGAGATAGACTGTAATGCGAGTTTTCACCAAGTTAGCTTGTTAAAAATCCCCAGCTGTTGTAGAAATACGGCCGCATTTTGTGACAATAACTGCGCATTACTTTGGGTTAGCTTTGAGAAACAACAACAGACAACACAACATCGAAGCCTTATCCCAGCCTTAGTCATCCATAAACTCCGGTCAATTATTAGTTCCCCACATGTACAAAACTAAATGAGTACCATTTGGTAAGACCATATCACCAGAGTTCCACCGTGAAGTGGTGTTAGCTGTTAGCATTAGCGTTCGCTGTGTAACCGAGAAGGTCTAGGTAGTGTTGTAAAAATGTATTTAGCTCTGAGAGCACACACGAGAGACGCTTTTCCAACTGCAGCCGTACCGGCTCTGGCTTTATTTCTCACATTCAAATCATAACAGCATAACCAAGGGTGGCCACTTAACTGCCTGATGTAAAATCCTAAACAGTATGTTAGCATTAGCCGTCTGTAGTTGTGAATATGATGTGGCTGCTACGAACACTTCTGATCTGTATGAATCGTTTGTTTTTGCCAATAAACATAGTTGCTTGCACTATATATATATATATGTAGGTCTGCATTTCATTCTTCAATGACTAAGTTTTGCAACTTGCACTCTGTATATTAGTTTTATTGTTATAAAAACAATATCTCTTTACCTCAAATCTAACTTCCGTGACCACTACATACATTTTTATTATTATGTATTGAGAATAAGTAAGAAAAGTCTTGCTGACTACTACCAAATAAATTATGAGCATGATATAATATAGACATTGTAATAATTTACATGTCTTCATTGCATTCTTTTCTCTGTATCTTTTCCAGTATGGCCTAAATCAATTGGAATGAGGTCTTCAATGTACAAGAGTTCAACAGCCTCCATAATGCAAGTTAAATAACTATTAAAAAAAAAAAAAAATGCCATAACGACTAGATACTTTTCTGCTGACCTCTTCTTTCTCTAGTATTGACTGGGAAGACAAGACTTTGCTTCCAGAATTAGAAGATCGGCCATTGTCATCTCCTGAGGAAGACTTTACACCCCACATTTGTCATGTAGGTTGTTGTGAATGCATATATGGGACGCAGTGATTATGATGATAATGATGTTGTGATGTGTGTGTCGTTCATCCCTACAGTTGTGTTGCTGCCCTGAGGTCAAAAATGAATATCGATCATGTTCCAGGAGTCAGTGTTGACAAAACTGTCGCTGAGTTTCTTCAACAATCAAGAGGAGTGAGATAATCACTCGACTCCCAAAACAGCCGATGTAAGTGTCTTTCTCTCACAATGCACAGTCTCTCACAGTCCAAATAAACATGTTCAAGGATCCTGTGAATCTGGGTCCACTCCTGTGATCAATAAATACTGATGTTGTTGATGATGAATATATCAAAGTCATATTTGAATAGATACAACTGATGTCTCCTCTATTGTGTTTCAAAGGAAAATCTCTGCCAGAGGAAGACTCCAGTTCCTTCAACCTGGGCCCCTGAAGTGTGTGTGTCTGTGACTGTGTGTGTCTGTGACTGTGTGTGCGTGTGACTGTGTGTGCGTGTGACTGTGTGTGGCTGTGTGTGCTTGTGGCTGTGTGTGTGTGTGCGTGGCTGCTTTTGAATTATTTTGAGGAAATGTATTCAAACAAGCTACAACATAAAGATTAACATTTTGTTGGATATCTCTGATAGTGTTCTCTGCAGCAGCGATGGATAAGGACCTGAATAATAACAGTGTTATTCATTTGATCAAAAAGTGATAACACAAACGTTGCCTTACCATCACTTGTAATTATTTGTCTTAGTAGGGACATTGTTTAAATTTTTCTGGCTATAACTTCAAATCTTCTTTTACATAATAAAGTTTCTTAGACTCGTTACAGACTGTATTTGTTTTCCTACTATAAAACAAAGCACATTGAGAGAGGGGAATGTAATTTTTTTTATTTTGAAATAGTACAACTACAAACATATTTCAGAACTGCAGAGTGGACGTGCACCATGGGGCCCCTGAGGACGTGCACCATGGGGGCCGCTGAGGAAAGCACGTTTTCAATGTCTGTTGGCACCTTTCACAGACGCATCAGGGAAAGGATCTGGTCATCAGCTTCTCTGGACAGAGGGCGTTCAGTGCTTCATGAAAGAACCATTATGACAAATCACTTTATATATTCTGTTACTTGTAGCTTTTCTTTCAAAGTGGTGAGTTTCCTTACAGTGGAATAGTGTAACGTAATTAGTTATGACAGTACTTTTGCGTTTCGGACAAGCTTTACTGGAATTGTTTTTCAGTCCCACATCTCACTGTACAGCTCTGATACACTTTGATTTTGTCTTCATTCTCTAAACCAGCCATTCCCAAACTCAGTAACACCGAGGCCCCCTTAAAAATCTGACGGGTCTGCGTGGCCCCCCAAAATAATAACCAAGAAGACAACATTAAGAATAGGCTCTTCTGGTTATTTTATTTTGGGGAAATAGCCTCTGCTACAAACATTGTAATACAAAAATGATTACAGTGGATCATTCAAGTCAAATAATGAACACAAATATTTTAATATTACAAACAAAACATTATAAATTTAACATTAAATAATTATTTTATTTTTTTTATGACCTCCCGCGGCCCCCCTGCAGTACCCTCGCGGCCCACCAGGGGGCCGCGGACCCCACTTTGGGAGACACTGCTCTAAACAATAAGCACATAATACAGATGTTGATTACATCAATAAATGTATCTTTATTTTGTGACATTGAGAAGGCAGCTTCCAGTGAGATGCAGCTTTACTTTCACATAATACATTACTACAGTGTTGTCTATAAAGAACTCCAAATATATAAATTGTGAGGAAATAAGTAGCAGTAATGTATTACTTTAAATAACCTTCATGTAAAGCTTTGTTGTTGTAATGTATATGCATTACATTCATCTAATACATATGCACTGTAACAGATGTTACAGTGCATAATGTTGAGACACGTCACACTGCAATCTGCAACATTATGTTTATCACAACAGTTATCAGTGTACCAACTAAAAGCAGTATTATTCTATAAAAGACTGGATTGTTTTTATCTCTTTCTTAGTGATGCTATCCTAGCTAACACCAAGCTGCTTCCAGTGTTATAGCTAGGTTACAACTGAGTTATTCTATGCTAATATTTCACTCCCAGAAGAGTTTGTTGTTAATATACTTACGAGTAGACCTGACGGAGATGAATCTGCTGCTGCCATCACCAGCACGATGCGCGTTCATGTGGTGTGACCATAGTGTGACGAGGGGGCGGGGCTACTATCTCGCTCAGGCAGAAGAAACTGCCGGAAACGACCAAATCGCTTACTGCTGCTTTAAATGATTAGGTAAACATAGACTTTGGAAGCATGACTATGCAGAAGAAAGCGTATGGTTTCAATGTTCAGTTGAGATGGCCTAAGATGTCATAACTATGATCTAAGTATGGCTTCGTAATGGACCAAACTCCAATGTACATGAGATAGTATTATCTCATGTACTATATGTTATGTTGGTGGTGTAGAAGAAATAAGAAACTTAGTAAGTCTTTCAGAACGATTTACTGCGGAGAACTCAGGAGCATGGTCATAGCATTTTCTTACATTCCATTTCGTCTCCCTCTATCCTTGTGCCGCTATCACATGGTACTAGCGCCCTCTGTAGGTCAGGCGTATGACTATGTTATTACAATGCTTGTATGTAAACACAACATCTCCCCTGTTACTCATAAAAGGCAACATCTCCTATTATAGAACTTATGTAAAAAACAAGTGAAATATTCTCCTTATAGAACATGTGATTTAAGGTAGTTTTCTCATCTTTAGTAATTATAGTAATTATAGTAATTAGCTGCTATACATTTCTCTTAACTAAAATCTGAGTATAAACTTAAAGTGAGCAGCTGAAATTACAATCTTGCATTACAATTATTAATGAACAATAGTTGTAACAAGGGTGGTATACGTTTCCTTTTGTTATCTTAATCTTTGATGTTATTTCATTACAAAGTCTTTAGTCCATGCTGGTGGTTTGTGCGCTCTTTGTGGGATGGCCCGGTTTGGAACAGTCTCTGGCAAGCTAGTGTTTTGTCCAGAAGTGCTAGCTTGAGAGCGTGATTCCCCCGCTCTTCCAGGGCAAAGAGAAAGACGTGTTGCATTCCACCTTTTCCCGTCACTTAAGATGAAGGTGCTGTATCCGGTTTGTTGTTGAATGTTTAAAGGATCAGTGTACTGTCTCTCTCCTTTCCCAACATGAAAAGGCTTCCGTATGCGCACTTTGTCTCCCACTGCAAGTTTAGGAGGTTTAGCACCTCGCTTTTTGTCAGTGTATTTCTTACTTTTGGCTTGCTGCAGAGCGACTCTGGATCTCACTTTGTCGTAACGTCCGGTGTCATCACGTTGTGGCAGAATGTGGAGCTTGGTTCTCATAGGTCGTCCTCTGAGCAGCAGGAATGGAGACTCGTTCGTTGTAGCATGGGGTGTGGCTCTGTAGCTTTGGAGCATGGCAGTTACTGTTGGCTTCCATGGCTTTTGCACAGCCTGTGCTCCCTGGATACAGTCTTTGAGCACTCTGTTGAACCTTTCAACACTCCCATTGGCTTGAGGATGGTACACGCTTGTTCTAATGTGCTTAATTCCTCTCTCTCTCATGAAGTTTGCAAAATCACCAGACGTGAACTGTGGGCCGTTATCAGTAGTAATTGCACAAGGATTACCTTCACGCGCAAAAACAGCTGACAGGAAGGTAATGACAGTAGCTGCAGTTGCATTTGGGGTAAAAGCTACTTCAGGCCACTTACTAAAGTAGTCCACCATAGTGATAGCAAACCTACAGTCCTGAGGTCCACGTTCGAAAGGACCGACTATGTCCACAGCCACATGCTGGAAGGGGCCTTCAGGAAACTCTACAGGTTGTAGCGGAGCAGGTGACACTTTGGCAGTCTTGTCACAGGACTGGCATACTGTACACGAGGAGAGGACACTATGAACTAAGCTGTCCATGTTTGGCCACCAGTAAAGTTCTCTGAGGCGTTGCTTCGTGCGTACAAGTCCCTGGTGTCCTTCGTGTGCAAGCTGTATTATGCGCTCTCTGAGTGAGTCGGGGACTACTAGACGAGCACCTCGGAAAACCAGTGGGGAATCTACTGCAAGCTCATGTCTGATAAGAAAGTATGGCTGTAGGTCACTGGATAATGACTTTTTGGTTTTTGGCCATTTGGACTGACTGATCTGCCTTAGCTTTGTGAGTATGGGACAGTCCTCGGCCTCTGCTTTAAAGTCAGCGAGAGGCAGTGCAGTAAGGAGCTCTGAGATTTCAGCTATCTCAACAAACAAGTCAGGTTCAGGTTCAGTCAGTGGAGTTGACTCAAGGGGAACCCGTGAGAGACAATCTGCCAGCACATTTTGGTTTCCAGGGCGGTATTCAATGTCGTACTGAAAGCACATTAGCCTGGCTGACCATCTGGCAACTCTCATCCCTGCTCTATTCATACCTTTGGTGTTGAGGAGCGTAGTCAGGGCCTGATGATCCGTGCGGAGTGTGAATCTGCGTCCCCAGACGTATGTCCTCCATCTCTCGACAGCCCACACGCATGCGAGGGCCTCCTTTTCCGTAGTGGAGTACTTCCTCTCAGCAGGCGTCAGTGTGCGTGAAGCAAAAGCCACGATGCGCTCTGTATTGTCTGAGTCAATCTGCGTCAGGACAGCTCCTAAGCCATAGTCAGAAGCATCTGTTGTGATGACAGCTGACAGTTTTGGATTGAACATGGCAAGAGCAGGACTGTCCAGTAGTAGCCGTTTCAGCTTTGTGAAGCATTCATTCGCAACATTGTCCCAGTGTAGTTTAGCCTGCGGGCTAGTCTTGAGCAGTAGTCGCAGGGGTTCAACAAGTGTAGCATAGTTAGGGACAAACTTGCTAAACCATGAAGTCAGACCTAAGAATGAGCGCAGCGCTGGCATGTCTCTTGGTGCAGGTGCTTCAGCGATAGCAGTAAGGTGGTCTGTGCTCGGGCGCAAGCCTTCTTTGGAAATGACATGGCCCAGGAATGTGATCTGTGTTTTTGCGAAGGTGCTCTTCCCAAAGTTGATCTGTAGGCTGGCCTCACTTAGGCGGTTGAGGACTGCTTGTAGGCGCAGATCGTGTTCCTCTCTTGAAGCTCCATAGATAATGATGTCGTCCAGGTAGTTCTGTACACCCGGTAAGTCCTTCAGTATTGTCTCCATCATTTTTTGGAATGCAGATGGAGCGGAAGCAAGGCCAAAGGGGACTCGAGTGAACTGGAATAAGCCGTCATGGGTTATAAAGGCAGTCAGTTTGCGGCTCTCTGGGTGTAGAGGCAACTGGTGGTAGGCTGAGCTTAAATCAATCTGGCTGTAGTATGTAGCACCAGACAGTTCAGCGAACAGGTCCTCCATGTGAGGAAGCGGGTAGCAGTCCATGACGACACTTTTATTTGGTTCACGCAAGTCGACACATAGGCGCAGAGCCCCTTGGCGTTTTCTTCCCGCCACAAGGGGACTCACCCATTCAGATGCATCAATTCTTTCAATGATGCCTGCTTGGAGTAGTCGGGTAAGTTCTGTAGAGACCTCTTTGCGTATACTGAGCGGTAGACGTCGTAGTTTTTGGCGCACTGGACGCACTGCATTGTTGACTTGTACTTTATGAATAAATCCTTTGACACACCCGAGTGTTTGAACTGGAGTAGTGTCAATGTTGTGCACTGCACCTTCGGGCTCCCCAGCAGGTGGCGTGTTTGCACAGTCCGTGTTGAGGATCACTTTGCCGTCAATGATGCTGACCCCCAGGGCTTTAATCAAATCCAAGCCCAGCAGGGGAGATCCGGCTTCCACAATGTAGAAAGTTGCTGGCACAGTACTGTCTTGTTCAGTAGTTGTAGTTTCTGCACGGAGACAACCAAGTACAGGTAAGTGGCCCTTGGAATAAGTAACAAGCCTAGCTTTTGGCTCTTCGAGTGTGCAGCGTCCAAAATATTTTCTGTATATGGACTCTGGCAGTATGGACACAGCAGCTCCGGTATCCACTATTAACTCAAGTGAATGTCCATTTCCTTTTGGTGCTTCAATATTTACTGTGCAGGTTAATTTATCAAATGCTGCTGCGGCTAGTTTTACATCATCAATCCGGAGGATAGCGAGTTCTGGCACAACAACATCTTGTATTTCATTCACTGTTTTGGTACTTGATCTGCATACCTTGGCAAAATGTCCCTTTTTCCCGCAAGAATTGCATTGTACTGAAGCGGCGGGGCAGGTTCTGTCACTAGCCAAGTGTTTGTTCGATCCACATCTGAAACATTTGCGTTGTCTACTGGCATTGGAAACCTGCCTGGTACGGTCATGTGCAGAAGTCTTGGCGGGATTGGTGTCTCTCCTGCCGCGAATAAATGAGCGGGACGCTCCGACTGCCTGTATTGGCGCAGCGGGGACGTGTCTGTTAGCGGTCAACAGTGTGGCATTTTTTACTGCTGCCTCCACTTGTGTAGCAACTGTTACTGCTTTATCTAAAGTCAGATTGTCCTCCAGAAGCAGTTTATCACGCACTGCACTGAGGTATGTATTAGAAATGAGTTGATCGCGTATCATCTCCCCCTCCATTGTACCAAATGCACATGACGCAGCCAGGTCCCTTAGCGCGGCTACGTACTGTATTGCTGTCTCGTCCGAGCGCTGAACACGTTGTCTGAACGTGTGTCTGCATGCTACGACGTTGACTTTAGGCACGAAGTGTTTCTCCAGCGCAGCCATTGCAGAATCCATAGAATCACCTTGGTCCGGTAAAGTGTAAAAAAGGCGTTGTCCCTCTGGTCCAAGGCAGTGTAGTAGCACGGCTCTTTTCCTAGCATCAGGCCATGCATCTCCTGTAGCATTGATGACTAGCATATAATTCTCGAACATCCTCCGCCATGTAGCAAAAGGTATAGGCGGCTCACCAACGTGTGGAAGAAAAGACGGTGGGCACGGTACAGATGCACTCATCCTCGTCGCCAATTTGTTATGTTGGTGGTGTAGAAGAAATAAGAAACTTAGTAAGTCTTTCAGAACGATTTACTGCGGAGAACTCAGGAGCATGGTCATAGCACTATACATCAACACTTTATCTGTTTTATGCTTTTGTAAGCTGTTTAAAGTACAGGTGTACGCCATTTTGAACTCTATTGAACTGTTTAACATGATATTTTAGCAAGCAAATAGTAATTAAATATTCACAGATGCATGTCTGGAAGGATGTTTGGGAAGAATGCTTTGATCTGAGTCTGCAGTGTCATTATAATCTATTTTGCATTCTCACAATAATCATTTTAATTAGAAAAGTCAAGGCCGATTCAAATTGACAGGAGGTGCTAGAAAATGCTTTTGTTTTTCACATGCTAATAACGAACCTCACACCTCGTCAGACTGCATTAAAGCCATTAGACTTTAAACAATGACAAATGCATTAGTACAATTTTCTTTGTTATGTTATTGCAGTGATTTACTCCAGAGCCGTCCAGTGCCCGAATAAAGGAATCTCAAGAAACTGGTGTGGGTCTGTTTTTATTTTGGTAGTTTTTTCCTCAGACCTGTGTGTGTAATGTGTGTGTGTCTTAGGTCCAAATAAAATGCATCATCTTTTATTGGAGGTTTTGTCGAGGCAGCAGCGATTGCACCTGTAACCCGGTTTATTTCCGAGTCTCTCCAGAACGAACAAGAGGAGACAAGGCTTTTTCTATGGACAAGTGTTGAAAATTAGCATGGTCTTGCTATAACACTAAAGGCAGTGCATCGGGTCTGGCATGGAACTGTTGTGTCCCTATTAAAGAAGTAAATACATAAACTAAATGCTTAAGATATAGATATTGTTCAGGATAATTTGGGTAAAACAAACGTTCAGTTCTTTAGTAATAATAATGTCATGGAATGTATTACTGTTGTATTAGCTGGATAGCTATTCTATTTTGTTGCAGTACCAGGAAAAAAGGGAACAAAATAATTAATTAAATAAACAACTAATGTTAAACAGTAATACAGATATAAAAGGGGTCCATGGTACGAAATATGCAGATCAGATTCCACCGTTTCTAACAAGGACCTCTGGTAGAAACGGTGTGTGTGCGTGTGTGTGTGTGTGTGTGTGTGTGTGTGTGCGTGTGTGCGTGTGCATGTGAGTGTGTGTGTGCGTGTATTTTTTGTGGTGCGTTGACGTTGTAAGCACATGCTCTCTAACCCAAGACACAACTGTGCAAATAGCTCAAGGCAAATGGGTACAAAGAGACAGTCAGGATATGCCTGGAAAACACAAAAATACATGTGATCTCAATTTGTAACTCTAGACCAAATCCCTCACTTCCTCTTGGGCCACTGCTGGCTGGGTCAAAGAGAGACACAACAATTGCATGTGGAAATATCACTTATGAGACAAATGGTCGTGTTAAGTGGTAGTATCTTTGCATCAGTGGAGTTGTTGTTCGTAAACCCTTTAATGGTTTCCTTAATCATTTGGTGGATCACTTTTTGAGTCACTATTGGTCAAAACTTAAAGCTTGGAACTGAAATCGACATCTTTGGGGCATCTCTCTTAGTTTTAGGCACTTTTACAATCATACTGCATCTCAACAAATTGGTCTAGAATAGAAATATACAAATTAGGGGTTTAATTAAACAAACAAAAAACTCCTCCTACATCTTAGAAAATCCAAAAAAGAAGAGGTTGCATGGGTTTCTTCAAGGAGTGCACATTAAAGGGTTGTTAGTTGCCGTACCAAGATAATCCTCTTGAGCCTATTGCTCTAAAGAATCATTTGATCTTTTCATATTAATGACTTGGGTCTTGTAGTGTCTGATCTTTTATTTCTGTGATAATTACACATATATTCAAATGTATTAATGCATTAAGAAGCCAGAACATCTGCTTATGAGCAGACCTTAGTGTATACATTGAGAGTCGACACACCGGTGCCCGGAAAAGAAGCTGCGGGTTGAAGTCGTAGAGATCATAGGTCATATTGTTGCATGTGTTTTAGGTTTCAATATCATGTTACTCTAGTATAATTCTGCTTTCAGACCGCCAACGCTGGAACGCTGAAGCCTCGCTCACCAGACGCACTCTAGTTTTCAGACGCAGGGGTCTTCAGACCAGAAGTCCTGGCGCGCGCCGGAAGTGGTAGAAGTAGCTGGCGGGCTTTGATGCTAACAGAGTTAAGCTAGCGGCTTCTTGTGCAAAGTTCTTCGCAATAATGCAGCTCTGTAGCGTGTCTGTGTTCAGAGACCTTCCACAGACTTTATATAACAGTAGTATGTGTTCACGGAGGTGCGCAATAAGTTTATTTTATTATTAAACGGTACTTCCGCATCAGCGAACACGCTCACATGTTAACAAGCACTATGTCCCCCATTGTCTGTTGGGTTTTAGAAAGTTTTGAGCACAAGAACCTTGAGCAAACATGTCAACCCTGGTTTAGTCCTGTTTCGGCTGTTTACGAGTATTTTCAGTCTACTCGCTCAGACCACTAATGTCCCCGTGACCACTTTGCGGCTCTCTGATTGGTTGCTGCACGAGCGTCCCAAGGAAAGGTTCAGCAAAAATCATCTCCTGCCTGCGTCGATTTTCCGCTCCTGCTCCTCCCCTTCGACTTTCCCGCATAGTCCGTAGTCCGTACATGCATTCCGAGACGCTCGTGCGTTTTGACCATAGACTGTATATATTAACGGAGGTAGTCACGCCTATCTCCGCCGTTCTAACTAATGGGCCAAAAATTGGGCTCTCATGGAGTGATTCAAAATGGCCGCAGCGGCTGGAAAATGTGAAAAAACGCATCTGCGCATGCGTCAGTCGGCACGAGCTCCTTTAAGCGAGTGACTTAAAAAATTCACAGTGGGTAAACTAGAGCGGTCTAACAAAATTCACTCCCCTCAGCATTGACACACATGTGGAACAAAGCTTTAGGCCAAGAGCCAACTTTTGGACCATCCTGTAAAGACCAGAGCTTTTCGTGCATTCCTGGTCTTTCTGTCTTTCCATCGTTGCCATCTTGCAGGAGACCCAGATTATGAAGCTTAGCCTGTAATTTGCCTTTATTCTGTTTTTATCATAGACTGTATATATTAACGGACAGAGTCACGCCTATGTCCGCCGTTCTAACTAATGGGCCAAAAAATGTGCTCTACTGGAGCGATCCAAAATGGCCGCGAGTGGTCCCGCCCACAAGAAAATTGTGAAAAAACGCATCTGCGCATGCGTCAGCCGGAGCAGCTCCATTCGTTTGAACGAGAGACCACAAAAATCCACCCCCCTCAGCATTGGCACACATGTGGAACGGAGCTTTGTCAGCGCACGTCATTTTGGCCACTTTTGAGCTGGGACCCTCCCCCACTGGTTTTCATACATTAAATCTTCTTTTTTATATCAAAGCAGAGTCTGATCATTTCCATATCACTATCACTGTTTGTGCGGGAGGGAAACCCAGTTAGGCCACATCGAGTCTTGCCCTCTTTGCAGTCTGCTGTAGATCCCGGAGTTTTGAAAAACATCAGAATTAGGAGTTTGAATGCACAGTGAAGGATACAAAGGATACATAAATACAAGTGTAATCTCTCTGCCACCATGACCCCCATTAGCCCTTGACAAGCTGTAGATTGCTTTTATCGTCAGTATATTTTACTTTTCTGATTTCCCTGTGGAGACCATAAAGGATTTTTGCTTCAGAAGTTCTATCTTTAGTCATTCAAGATTAGGCCGGAGGCATCGGGAAGAAAGCCATGTAAAATAGTTAAGTTTCCATCTGTGAAATAAACCTTTTGCCTTCATGCTTTGCTTTTGTTATGTAATACAAATATTTGTGTCCGTGTATGTTAAACAATTCCACTAAATAATTGTTGAGTAAACTGAACGAAAAATATTGTTTTAAAACCTGGTCTGAACAAATAGTAATTGTCACAGTATTCCACCTGGTTGGATGGTGTGAATAAACTACTCACATTTCAACAACATAATCTCTTTAATACATGTTGTCAGCCGCTGGTTCAAAACTACAGGTTATCTGGACATCAGCACAAACAGACAAGGTTTACAGACTACAGTCTAGTCTGGGTCTCTGCTGGATGGAAAGCAGAAGAGTGACAAAGAAATGGACAAAGAACTCTGGTCTTATACCATGATAATTGAAGACATATGTCCCTCCATCCCTAGGTGAGAACAATACCTCCTTTCTCCAGGACACACAGTAGACCCTGTGTAAGTAAGCCTGAGGCTACTCTAAACAGATGTTTTCTTCGCTCTTCTTAATTTAACTTCCTGTGCTTAATGGCTGGGGGATGGGAGAATGCTGCTGATGCGTCCATCACATCCCATCACACACGTAGCTTAACCCAAAGCTGTCTAAACCTTGAATATATTCTAATTCACTTTAATGAAAATCCAACAACAATAAAACAAATACATGTGAACAAATGCTTGATGATATCCCATCAGGCAAAGGGTCACTTCTAGCTTGACTTATGCTAACATATTAAAATGCAACACGCAATGCTTCGCTTGTTGACCTTGGAGGACTTCTGTGTTATTCATGTTATTTTGACCCACTTTCATCTTCAAAAAGATTGCGTCCTTGATGCGTTCAGGGTCTTAACATGAAGAAATGTGTTTAGGTCGTGGTATGTTGAAAATCTTTAACAGTTTCAAATGTTTTAAAGCAGCCATCTATTCAATATGTGCTGTACATGAATATATCTGTGGCCACTTGCAGAACAAAGCACAGTTTGTCTCACTTAAGCGTTTGTTGCTGCAACAGACAAGCATCATACACAAGCGTCTTCATGAAATATACTAAAGAACAAAGAGTTATTCCGATGGGAAAGCAAAATACTGAGCGGCAATAGAACCTCCAACTGAGACTTGTGCCTCCCTCCCCCAATCTGTTTGCCTGAACGCTGTAACCTACTGAGACTTGCTTTATAAACCACACAAAGACTGTTTGCCGGTATTATTATGCACTCTTTTGGATCTTTTATAAGACTTTTCATGCAATTATGTTTAAACTGAGCTTGTCTTTCATCCTTCATGGCATTGTTTTCAGAAGGTCAAAGCAAACTGGTGCTTAAAGCTGCTGTCCAAACAATAAAACACAATCCCAGACTTCCACATAATTGTCATGTTCTTATTCATAATCTCATTCTCTTTATTGTAAGAATGTAATTATGTTAGTTTTTGTAAAACAGCTGTATTTGGAGTTTATCACCATACTGAGGTATATGGTTAGTACATTTCCATTAGACTAATATGGCAGATAGATAGCTATGGCCTACGCAGGTGGACAAACACAAGACAAAATATCTGGCAAGGCTCTGATTGTGTATCCATGTTATGACTCTAATATGTTCTGATTGTCTCTTGATGCAACACGTATTCCTTTCTATGTGTGACGTATCTGTGACGTAACAAATAACTATATAAGTTAAAACTATTTATTTTTAAAAACATAGGGCGCTTTTGGGTGGTGCAAGCTGAAAACAATGTTAAAAACACACACACAACATGCATAAAAATGTAAATACACATAAAAACGTATTAAAACCCACCACCCATTTTGAACCCACCGACAATAGGAAGGGTGTTAATGCTAGTTCAGCCCGGTTTGTCCTTAAACAGTCGCCCGATGAATGAATGGAAACTACAAACTTAGATAGATATAAAAGAAGGTTTAATATATAAAACAGAATACATGTAAAAGACAGGCAGAGTGGAGCCTGGGCCTAACTGCAAGGATGGAGAGGCAAAGCAAAAAGAAAAAGATATGAAGATCTGAAACACATGTGACAATATGACCTGTGACCTATGAACTCTAGGTTTGAAAACAATCCTCTCTTCCAACAGAAGAAGTGTCTTCTTTCATGAGGTCTACTCAACACATGTTTCGGCTTTTTTCTTGTTTATACGTCTAGTGTTTTAATCTTGCCTGGGGGATGGGAGAATGCTGCCATCTCGCCACCCTCCATGCATGAGTTGGTTAACTATACTAGACCCTACTAATCTACACACATTTATTAATATGCTAATAGACATACAATTTATTAACAAAGGGCGAGGGATTTTTTTGCAGCTTGCGGTTTAAATGTTGATTTATATATATATATATATATATATATATATATATATATAATGGATATAAATAAAAGCACAACTTAAAAGATAGTTAGAAATGCACTGTATTTGTGTTCAAGCAGGGACACTCACACAGATGCATACAATGGGGAAACAAACATGTTTATTCAGCTGCTACAAGTTCATACTCTGTGGAAACCCCTTTTGCTGCAGCACATATTTTAGATTATGTCTCTGTACGCTTTGCATGTCCAGAGAATGATTTTTTTTTTTTCAATTCTTCTTCTGCAGAACAGCTCAAGCTCTGTCACACTCCCATTAAATGAATATAGTTTGTTTTATTGTATGAAAAGGCTTCTAAGGAAGTTGTTTTGATGGCAGGTTAACATCTGCCAGTGTTTTTCTGACGGAACAGCTTTCCTTCCCAGACTCTCCTGTATTTTGCTCCTTATCTTCCCATCAACTCTGACATCCTGTGTAGGTCTGCTGGTGCACCATATCTTTGCAATCCTGGATACTGGAGGAAACGGTGTGTGTGTGAGAATGATTGGTGGTTCTATCAGTTGGCACCGGGGCAACTGTGGCTACAATAGTAGTTTCTCACCATTGTGTATGAAGTGAGAGTGAAGTGTTCAAAAGGTTTTAGACACACTAAATATATTATTATCTTTGTCAATGATTCAGCGTAAACTCTTAAAGTGTATGTATATTATATGGCCTTTAGGATCTATACAGAGGCTGTGCAATCATCTATGTATAAACACCCAATATGACCTGAAATATTATAACTTTTGAGTCATAATATAAAACTTAAAGTCAAGCAACTGGAAGAAATTTGCCTCTGGAGACTCAACTGACATTGCAACAACTCACTGCTCTTCAAGCTTCAAAATCATAGTTTTGTGCTTAAATGCTACTAAGACTTTGCTCTAACCTTGAGCGGCCGGTTTCTGTATCCCCCTCTGAGTACACATCATAGAAACAAAGCTACGCAGGCTGCAGCCAAAACAGTCTGTAAATAGGAAAATTAGTGAGATGAGCTTTTGCCGTGCGATCCAAGCGGGAATTACACCTATTGTGTTCTGTTTAGCTGCAACATTTTGAGGATGAGGACTCTCTGGAGACAAGCAGCTTTTGTGTTAAAAGAACAGTGCATTTGTTTGCAATTGGAGCACATTTTAGTCGGTATGTCACATGTTTTTGGTATTGCCTACGGAGATGGATCGAGTAGCCAGAGATTGTACTCAAGGTAGAGATGGGAAAGCTCAGAATAAATGTATCTCGGTAAATGTCTTCCTTGTGTAAAAGTAAGTTGTTAAATGTACTAAAAAAAAAAGTTAAATATGTTTTGCTCAACAACCTATATTATTGGTGTTTGCCATCTCTGCTCCCACTCTCTGGAACTCTCTCCCCCCTCACCTCAGAACCTCGGACTCACTAAACTCCTGTTAGGATTAGATAACGATATGGTCTGAAATTAGGCCATAAATGAGGCTTTGTCGTACAAAGATCCCGTTTTGCCTGAGTCTGATTTCTATCACATCTTCAAAAAACAGTTAAAATCTCACCTCTACCTCCAAGCGCACGACTCTTATTTTCAGCATTGCAAGGAAGTAGGTAGTCTTTACATACATACCGCCGTTCACAGACCAGAGTCACAAAGCGGTTTACAATTGTGGGCCTTTGTCCTCTCACTCCACACAGAGATGAGATGTGTAAGTGTACATGTTTTTAGTGGTAGGGGAAACCGGAGTACCCAGAGGAAACCCCCCCGGTCCTAGGGTTCCGACCGGGATTCAAACCCAGGACTTTCTTGCTGAGAAGCGAGAGAGCTATCCACTCAGCCGCCGTGCCGCCCAATAGTCCAACAGCTCCACAGTGACCCAAAAACAGCTGATTCTCGCACAGCACTCTTCTTTTCTGCTTTAGATTATTAGTTTTGTGTGTCTGTCTGAATGTTTATGTGTGTGTCCTTA
Organism: Knipowitschia caucasica; assembly: GCA_964034765.1. NCBI lineage: Eukaryota > Metazoa > Chordata > Actinopteri > Gobiiformes > Gobiidae > Knipowitschia > Knipowitschia caucasica. The sequence goes on from OZ035842.1 coordinate 26,356,158, forward strand.
ATTGTGAAGCGTCTTTTAGTTTTTGAAAAGTGACATACAAAACCAATGTAGTATTACTATTGTTATTGATATTATAAGAGGTAAAGTTAGTTTTACCAGTGAGGTAAGTGATGCGACAACATGAATGCAAAAATACAGTTTGATACAAGTGTTTAAGGGGTGTTTATCTGTCAATAAACGGAAAAGCATTTGCCACTTCCACAAACTTTCAGTGCAGCCAGCCTGAGTCCTGGATTTATAGCCTGTCTATTTGTGGGAGCGGATGCCTCTCTCAATGTGGGCCTCCCCAGGATTTCTCACGTTTTGTTTTTCCTCGCCGCTGCCTGAGGATCCGCCTGCATTTCCTGTCTTCAAACTGTTTGATTCAGTGATCTGTTGTTGATGTTGGTTTGTAAAGTCATCCCGAGACGACTGCTGTTATGATTTAGGGCTATATACAATAATACAATCAATTGAGCCTTCCATCTTGAATCTATTTTGTTAGTGTGAAACTCCAGACAGTTTAAAATTCAGAACAAGAACCCTGATTATTAGTGGAATTCTCCATTGACTTATTATGTGCAATAGAGTTTTTTATTATGGTGGAAAAAAATATCCTAAAGCATTGACTTGGCTTTTTCTTTCAGAGTTTCATTTTTATCCCAGTGAAGCTGCTCTCGTGGCATGAAAAGAGCCTTAATTAAACTCATTATACTGCAAATGCCTTTATAAACTCTATTTTAAGCGCCTGGGTGAGAACTGTCGGCCCATTCACTGTTTGGAAGCAATTTGTGTTGTCAATCATGTCTGGAGTGGCCTGGATTTATATGGTCTGTACAGCTGCTGCCATCAGCGGAAACCAACAGAGGCTTATAGAGACAAAAACACATAAATACACAAAACATGCTGACGCTGGAGGAAAAAATTGGAATTATTGATCATCGTGCAAATATGTGGATGTCGTTCTTAGAAAATTATATATTATTATTGTGTTTTAGGTATGCAATCCAGGCAATGGGAAATGTATTTCACGTACTACATGTGCATGGGTTGCTTCTATTCAATTCATTAAAATGTTCTTTTGTGTAGCCCTAAATCACAACAGTGATTGGTCCATATTTCGGCTTCACATATTTTGAGTGTCCTAACTGTTTGAGCCATCTGTCTCTTGGACATATACAGGAATCTATTTGGAATCAATATTGGGAAGAGCGAAAACACATTATAATAAAATGTAGTCATCAGCCAAGTTTGGGGCTCATTCAAAAAAACTAAAAAGAAAATAAGATCAAACAAATGAATACATGTTTTTATTGTTTATATCCGTTGCCAGGTCACTGGGGCAGCTGTCTGAGCAGAGACGCCCACTTCCCTATCCACACACACTAGCTCCAGCTCACATGTTCCCAGTCCATAGTCCCTCCAACGTGGCTCTTCCCTTGAGTCACAGGGATAGATGGTCTTTACTAGATTAATTGTTTTACAGTTTTACTTACAGTTTATTTTGAAATTATAGAAAAGTGGGACTTGTTCGCACCCATTTACATTTATGTATACATATTTCATTCACACTAAAGACATGAATGTAATCTGCAATCCAAGTTGTTTATAAAATGTTATCAAATAGCATGATCAAAAGCCAAAGAGAGAAAGCTAGAGAGGGTTTAAAAACAATGTAATGTTATGACTGTGATTTCCATATACGCTTACATAATTAGGCCCAATTTACTTCATAGTGTTGCAACCAAATGCGTGACTGTCACTGAGACATTGTTGCATCATAGTGAGAAATTCAAGCAAGAACCAGAATGTGTCTCTTTTCCCCCCCAAAGAATTTGCCGGCTACAACTAATTACTTCAATCTTTTTGTGCTTCCTCTGAAATATAAACACAAGTTGTAGGCTGCTGTTCAAATTAATAAATGTTCAGTTACAAAGATTTACCAATAGGAGGAGCCGGAGTCATATACCCATTTTTTGATACTTGATATCCTTGGACTTTTTACATTAGAGTAACATTTCTTATAAATTATATGTTATATTACTCAGACCATTAGAATAACGTTGTCGTATAGCTCCATAGTGACCCACAAATAGTGGATTCTCACACGGCAATCTTGACATTATAAGCATACATTATAACTTTTGTTCTACTTTACGTTATAAATACATACTTAAAAAAAGGCTATTCGTCAAAACATGAATTAGTTTGAATGTCCGTAGTAATAATAACAATTAGAAAGTTGTTGTTGTGTCAATGGGAGGAGTAGGGGAACTAGGAACCTCATACCAACAGCGCTTGTAACGCCCGTGAAGTGTAGCAGGTGCCACACTCAAATATAACCGGGTTCAATGTTATTGTTTTACTCGTGGGAGTCATGGATGTATTATCGTTTCATTATAATGTTGCTTGATAGATCCATAGATTACATACATTTAAATAAGAACATAATTTGCGTTTTTTTCAAGAAGATAATCCCACGATAGTTTTACTTGGTGTTTTTCGCTTTTCGTGTTGACATAGTTCATAGTTGGCTTGTTGACAACCCACTTATAAATACCGTCTATGGTAATCCCACGAGACCTAAGAGAAGACATGAATTGTTTATATGTGTTTACTGGAGTCCTTAAACAAATGAAAATAAGACATATATCTTCACGTGGTTGTCACACTAAGGAGTTCCTCAGAAGATTTATTTTAGAAAACACAGAAGTTGTCCGTGGCCAGTCTCTGACACCCGAGATCTGCCTCCGGCTATTCACACCAAAATGTAGATTCTGGACAGAGAAGCCTGAAATGTGGCCTTTCAATGATCCATTTTGGGCGATTTACTGGCCAGGAGGGCAAGCTATTTCTAGGTCAGCCATAAACCTGTCTTTAAACGCGATTACTCGTGTTGTTTTTGGTTAATGGATAGATTATTAACTTCATTATCCAACAGATACCTAATGGATAATCCAGATGTGTGTAGAGGCAGATCAGTGCTGGATCTGGGAAGTGGATGTGGAGCTTCAGCGATTATGGCCAAAAGGTGTGGAGCTGAGCACGTGACTGCCAATGATATTGATACAGGTATGAGTTGATTAATGTGTCAATCAGGTTCTCTCAATAAAGGATACAAATATGTTTAATATATTTCAGTAATTCATTCTATTCAATAACACTTTTGATTAATTGAGTGATATTTGAACTGTGTCAACTTTGTATGTATATATAAAGTTATATTTGATATATAAATAATCAAATTAACCTCCATTATGATTTGAATATTTTTATTATCTGTGTACAGGGAAGTAATCAATGATCAAATGATGATTACATCACACTGAGACATTCCAATAAAAAGAATCACCATGGATGCAGACCCATCAAAATAGCCCAATTCAAAATAATTATACATACTGATAATAAGTGACTAACAAAAAGTCAATAATGAGTAATAATAGAAGGTCAACTATCTACCATCAGCTCCAGAAGTAAGCAGAAGTTAGGCTAATTAGATATATTATACAAGGCAAGACAGACGTCCATGCGTACGCCTTTGAATTTCTATTCTATTTATTTAACAGCCATTTGTGCTTCCAAAATTCACACTGTTCTTGAAATGTCCTCACTGTAGGACGGAAGGGGGTTATCTTATCAAGCACCTGTACTGACAAATATTTACTTAACTCTAAATACAACTGAAGGATTGTGTCTTCACTCTTTTTGATGTACTGTAATATTGCCTTGTATGATTGTGCGATCATTTACTTAAAAAACTAAAGTACTAAGTTATTTTGCCCACTGTATCAACCTGATACTGCTATTTATCTTAAAGTTGAATTCATTCAATTTTCATTGTAATCTCTGAATGTTGGCCATTCAGAGTTGGCAATAAAGAATCTAATCATATTATGTCTGCTAATGGATAAAGGAGCAGACAACCTTGCATGTCCTGTGAAGCTTCCTCAATGAATGTGTTTTAATACTTTATGTTGAACACATGGATACAGGCATCAGACTTGGACAATGCAGGCGACCTGTCCATTATATTCTTGCAGAAGTTTCTTTTATAAACTTTTACAAACACCAGGGCGGGGTTGCAGAAATATTTTAACTAATGTGAACCAGCTCGAATTGCCCCCATCTTCAGCACTTGTCATCTAGTGGCACGCAGCCGACTGATTGATGTGCTCATCTTTCTCCGCTTCGACGTCTGCAGCCGCCATATGATCTTTTTGTGAATTCCAGGGTGTCCCTTTAGCTCTCTGCCCAGACTTTTGGGTTCTTGCACAAAAATTACATTCTTACAGTGTTCTTATTATTATTGTCTTCAGTTGCAGGAGTTGTGACCATCATGAATTCAGAGCTGAACAAGTTGGAGCCTCCCGTCTGTTCGGCTGACAACATGATAAGTTCAGAGCCCAAGCCCTTTGACCTGATCCTTCTGGGCGATATGTTTTACGACGAGACTCTGGCCACTACGCTTCACGGCTGGTTGGATCGCTGCATTCAAACTCATAATACTACGGTGCTCATTGGAGACCCAGGGAGGGCGGCGTTTGAGGGGCACAACTTTCACCGGGACCTGCATCACCTGGCCCAATATGAACTGCCACAATCGGTGAGAGAGGAGAACTACGGTCTCGTCCACAGCAGTGTTTGGAGCTACAGACCCAGACTTCAAGGAAAACAATGAACACGCATTTTCTTTTCCCACACAACTAATAATAACAAAGATTTCTGCACAGCTACATTCAAGGCCATCACCAGCTCAGGCCTTGTAGAAACTAGCTCTATGCTTTACTGAAACTTGATTAGATACTGTTGTATCTTCTTTCCCGTATTGAATGGAAACAAATGTTATTAATTCCAAACTAACTGTCCCTAGGTCAGCTAGGTGCTCTGTAAAGTCGCCCCTGCCCCTGGCTCAGACTGACTAGCACAGCATAGATTGATCATATATAGTAAATGTGCAAAGGGGTGTGGCGTATCAGGAGAGGTCATCTTGCGGCCCATACATAAAGACAGAAAGACCAAGTCCTGGTCTGGTCTTAAACTTTGGTCCAGCAGTGCAGGCGGTCAGCTTCCTTATTTCACCGCCACATCTCATCACTTTCTGAAAAACACTTTGGAAAGAAGAACTACATTCCACCCTGTCTGCAGTCTTCAGATTGACATTGGTTGTTGTTAGTTTCTGTTACTTGATAGCCGGCAGCTGATATTAAAAGTGATTACATTTATTCACCTTGGTTTTCTGTGTCAGCGTGTGCGTGTACTCAACAGTTTTAAAGAAACATAACCAGAAGTCATTCAGGCATAGTGCTTTCAGCCCGGTGTAACAGGCCGTTATATACCCCCTGGCCAGTTAATACCCCGGGGTTAAAATAGCCTAGGGCCGAGCGAAAGTGGCGCGAAAGTCCAACCTCCAGGTTGATTACAAGATATTCAAGGATAAGTTGTGCGAGTTTAACCGGGTGCTACGAGAGAAAGGTATTTTTCTGAAATGATTGAAGGCTGCAGTAACAACCTGCGTGTTCTGTTTTCAACAGTTAATAGATTAACAAACCCCCCTGTTCAGATGCCATTAGAGCTAACTTCCAAACGTAAATGCAATGAGTTTGCACACTTTTTCAATTACAAGGTTCAAGGCATCAAAAACGCCATTTTCTCCAATCCACAGATAACAATCCAACAGCCTGAAAGGCTCTTTGAGATAACTTACTTTGCACCTGTAGATGATAAAAATGTCAAAGAGATAATCTCCAGTTTGAGCTCCTCCACATGCAGCCTGGATGTACTACCCACTAGATTTCTGAAGTCTGTTCTGAGTAGTCTGTTACCTTCACTCACACAGATAGTAAACATGTCCCTTCGTTCTGGAATATTCCCAAAGGCCCTGAAAACGGCAGTCATCAGGCCCCTGCTAAAAAAGAGCAGTCTGGATGCCACTGTACATAACAACTATCGTCCCATCTCAAATCTGCCATTTATAGGGAAAGTCCTTGAAAAAGTTGTCTACCTACAGCTTACTAGATTTCTTATAATCAACAACTCATTTGATATGTTTCAGTCCGGCTTTAGACCCTACCACAGCACTGAGACTGCTCTCGTCAAGGTTACAAACGATATACGGCTGAACACTGACGCAGGCCAAGTCTCAGTCTTAATCTTGTTAGATCTAAGTGCTGCCTTTGACACTGTCGACCATGAGATCCTCTTACAGAGACTAGAGGACTGGGTTGGCGTCGCTGGCACCGCCCTAAGTTGGTTTAGGTCTTACCTTGAAGACAGGAAGTACTTTGTGGAGATTGGAAACTGTGTCTCAGATCATATGGCCCTGACCGGTGGAGTCCCACAGGGGTCGATCCTGGGACCTCTTCTGTTCAATCTCTACATGCTGCCGTTAGGTCAGTTAATACGCAGAAACGAAGTGTCCTATCATAACTATGCAGACGACACTCAGATCTATGTCTCACTGACTGCAGGAGAACATGGACCAGTGGACTCACTCCTTCACTGCAAAACAACTTCCTTCAGCTAAACGCAGACAAAACTGAAATGATTGTCTTTGGTCCCCAGAAACAAAGAGAGAGCGTCATCTGTCATCTCCAGTCTTTCTCCCTAAAACCTTCAAACAAGGTCAGAAATCTAGGGGTAATACTGGACTCAGACTTAAATTTTAATAGCCACATCAAATCAGTAACATCAGCAGCTTTTTACCATCTAAAAAACATTGTCAGGATCAAAAACATAGTGTCTAAAGCAGACTTGGAGATTCTTATCCATGCATTTGTCTCCAGTAGGTTAGACTACTGCAATGGCCTGCTCACAGGTCTGTCCAAACGGCTGTAAAACAGCTGCAGTACATTCAAAATGCAGCAGCTCGAGTCCTGACTAGAACCAGGAAGTAAGACCACATTAGTCCGGTCCTCAGGTCTCTGCACTGGCTTCTTGTGGCTCAGAGAATAGACTTGAAAACAGCTCTGCTTGTTACAAGTCTCTCCATGGCCTCGCACCAAAATATATTAGTGACATGTTAGTCCCATATGAACCAGCCCGGACTCTGAGGAGCACAGGGACTGGACTCCTGTTAGTGCCCAGAGTCAGAACTAAACATGGGGAGGCTGCTTTTCAGATTCATGCTGCTAAAATCTGGAACAATCTTCCTGAAGATGTGAGACAGGCCTCCTCTCTGACAATGTTTAAAACCAGGTTAAAAACAGTTCTGTTTAGCTGTGCATACAACTGAGGGATTTTATATTTTTATCTTCCTTTTTAATGTTCTGTGATTATTTATGATTTTAATGCTTTCTTGTTTTGTTCAGCACTTTGAGTTGCCTTGTGTATGAATTGTGCTCTACAAATAAACTTGCCTTGCCTTGCCTTGCCTAGGACAGAATATACCCCAGCTTTTCACACTTTGTTTGTGAGGTGATGAGTCTATGTATCTACTTACTTCTCACATGACATGCTTTCACACCGGATCATGCTGCGTCAACTTTCAATGCAAAGTCAATGGTGACATGTGCATCTCGGGATGCACGCACGGACTGCGCGGTAAAGACGCATGGACTGTGCTGCAAAGGCGACAGGAGCGGAAAATTGACGCACGCAAGAGATAAATATTGCTGAGCGTTTCCTCGGGACGCTTGCGCAGCGACCAATCAGAGAGCCGCAAAGTGGTCACGGGGACATTAGCGGTCTGAGCGAGCAGACTGAACATACTGTAAACAGCCAAAACAGGAGCTACACCAGGACTTAACCAGGACTAAACCAGGACTAAAACCAGGGTTGACAATGGAGGACATAGGGCTTGTGAACATAAGGTGTTTTCATGCTCCCGTGACTTTATGCAACTGCTTCGAGCGTGTTCGTCGAAGCGGAAGTACCGTTTGATAATAAAATAAACGTATGGCACACCTCCGTGAACACATACTACTGTTATATAAAGTCGGTGGAAGGTCTCTGAACACAGACACCCTGCAAAGCTGTATTATAGGAGAAGAACTTTGCACAAAAAGCAGCTAGCTCAACTCTGTTAGCTTTAAAGTCCGCCCGCTTCTTCCGCCACTGGCCAGGACTTCAGAAAATTAGAGAATGGTGCGCGAGACGTCAGCGTTCCAGCGTCAGCGGTGTGAAAGCACCATTTGAACTTTTGAGTAGATATTAATTATGGCCAAATGACACTGATGCTCTGGAGCTTGTGTCGCTCTTTCCGTAGCAAATTGCTTCGAAACACTGCATTGGAGCAAAACAACCGGTCACGTGACAAACGCGTCAGTGTCTCGGACTCTGCAGCCGCTGCTTCACTGCTTCACTGCCTGACTTCTCATTGAATCATGGAAGAGTTACATCTTGCTTCCTTGGTGTGACTGCTGATGACTGTTGATACGGCAACTGTTTTTGAATAAAAAACCTGTGATGTACGCATAAAGTGCAGTCCTTTTTTTCTGTAAATTGTTTATATACTTTAATATACTTGTATTCAATATAAGGATTCCTTAAAAAATGGGCATATTGCTGTTTGGTTCTGTAAAGTACAGTACGAGATTGTTATAGTTTTATCATTGTTATAGTTTATTTCATAAGTCATATCTCTTCCGAAATGTATTTAGTACAAAATAAATAATATATTGCTCTTTTTATTTTATTGTTATTATATCAAATGAAAGGGGGGGTTAATCTGGCCTATGGGGGGGTTAAACTAGCCTAGGCCAGTTTATACCCCGGGGTATCATCTGGCCTGGGCTACTTTATACCCGGGTGTATTCTGGCGAGGGGTTAAACTGGCCAGCTATACCTGGTCAGCTCGGAGAATGAGGATGGCAAAATGACTAAGAATACATTAAGCACAAGGTCTTATGGATGGGTTAAGACACCGGATGTCAGCGTAAACACATATGTCATTCAATAATCTTATAAACTAGTCCTGGTTCTGTATCTTGAGTCTGTCTTCCTCGAGGGTCTTACTACAGGCCCTCATTGTCCTTTCAGACCTCCAAAGCCTCAAGAGAAGGGTCAGTAGAGTCAGTAGTTGGCTGAAAAGTAACAAATACATTTAAATTGGTATAAAAGTAATACATCAGACATTATATACATTTTCTCACATTCTGCCCTCTGCGGGCGGTTATCCCTCTCTAAGCTCGGGTCCTCTACCAGAGGCCTGGGAGCTTGAGGGTTCTGCGCAGAATCTTTGCTGTTCCTAGCACTGCACATTTCTGGACCGAGATGTCCGAGGTTGTTCCAGGGATCCGCTGTAACCACTCCTCTAGCTTCGGGGTCACTGCCCCGAGTGCACCGATCACCACGGGCACTACTGTCACCTTTAATAAGTAAGTAAGTAATCTTTATTTGTATAGCACCTTTCACAGGCAAAGGCCACAAAGTGCTTCACAACACAGTAAAACATCACAAAATTAAATACAATATAAAAAGGGTCAAAACAACACAGAAATCGTATCAGCCCAAAAATAGCTAATTAAAGGCTTGAACAAATAAATGAGTCTTAAGATTGCTTTTAAAAGTATCAACCGAGTCAGTAGAGCGCAAAGAGGGCAGAAGATCGTTCCAAAGCCTGGGAGCAACAGCCTGGAAGGATCGGTCACCTCTTGTACGAAAACAAGTGCGTGGAACCTTTAGCAGATTTTGATCCACAGACCTCAGAGCCCGAGCAGGGGTGTGAGGCTGGATCAGAAAACTGAGGTAAGAAGGAGCTTGACCACGCAAGGCTCTGAAAGCTAGAACCAAAATTTTAAACGTGATCCTATAGGACACTGGCAGCCAATGAAGTTGTTTTAAGATAGGAGATATGTGGGTCCTCCTGTTAGTGCGGGTCAGAATTCTCGCTGCAGAGTTTTGCACTAGTTGCAGTCGAGAGAGCTCCTTCTTATTTAGACATGAAAACAAACTATTACAATAGTCTAAACGTGAAGACACAAATGCATGAATGATAAGCTCCAAGTCATTACGTGCGACCATATTCCTAAGTTTAGAAATGTTCCTTAGTTGAAAGAAGCAGTTCCTTGTTAGCTGCTTACAGTGCTGGACTAATGACATGTCTTTGTCAAAGATAACGCCCAAGTTTCGAAGACTTGGCTTCGCTGACTGGCCTAAGTCACCCAGGTACTGTTTAATCCCCGGAATTGCATCATCAGGTGCGATAACCAGTGTTTCGGTTTTGTCTGCATTTAGCTGAAGAGAGTTATCGCTGAGCCATTGTTTTATTTCCACTAGACAATGGAGCAGAGAGTCTAGCTTCTGGATTTCAGACGGCTTAAAGGAACAGTAAAGCTGGATATCGTCAGCAAATAGGTGGAAAGAAACATCACTGAACCTTTGGATGATCTTTCCCAAAGGAATCAAATACAACAAAAATAAGACAGGACCCAAAACGGACCCTTGAGGCACTCCACACAACAAACCCACAGACTCAGACCTAATTTGGTTAGCTGTAACACTGAAGCTACGCCCCGATAAGTATGAGGAGAACCACTGTAGAACTGCCCCCGACAGTCCTACTTGATCCCTCAGTCTTTTCAGCAGAACCTGATGGTCAACGGTGTCGAATGCTGAGGACAGATCCAAGAGAACTAGAACAGTGCGCTTCCCAGAATCAGCAGACATCATAATGTCGCTGGACACTTTCAGTAAGACAGTTTCCGTAGAGATTTGTTTACGGAAACCAGACTGAAACGGCTCATGGATGTTATTTTGATCCAGGAAGAACGTAAGCTGTTCACAGACCACCTTCTCAAGGATCTTGGACAGGAACGGGAGTTTCGAAATAGGCCTAAAACTATTAAGATCGGTCGGGTCTAACCCTGCTCTTTTTAGTAATGGCTCCACTATGGCATGTTTAAAGGCACTGGGAAACACGCCAGTTGACAAAGAGACATTAACCATTTTGGTAACACAAGGGCCAATTACCTCGAACACTTTTTGAAAAAGCCTGCAAGGAAGGATGTCAGATGAACAAGAGGAGGGCTTCATCTTGGACACCAGAGCTGAAATATCAGCAAATGTCACCGTTTTAAATGAAGACCACATGCTGGACACAAGCTCAAACACAGCAGGGGTACCACACAGAAGGGGCGAGATTTTATCCTTGATCATCTTAATTTTGTTTGTGAAAAATCTCGAAAAGGCATTGCTGTCAGCTTCACAAAAGACAGGGGTAACTGGAGCAGCAGGACATACAAAATAGTTAATCGAGTCAAACAACACTTTGGGATTTTTCTTATTCAATGTTTCCAGTTGACGGATATATTCAGATCTGGAATTTTCAATCATCACGTTGTATGATGACACAAGATCCCTGAGATAGAGCCTGTGTACCTCAAGTTTAGTGGATTTCCACAGGCGTTCAGTCTTTCGACACAGCCTCCTGAGTCTTAAGGTATCTTCATTTGTCCAAGGACACGCTTTTTTCTGTGACAAGTTTGATTTAACAGGAGCCAACTGATCCAAAATTGTTTCACAGTGGTTATTAAAAAAGTGAATGAGATTGTCCACATCGAAACAGTCCATGACTAAAAGAGGGTCAAACATTTCTGAAAAACTATCTGCGGTATTAGCAGAGATGACACGCCTCTGAGACCTGACTGCTGAAGGCTTGGGCTCAGGACTAAAGTGCAGATCAAACATAACAAGACTATGATCACTCATATGGACATCAATCACAGACATGTTTAAAATGTCTATGCCAAGCGTAAAAACTAGGTCTAAAATATGGCCTTTTTGGTGAGTGGGCTCAGAAACATGCTGCTCAAAATTAAAAGTTTCAGTCAATGTAAGCAGTTCCATTGCGGGGCAAGATGAGCAGTCATCAACATGAAGGTTAAAATCTCCAAGGATTAAAACAGATTCCAACTTTATTATAGAGGATAAAAAGTCACTAAAATCCTTTAAAAAGGCAGCAGCGGGGCCAGGAGGATCAACACACTGTAGAACAACACACAGTAAAATAGGGATGAAAAGCCCACCTTGACCAGCTGGGATTCAAAAGATGAGAATTCTTGGGACTGGGTCACTTTGCATTTGTGGACATCCCTGTGCACAAATGCCAGGCCACCACCACGGCGACAGGGGCGGGGTTTCCCGACAGCAGAGCAGCCAGCTGGGCAGAGATCATTTAAATGAATGAACTCTTCCTCTCTCTGCCAAGTCTCCGAAAGACACATGATATCCAAGCTTTCTCTAACGAAAATATCGTTCAATGAATGAATTTATTCGCAATTGAACGAGCATTCAACAGGCCAACGCAGATTGTAGATGATGTCACAAAGGCAGTGTCCGTGTTGAGCCGCGGGATTGGTCGAAGGCACGTCCAGCGGTCACGTGGACTCCAGCTGGTCCATGCTGGAAGAGCAGGCACAAACACGGAAGTAAACGATGGCGATGAAAGCTCCTGACCACAACTCCAGCGCTGTGATGGGTCCAGGACACTCGTTGTAGTCCGACCAGGCGTCGGCGGGGACACCCTGTCACACGCATCGAGGAGAGGAATTTGGCGCAGGCACCGAGCGCGATCCCTGCGGCCAAAGACAGCGGAGCCAAAGCGCGATGCGGCACGCCTTCGCTTAACCTGGACACCGGACCGAGAGCCTCTTTTCTTGGATCTCCTGCGGACCCTGCGCGGCGCCCGACACAACAAGTAATCAGGTGAGCCGGGATTGATGATGAAAGGAGGAGGAAACGCCTGTTTGTAGCTGTCCCATGTATCAAATAGGCCCTCCATTGACTGCTTTATACGAAACAAAGAGTCCCGATCATAAGTCCGTATAGCCACACATCCTTTTGTTATTTGGGCTGATATGATCGCATAGGTTGACAAAATGACCATTAGCAATCTACACAGTAGGAGACGAGCCGTGGCATCGCCAGTCACAGGCGCCATCTTCACACACACCTCCAGGCCCTCTCCAGTTCCTCTCTGAGACCTTGGTATTTCTCAAGCTTTTCATGTTCCTTTTTCCGGATGTTACCATCGCTTGGAATTGCCACGTCCATCACCACGGCTGTCCTCTGCCCTTTGTCTACCACCACGATGTCAGGTTGGTTCGCCATTACCATTCGGTCGGTCTGTATCTGGAAGTCCCACAGGATCTTTGCACGCTCATTCTCCACCACCTTTGGAGGAGTTTCCCACTTAGACCTTGGAGTTTCCAGCCCATACTCTGCACAGATGTTTCTGTACACTATGCCAGCCACTTGGTTATGGCGTTCCATGTAGGCCTTCCCTGCCAGAATCTTGCACCCTGCAGTTATGTGTTGGATTGTCTCAGGTGCCTCTTTGCACAACCGACACCTTGGGTCTTGTCTGGTGTGGTATATCTGGGCCTCTATTTCTCTGGTGCTCAGTGCCTGTTTCTGTGCAGCCATGATGAGTGCCTCTGTGCTGTCCTGTAGGCCAGCCCTTTCAAGCCATTGGTAGGAGGACTTCTTGAGATCAGCCACTTCTGTTATGCTCCGGTGGTACATGCCGTGTAGGGGCTTGTTCTCCCATGATGGGCTCTCCTCCAGCACCTCCTCACCTCGCCACTGCCTGAGACAGTCACTGAGTACGTCATCCGTTTTGGCCTTCTCCATGATGTAGATATGGAGTTTGGATGTTTCGTCCTGGAAAGTGGCTCTCAAACTCACTAGTCCACGGCCTCCTTCATTACGGCTTACATACAATCTCAGGGTGCTGGATTTGGTAAGGAGCTTTCGAGTTTTAACATCCGTGGACTGAATCTCTTCCTTTGGCCACCTGATTATTCCTGCAGGGTATCTGATCACTGGCAGGGCGTAGCTGTTAATTGCCCGGGCCTTGTTCTTGCCATTGAGCCGGCTTCTTAGGACCTGCCTTACTCGCTGGAGGTACATGTATTTGGCAGTTGCCGCTTTCCTCGTCACCTGTTTGAGGTTGCAATTTGCCTGTGGTATACCGAGATACTTGTTGTGGAAGAATGTCCAGGGTTTATGTTCAAGTTTTGTTTCGTTTTATTGTAAGCGCATAAATAAAGCAGAACTGCCTTGCTATAAGTTAAACGAAATGTTAATGTGAAAGTATTGTGCAGGGGAACAGGATGTGAAAGTGTGTGCAAGGGAACAGGATGTTGTTGACGCGCTTTAGCGCAACAGTTCTCTGAAATGATAAGAACAACGGAAAGTTTCAAGCTGTTATGGAAGATTGCTTGCACGCTGTGAGTTGGGGGCGTCTCTAAACGCACCAACTGCCTTGCTATTGAACAAATATGGTATCGTGTAACTGTAACCACACCTGCTTTCTGTGCTGAATAAAAGCTGTGCCCGGGAAGGAGCACATTGGGAGATCACTCTGCTAGTACACGGACGTGTCCTGAGCAGTCTGATAGCTTGATGCGTATCCCCCGTGATCACGTATACTCATAACTACAGTGTCCTCTGAGTTATTGTAGGTACAGGAGTTAACCTTGCAAGGTGAATTAGTTCCAGCCTCTAGGTTGTTTGGTTTTTGGGTCTATGATCTGTTGGTCACCACGCTTAGAGCCTGGTGCAATTTCCTGACACTTGTAACTGTCCTCAACGTCTGCTATTGTTCCCTCTGGGAGTGAGATCCCTTCTGTGTGGACTACCTTGCCTCTCCGAGTCACCATCCTGCTACATTTCTCAAGTCCGAATGACATCCCAATGTTCTGGCTGTAGATCCTCGTGGTTTGGATCAGAGAGTCAATGTCTCTCTCGCTCTTGGCGTACAGCTTGATGTCATCCGTGTAGAGGAGGTGACTGATCTTTGCTCCGTTCCTGAGGCGGTTTCCTCCTCGCACAACCAGTGATAGTGATATGGAAATGATCAGACTCTGCTTAGATATAAAAAAGTTGATTTAATAGCTGCGCGCATGCATGGAATCTACAGACTGGGACCTTTTCAGAGCTGCCACAGACAGCTTGGATGAATATACGGACACTGTGACGTCATACATCCACTTCTGTGAGGATAGCATCATTCCAACAAGGACCAGGGTCATCTATAACAACGACAAACCCTGGTTCACTGCTAAACTCCGGCAGCTCAGGAAAGCAAAGGAGTCTGCTTTCAGGGAGGGGGACCGCAGCGGCTACAAAGCAGCTAAATATCAGTTCAGGAAAGAACTGAAAGCAGCCAAGTCCCGGCACAGAGAACGACTACAGGAGCAGTTTGGTAACAACGATACTGCTTCTGTCTGGAGGGGCCTACGGGAGATCACCAACTACAAACCCAAAGCCCCCCCCTGTGCTGATGACCACAAGCTAGCTGACGATCTGAACTTATTTTTCAGTCGCTTTGATGCTGCCCCTGACACCTCTCCCTCCCCCACCCCCCACTACTCTAACGACCCACCCATCAGCCCTGCCCCCAGCCTAACAATAGCCGCTAAAGAGATTAAACAACTCTTCCTGAGGCTGCACCCCCGCAAAGCTCCTGGCCCGGACCACGTGTCTCCGGCCACTCTGAGACACTGCGCCAGTGAGCTTACTCCTGTGTTCACGGACATTTTCAACACCTCTCTGCAGTCCTGCCATGTCCCGGCCTGCTTCAAATCCTCCATCATTGTCCCCGTCCCGAAGAAGCCCAGGATCACAGGACTCAATGACTACAGACCTGTAGCACTTACGTCTGTCGTCATGAAGTCATTTGAACGCCTGGTTCTCTCCCATCTCAAGTCCCTCACCTCCCCCCTCCTGGACCCCCTGCAGTTCGCCTACAGAGCCAACAGATCTGTAGACGACGCCATTAACCTGGCCCTCCACCACATCCTACAGCACCTGGACTCCCCGGGGACCTACGCCAGGGTCCTGTTCGTGGACTTCAGCTCTGCCTTCAACACAATCCTGCCATCCCTGCTCCAGGACAAGCTCTCCCAGCTCAACGTGCCCGATTCCACCTGCAGGTGGATCACTGACTTCCTGACGGACAGGAAGCAGCGAGTGCGTCTGGGGAAGAATGTCTCGGACTCTCGGATTATAAATACAGGAGCCCCACAGGGCTGTGTTCTTTCTCCCCTGCTCTTCTCCCTGTACACCAACCACTGCACCTCCAGCCACGACTCCGTGAAGCTGATCAAGTTCGCGGACGACACCACCCTCATTGGACTCATCTCCAACAACGATGAGTCCGCCTACAGGAGGGAGGTGGACCGGCTGGTGTCCTGGTGCAGTGGTAACAACCTGGAGCTGAACGCCCAGAAGACAGTGGAGATGATTGTGGACTTCAGGAAGAGCACTGTCCCCCCGCCCCCACCCTCCGTGATGGACTCCCCCATCACCTCTGTGGAGTCCTTCCGTTTCCTGGGCACCACCATCACCCAGGACCTCAAGTGGGAGCCGACCATCAGCTCCCTCATCAAGAAGGCCCAGCAGAGGATGTACTTCCTGCGGCAGCTCAGGAAAGCCAAGCTGCCTGCACAGATGTTGGTGCAGTTCTACACGGCCATCATCGAGTCCATCCTCACCTCCTCCATCACCGTGTGGTTCGCTGGAGCCACAGTCAGGGACAAACAGAGACTACAGCGCATTGTGCGCTCTGCAGAGGAAGTGATCGGCCGCAGCCTTCCATCGCTGCAGGACCTGTACGTCGCCCGAGCTCGAGGCCGGGCTGGTCGTATCACAGCCGACCCCTCTCACCCTGCACATGGACTATTCCAACCACTCCCCTCAGGCAGGAGGCTGCGGTCCATCAGGACTAGAACCTCCCGCCACAAGAACAGTTTCTTCCCCTCTGCTGTTGGACTCTTGAACACTTCTTAACCTGTCCCCCCGCCCTTTATAAAGTCACTTTACTGCCCATCATACGTCACTTTACTTCACTGTACTGCTGTCACCTTACATTGTGTGCACCATGTGCACTTGTATATTGTAAATAGTAACTGTAACTCTATTTTAAATTTAAATTTATTCTTTAGAAGTGTTTTTTATTCTTATTTTTATTATCTCTTTTTGACTGTTGCACTGAGCCAAAGCAATTTCCAAGTCTGTGACCTCCCGTTACTTACGTTGGCAATAAAAATGATTCTGATTCTGATTCTGATTCTGATTAATATATAAAACAGAATTAAGGCAAATTACAGGCAAGCTTCAGCCTGGGTCTCCTGCAAGAAGCAAAAACAGAAAGACCCAGAAGACATAAGAGACGCTGGTTTTGTACCAGAGGTAATATGATATGACCTAAACCAAAAACACATGTCAAATATAACCCATGATCTCTAGACTCATAAATAAAGAGCAAACCTGCTTCTTAATGGCTTGGTCAGCATTCTTCTTTTCCGGGCACCTAAGACTGGCCTTTCAAATGTAAACAAAGGTTTGCTCATAAGCAGATGTTTCTCAATGCAAAAACACCCCCAGCTTTCTCAATGCATTAATACATCTGAATATATGTGTAATTAAGATCAGATACTACAATAGCTAAAGATATAAAATAATTTCAGTCATATCAAACAGACCTACTGTTATAAACAAGTGTGGACTTACAACAGACTGTGGACATCACCCATGTGTTTGTCACAGGTTAAAAAGTGTCTGTTGAGGGGGTGTGATCAATAAAACAGGAAGAGGATAAAATGTAATAAAATATTTACAAAAGGTCCATTAAAATCATGATAAAACCCGTAGTCCGCGGGGCACCGTGTCCTCCCTGGACTTGGTTCCCTCCAGGCCCGGGACCGGGCTGCAGTCCCGCCAGCCCCTTGCAGACCACAGGTCGCCACCGGGCACCCGCGGGGAAGAGCCGGCACATCCCGGTTTTCGGTGGGGCTAGCCCGGGCGCGCACGCACCTCCACGCGCTATCAATGCGCGCCCCCTCACCGGTGCCGCTCTCCCCGCTGGCCTCAGTCCCCCGTGGTCTCTGGCTAGCGGTCCTCGTCCTTGGCCCGGTCCTCTCTCGTGCTCCCTCGTGCTCTGTCGTCTCCCTCGTGCTCTGTCCTCCCCCTGTGGTGCCCGCCCCCAATTTAAGATAGTCTTGATTATAAGCAGGTGTGGGTGATTAGGGGAAGTGTCCAAGGAACTGTGATTAAAATCCATGCAATAAAAATATAAAAACACACAAAACACACAAATAAAAGCAGTTAAAAGTCCTTGTTAAAAGTTCACTTTCCCACATTTACTTTTCAGTGTAAGAGAATAGGAGTCAGAGAGAGTCAGAACAAAGCCAAATTTATAGGCGACTTGTGAAACTTCTCGTTCCAAAGCATTTCCTCTCTTACCGGTGACAAAAGCGCTCAGAGGTTCAATCTCCGGATGCAGCTTGCACGTTACATTCTGTTGCACAACCAACTGACTTATGGAGAAACACCAGTTAATATACTGAATGACTAATAAAGAATCATGTTTACAATGTCTGTAATTAGCTTTTATGTCAGCATGTGTGAGTGGATAATAGAATACATCATTACTTCATTTCCTAATTTGAGTAGTCCATCTTAAATGAATGCATGAAGCATGAGCCTGAATGCTTTGCAAGACGACAAAGGTTTAGCAAGGGAAGTGTACGTTTTTGCACGTATCAGGTGGAGGTGAAGGCTCCCTGGTCGTGTCCATATTTCATGCTGCATGTGAAATGAGTAGTTTTTTGTTTATTCAATTTGTGTTTTGTGTAGCTTATAAACATCAGCACTTTACACAGACTCAGCATAAACAATTAGTTTTCTATTTTGTAAAGTGGCAAATTTCTACCACTACGACATATTTGGGTTGTGTGTAATGAGACCAATGACTGTACTTTGGTTCATTTTACTCCAGGCTTGCTTGGGGTGAGAGGATTCTTACTTTGGAACAAAAGAGACACAGGAAACACTTTATTATTCTGAAGTTATATATTATCTTGCAGAAAACTTTAGACTAATATTAGGTTAGTGTGAGTTTTAATAACTCAGTGTTTATTTGGTTTATAAATAAAAGATGACCAGGAAGAGTGAAATCTCGTTTATTTTACAAAGAATATAAAAATAAATAATAATGGTTGCATTTTACAGGTTTGAATATCAAACATATCTTAAGAATTCTCATCTACAAACTTTTTGCCAGGTTTAAGTTAGTTTGCATCATTATAAATAAATGACTGCAGTCACTCTGGCGACTTTTGTTTCATTTTGTGCCGCCTCTTAAACTCCTGAAAGAGACCATGTGACTCAGGGCCGGATGATGATTGCGCCTGTGGCAAATGGCCCAACTCCTCCCTCCACAATCCTGCAAAGCATCAATACATCCGATTAATGCAGTGGTCTCCAACCATTTTCAATTGTAGAGCTACTTTCATAAAACAGAAATGAGAAGAGCTACTCCTTTGGCAGTTGTAATAAAATTGTAGTCTATAATAACTACAGCAAATCATGACACATGCACAATACACCATTATACTGTGGAGTATTGTCGTGGAAGGTTTGAAATGCTTGAATTAGGTGTATTTGTTTTCAGTTTATGATTTTCTAGAATGTCAAGCTGACCCAGAAACTATTTGGAAAACAGTTCTTGTACTAGACATCAGGGAACATTTGGTTTCCATTAGTTGTCTAGCCGCCGCCAAGAAGTCCATATATGGAAAGTGGCCGAGAGGTTATAACAGTGGAATCAGACAGTCGTGCATCTACATGAGATGGTTCGTTTTCTTCATGTATTGCTGATCTTGAGTTAGTAAACGCACTCTATAAACTTTAATCTTGAGTCCTGGGAGAGTAATTATTGTTCTCAAGTTTGGCTACTACAGCATCCACATTAATCAAAACATTTGTAGTTAAAATAGGTATGTCATTACTCAAAAGTGAATCATACAGAATCTTTTGTTAATTACTTGAATGCTTTGGGGAGCAACCTTAAAGGAATAGGCCACCGTTTTCACATACTGACATATGTTCTTACCTTACCTTAGACTAGTTGATATGAACCTGTCTGGTCTTTGTCCGTGCGCTCTGTCATGCAAACGGAGCACAAATGCAGCCTCTTCCACAGATTGTCTAGTTCCAAATCAGCTCCCGTTAGAAGCTACCAAACTCTTCCACGTGTTCCCTATTTAAATACAGTTACGTGACGTGTTACACTACAAAGTATAGTAACACAGAAATGTATATAATACGAGGAGCGCTACGTCCGCGCACTAACTCCTAAAGTCACGCTGCTTCTATTGACGGAAGTGAGCAGGAGAGAAGTCTTTGGGAGTTAGTGCGCGGACGTAGCGCACTCCAGTATTATTACGCCTCACAATATAGTACCCCTTTTTATCCGCTGAGAAAATCGACATGTTACATTTCTGCGTTACTATACTTTGTAGTGTAGCACGTCACGTAACTGTATTTGAATAGGGAACACGTGGAAGAGTTTGGTAGCTTCTAACAGGAGCTGATTTGGAACTATACAATCTGTGGAAGAGGCTGAATTTGTGCTCCGTTTGCATGACAGAGCGCACGGACAAAGACCAGACAGGTACATATCAACTAGTCTAAGGTAAGGTAAGAACATATGTCAGTATGTAAAAACGGTGGCCTATTCCTTTAAAGAAGGTGGTGAGCTACTGGTACCTCCTGAGCAACAGGCTGGTCGTTTTATTACCCATTTAAAGAAAATATTAAGTTTTTTTAAAGCAAATCCCTCCGGCAAAGGTTCTCATTTGCTCATAGGTCAATTTAAGTAGTCACTCCTCTTACCTCGTTTCTTCAAAGCAGGGGTTTGTTCCTCATTTTTATCAATGACTGTGTTCCCATCTGAAAGTGAAAAAATATTTAATATTCCCCTTTTTTATCTAATAATGTACGACTTCCATGATCAGCAGTACCTGCAGCTGAATCCGTTCTGGAGTCTTCGTTCTTGGACACCTCCTTGAAGTTGAAATCGGACAATACATTAAATGTCAGAGCGCCTTCTTGTGGAGACTTCACTTCAGCAACATTCTGCGTCTTGCGCAAATTCTGCGTTCTCCCAACACAGGCCGCAGTCTTTTTATGAGACACAGGATTATTAGAGTCGTGGAGTTTTCTTTTTGAGTACATACGTTTGGCGTCTGGTTTGTGAAATCTTGGCACAGGAATGGCACCAACCATGGAAAACTTTTTGTTTTTTTTCAGAATCTTAATTGTGCTATGTGGAAAGCTTTTCCTCCAATTTTCATGAATACGTTTTCTCACAGAGACGTTGCTAGACAACTCTGCCCCTTTGTCACTTGTCGATAGAGGATCCATTTTTACATAAATCCGTTCAGGAGGCAATGTCTCGTCAAATATACAAACATTGCGTCGCCTGGTGCGAGTAGATGCCATTTGTCCCGTGTTTGAACCAAATATTGCCAATTCAACATTTTCTTTGGGAGCAGTGTTTTTGCATTTTGAAGAGCTCGCAAGAGTACTTTGAAATTCCTGAGCCTTCGTCTCATTTAGGATCACAGAGGGGCCCCACTTCCCTGGAGCTTCAGCAATGGGGTTTTCCTTCGATTTGCGACCTTCTTCCTGCTCCTGCATTTCACAACTAGTTTCACTAACAGTTGCATCAGCCATATTTAATAAGTGTTTCAACGTTTCTAGAGCATTTTGACCACTGCTTATTACATGGGGGCCATCTGTAGATTGAGACATTTGATTTTTTTCCAGCACTTGAAGTTCATCGTCACTTTCACTTAAAACAATAATGGAGTTAGGACTGTTGCCTTCTTGAATGTCCTCCATTGCTGTGGGACTACAGGGATTCTCTTCTGTCAAGTCAAAAATGGAACTACGCAAACTATTGTCAGCTGATTGCTCTTCGTTACACTTGCATTTACCTTCTGAAGAAAAACCAAAAACTTTCTCCTTCCATTTGTCCATACAGCAGACAATTTCTATGGAGTTTGCATTACATGTTTGCTTCTTGGCATCATCGTGGTCAGTTGGCAAAGTTTCTTCTGCCTGGAAATGTTCCACCTGTGGTTCTGCGTCACAGTCCTCTTGGTCAAAGATAACTTTTGCTTTTTCTGGGGGTAAAATTTCGATTTGGAATGAGTAGCTCGAGTCACTTGACAACATCTCTGTGTCACACTCGTTTTCGTCACAATCTTTAGTCTTTGAATCTAGTGACTCATTGCAGATTTCTTCAAGAGTATCATTGCCTTCATTTTCCATGGGTTCTACTGACTTTTCAAACTGAAGCCCAGTTAGAGACTTGTCATTTTGTCTCTTCTGGGGATCTGAATCTTTCCAGTCTCCAAGCCTCTGGGCGCATGTGAAAAAATATGGCAAGCCAAACTCATTATCGATGTCGTCAAGCTGGGGGTTCGTGTTCAGCCATGAGGATGTGAATGGGATTTTCTCCACTTTTTCCCCATGCTGAAGTACATGGTATCGATCCTCATCAATTTTACTTTTTGTATGTGAAAGAACAACCGCATTAGCACCAGTTGAGCGGCACAAATCCTTAAATTCCCGCAGTTTATTAAATAAATCACCTTTTTTTGC
Organism: Knipowitschia caucasica; assembly: GCA_964034765.1. NCBI lineage: Eukaryota > Metazoa > Chordata > Actinopteri > Gobiiformes > Gobiidae > Knipowitschia > Knipowitschia caucasica. The sequence goes on from OZ035842.1 coordinate 26,378,535, forward strand.
AGTAGCCACCATTGTGCGTATGTTACCATTCCAAAATTTGACTACCAATTGCTCTACTGTAGATTGATCAGATATAGGATCAAGCACCTTTTTGGATTTCTTATATTCTTTCTCCATCTCAACAATCTTGTCGAGTAACATCTGGAAAGTCCATTCAGTGGCTGATATTGAGGAGGACGTTTCTGCAACTGATTGCTGCTCTTTTGGAGTCTTCCCATTCCCAGGCATTTTGTTTTGCAAGGTTTTTGGGATGGTTCCTTTCACCAATTTAGAAAAGCTCAGAGGAGCATGGGAAACATTAGGTACCTTTTCAACCATAGTCAACATTTTTTTCAGAGTTGAGCATGATGCTCCGAGATCAACCTTTTCCGTCTCTTTCATGTGCGACTCTGTGATATGCTGTTGTGAGTTTTTCTTTTGAGGATTACCGCTTAACAAACGCCGTTTAATCATTTTGGAGAGATTGTCTTCCATGGAATTGTCTTGCAACAACGGCAAAACAACAGCAACAGCACGCTGGGTACGACTTGGTGAAGTCAGAGTAGCACCATTGGAAGCTTTAACAGTCTCATTCTTTTCAAATAAGTCTTCGTTCATTTTTTGATAGAACAATTGAACAAGGTTGGGAGGTGGATTTACAACAGGTTTTGTTGTAGACATATTTGCTTGAGTCTGTGAATGAGCAGGTACTGGAGTGCTTTCTGGCCAACTAGACGAAGGAGAAGGTTGCCCCACTGAAGCAGCAATATTCCCTTGGACCCCACTGTTTACTTGGCCATTTGCTTGCAGTGTGTGCCCCTGAATTTTATAAGCCTTATTATGCCCAGCCTGGAGAGTACTTCTGTGACCGCTGCCATTTTGGACCTCCTCCAGTGTACATCCAATAACTGTCTGAGGTAAAACGTAGTTGGTCTGGTCTGGTTGGTTGCTCCAAGAAGTAGATGTGACAGGCGAAACATTGTTAACTTGTGAACTGGATACATGATGAGGGTCACTCGTTCCCTTTGAAACTAGTGCTTCATAATAGGAAGGTAAAGTTCCAGTCTGCTGGGAAGACTGGTGGCACAGAAGGCTCTGAATTAAAGTCAGCTGTTGTCTGTTGTATACAGCGTGCGTTGTGGACGGAGATGTAGGTTTTGTCAAAGGTGCCGGAACATTCTCAGTCTGTGACTTCACATTTACATGCGTCAAACCCTGATGCGTAGATTGCGGTAAAAAATGTCCCATATCACTGTTTGGCACAGACACAGATTGTGGATTCTGGGACATTACCATATTTTGCAAAATGTGAGACATTGAAGTATTCTGCAGATTGTGAGACATTGAAGTGTTCTGGGGACATCTCACTTGCAGCTCCTGAGCCGGAATTACCGTGACATCCGGTGGGTAGGCGAGGGTTGGACTCTGCGTGGAGTTTGGATGATAACCCTGGTGAAAGTTTGTGGCGTTTTCTCTTTGTGCCGACGTCTGTTGAATGGCAAAGTGGCCCACCAGTGATCCACCGTTTGAGATGATGTAAAGTCTGTTGCTCCCATTATTGTTGTGTGTGTTGGGATTGAAATGTGGACGATGTGTGGGCTGTGCAACCAGTTGTCCATTGGCCCATGTGGATGCTTGCATTATGTCTGCCCAAAAGACTGCCAAAAAACACCTGAAATTGGAGAGGAAAAAAAATTACACACTGAAGACATCTCTCATTCACAAAATTACAACCTTTAACAAAATTAAAACCTTTAACCAATACACCATCGATTAAGAAAATAAGGAATAATTTTGAAACAAGCCTACAAATACTCCACTCCACCAAGGCACTTCAGCAGTTCAAGTTAAAAGGCCTTTATTTGAACCTTGTCCTTATAGGACAATTCAAAATCGCATCAATCATCAGCCACTTGAACCCCTGGAGTTTGTACTTGACATGTTTAGAATCTATGTAGGGGAACCACCACAGCAGTGGCAAAAGAGGTCCCTTTGTTCTAAAACGATAGAAGAACAGATATGCCGCTCAGAGGGGGCTGTTTCACAGAAAAAAGATGAGAATTCTCTGGCTGCAATTACCTCATCACTTCCTAGATGGAGGAAGGGTGAACTCATGCTATGTGTGCTTTGAGTGTTACACAGAGGAGAATTCTACTCCTACATTTGTCCAAATGAAGCTCAGGTTTCAGTTTCCATTTACGCAGCCACAGTTAAATGCAGAATGCTGTTGATGCATTCTTTCACGTCTTTGCGGCGCCTGAGGTGGATGTTGTTGAGGAAGTGATTATACTAGTGGTGTAAAGTTCCACTGCCCACTACTGGCCGGGCGCTAAAACTACATGGTTTTGCGTCAATGTGCAGACACTGCACTTCGAATAAGAAGCCTGGCCGTTTTAGCCAATTGCTTTTCAGCGTCTTATCTAAACAGGGCCTCAAGGCATGCATTTTCCTACATTAGGTGACACAGCTCCATTTTTCCACGCTTCCCCAGGACAATGAGCTTCTCTGTATTCTTTAAACAATAGAAACACAACTGCCTCCATCATAACGCTTCATTAGCCTTACAGTCCAATCAAAACTTAGCCAATTCGATCTAATAAGATGAATGAGGTTTTCACTGCAAAGTCTAGGTGGTCTCTGCTCAAAATATGAAACCATTTTCTTTTCTTATAAATAACAATTTTCATTAAACTGAAAAGGATTCCATCCAGTTCAGGCCAAACTATAGCAGCCAGAAATAACAGAAAAACAAAGTATAAACAAATAATCTATTATTCCCTTGTCTTATGTTGCGTTGTGTGCTCCTCATTCATAATGTTGTGTAACTTTTGATGCACCACTGAAATGTTCCCACTGTGGGACAAATAAATCTCTTAGATCAATCAAAAACAAATTCAATATATCAGACCATGTGAGTAACAGGAAGTCAGACTAGGAAACTGCTTTGGCTATAAACAAATAAAGTTAATACAACGAGGTACAGCATGACAATATTGGTTGAGCTGAAGTTGGCTGGGTGACGCTGTGAAAGTGCATCAATGCCTAGTTTGTGTTAACAAGGCATTGGGCCACATTAAATTAAAGTGGACCACAATTGGCTCGCGGGCCTTAGTTTGGACGCCCTTGTCTTAGGACCGTATAAGGCGTAGCGGTGATCCATAGCTCCAGAATCAGTGCGCCCCCAAACTTCCAACCACATTCTTTCCAAAGACCCTCGCCATTTAACTTCCCTAACTAAAGTAATATATAAAAGGAATAATTAGGGGATTTTAATACAGGTGTAGTTTAGACAGTGGTAAACAGCTCCATGCAACTGTGAGTGGACCATTCTGTTGTAAAAAGAGTAAATGACCTGGTGTTGAAACGAAGAGCAGAACATCCACTTTGCAGACTTTAGACTAGAGACTAAAGATTATACATTTACTACACAACGTAACGAGAATAGTAGATAAGATAGTATTATAGTTTTCCCCCACGCCGCTACAAGAGCTGGACGGTTCCAGGAGTTTGGTGAGAAAACTTTTATCTGCGCAACGAACAGAAAAAAGATAATTTACGAGTAACGTACCTTTTGTTTGTTTGAATCTAATCCAATTTGTAACACGTGTGCATCTGAAGGAGAGAAATATTAAATCCAGTCGACGTTAACTTTGGCACCGCACCGCATTCTACATGTTCTCATGTGAGCTCTGGTGTGAGAGAGGAGGGGCATATGAACACACTTTGAGACCTCTCCTTGGGTTGGCTCCTCCAATCAAATCAAAGCTCTAACCTACATCCAGGATTCAATTGAACAGATGCAATGAACGGAAGGAAGAGAGCCACTCTCACTGCCCAATATAGCGACTAATATTTCTTTCAAATATGGAAAAGATAACACGTTAAGGAAGCGCTATAAGAACATCTGGATGCAACTTTATGAATTACACCAGTGTCTCCCAAAGTGGGGTCCGCGGCCCCCTGGTGGGCCGCGAGGGTACTGCAGGGGGCCGCGGGAGGTCATAAAAAAAATAAAAAAAATAATATAATTATTTAATGTTAAATTTATAATGTTTTGTTTGTAATATTAAAATATTTGTGTTCATTATTTGACTTGAATAATCCACTGTAATCATTTTTGTATTACAATGTTTGTAGCAGAGGCTATTTCCCCAAAATAAAATAACCAGAAGAGCCTATTCTTAATGTTGTCTTCTTGGTTATTATTTTGGGGGGCCACGCAGACCCGTCAGATTTTTAAGGGGGCCTCGGTGTTACTGAGTTTGGGAATGGCTGAATTACACAATCCCCGCTTTGACAACAGCAGTAGTCAGAGCATTCCATTTTCAAGGAGCACAATGAGAAAGCAGCTTCTAAAATGTTTGCACCTCCGCGAACGGTAATCTCTCTCTAAGTTCGGGTCAAAAAACCAGATATATGTATAATAAGATAAAAAACTATATAAATATGTGTGTTATTGTATACATATGTATGGTTATGTCTGTGAGACGTTCAGGTGTTTTTTCTTTGGTTGTGGAAGTTAAGTAACCGTGTGTTTTACCACAATTCACTTCTGGAGTGGCAGACCTTGAGTGGAAACATCTGGATGAGGCCACAGTGAAAACATACCTTCAACTATTTATTGTTTTACTTGAGCCCTGGGTCAGTTAGATCTGTAAGGTTGGCTGATTCCTAATAGATCCTAATTTAGTTTTTTTTTCTTCTATATATATATTTTTTAGACTCAAATGTAATTGGCCCTTTTTTAAGAATACAAAAAAGACATCAGAGAAGAGCTCCTTTTACAGTTAGTCATAGTCTGGATGATGGTGTTCTCAGACACCTCCAGACGCTCCTCAAAGCAAAAGGTTTTGAAGGAATGTTCACAAACAGTTCACTGGTCCTGTGCCACTGTGAGTCTGTGGAGGGACCTGCGACAGTACTTGGTCCACAGAGGAGCTGTGTACAGTGAAGTGCAGTATGCTCAAAACAGAACATTTAACTTGGTACCAACACATGCTGAACCTCCTCACCAGCGTGTTTGTCTGGGCTTAAAGTTTACAGCACTGTCTTTTAATGTCTCTGTCATCACGCCAGTCGTCTGAAGTGTCCCAGATACTTTGGAGAGAGCAAGAGGCTGACCTCAGAGCTGAAAGTCAGGGAAGATCAAAGGTTTATCTTCTCTGCTCTTCACTATAATCATGTTGTTCTTTGTTGGATTGTATTTGACGTCACAGTTCACACCTGAGCACACTTGTAGCCCCCATGTCTACACTGTGGCTGAGTTTACACTGAGACAATGTGGCAGTAAAACGGTATAGTTGGATGTCGGTTGCTACCAACCGTTCATACGAAGACTGTGTTCCAGGGGGGTGAAAACGTAATCAGAATCAGAATCATTTTTATTGCCACGTAAGTAACAGGAGGTCACAGACTAGGAAATTGCTTTGGCTCAGTGCAACAGTCAAAAAGAGATAATAAAAATAAGAATAAAAAACACTTCTAAAGAATAAATTTAAATTTAAAATAGAGTTACAGTTACTATTTACAATATACAAGTGCACATGGTGCACACAATGTAAGGTGACAGCAGTACAGTGAAGTAAAGTGACGTATGATGGGCAGAAAAGTGACTTTATAAAGGGCGGGGGGACAGGTCAAGAAGTGTTCAAGAGTCCAACAGCAGAGGGGAAGAAACTGTTCTTGTGGCGGGAGGTTCTAGTCCTGATGGACCGCAGCCTCCTGCCTGAGGGGAGTGGTTGGAATAGTCCATGTGCAGGGTGAGAGGGGTCGGCTGTGATACGACCAGCCCGGCCTCGAGCTCGGGCGACGTACAGGTCCTGCAGCGATGGAAGGCTGCGGCCGATCACTTCCTCTGCAGAGCGCACAATGCGCTGTAGTCTCTGTTTGTCCCTGACTGTGGCTCCAGCGAACCACACGGTGACGGAGGAGGTGAGGATGGACTCGATGATGGCCGTGTAGAACTGCACCAACATCTGTGCAGGCAGCTTGGCTTTCCTGAGCTGCCGCAAGAAGTACATCCTCTGCTGGGCCTTCTTGATGAGGGAGCTGATGGTCGGCTCCCACTTGAGGTCCTGGGTGATGGTGGTGCCCAGGAAACGGAAGGACTCCACAGAGGTGATGGGGGAGTCCATCACGGAGGGTGGGGGTGGGGGGACAGTGCTGTTCCTGAAGTCCACAATCATCTCCACTGTCTTCTGGGCGTTCAGCTCCAGGTTGTTACCACTGCACCAGGACACCAGCCGGTCCACCTCGCTCCTGTAGGCGGACTCATCGTTGTTGGAGATGAGTCCAATGAGGGTGGTGTCGTCCGCGAACTTGATCAGCTTCACGGAGTCGTGGCTGGAGGTGCAGTGGTTGGTGTACAGGGAGAAGAGCAGGGGAGAAAGAACACAGCCCTGTGGGGCTCCTGTATTTATAATCCGAGAGTCCGAGACATTCTTCCCCAGACGCACTCGCTGCTTCCTGTCCGTCAGGAAGTCAGTGATCCACCTGCAGGTGGAATCGGGCACGTTGAGCTGGGAGAACTTGTCCTGGAGCAGGGATGGCAGGATTGTGTTGAAGGCAGAGCTGAAGTCCACGAACAGGACCCTGGCGTAGGTCCCCGGGGAGTCCAGGTGCTGTAGGATGTGGTGGAGGGCCAGGTTAATGGCGTCGTCTACAGATCTGTTGGCTCTGTAGGCGAACTGCAGGGGGTCCAGGAGGGGGGAGGTGAGGGACTTGAGATGGGAGAGAACCAGGTGTTCAAATGACTTCATGACGACAGACGTAAGTGCTACAGGTCTGTAGTCATTGAGTCCTGTGATCCTGGGCTTCTTCGGGACGGGGACAATGATGGAGGATTTGAAGCAGGCCGGGACATGGCAGGACTGCAGAGAGGTGTTGAAAATGTCCGTGAACACAGGAGTAAGCTCACTGGCGCAGTGTCTCAGAGTGGCCGGAGACACGTGGTCCGGGCCAGGAGCTTTGCGGGGGTGCAGCCTCAGGAAGAGTTGTTTAATCTCTTTAGCGGCTATTGTTAGGCTGGGGGCAGGGCTGATGGGTGGGTCGTTAGAGTAGTGGGGGGTGGGGGAGGGAGAGGTGTCAGGGGCAGCATCAAAGCGACTGAAAAATAAGTTCAGATTGTCAGCTAGCTTGTGGTCGTCAGCACAGGGGGGGGCTTTGGGTTTGTAGTTGGTGATCTCCCGTAGGCCCCTCCAGACAGAAGCAGTATCGTTGTTACCAAACTGCTCCTGTAGTCGTTCTCTGTGCCGGGACTTGGCTGCTTTCAGTTCTCTCCTGAACTGATATTTAGCTGCTTTGTAGCCGCTGCGGTCCCCCTCCCTGAAAGCAGACTCCTTTGCTTTCCTGAGCTGCCGGAGTTTAGCAGTGAACCAGGGTTTGTCGTTGTTATAGATGACCCTGGTCCTTGTTGGAATGATGCTATCCTCACAGAAGTGAATGTATGACGTCACAGTGTCCGTATATTCATCCAAACTATCTGTGGCAGCTCTGAAAAGGTCCCAGTCTGTAGATTCCATGCATGCGCGCAGCTCTTCCACAGCTTCATCAGACCACACTTTGGAGCTCCTCATTGCAGGTTTCGAGAGCTTTAGTCTCTGTCTGTAAGCAGGAACCAGATGTATCATGGAGTGATCTGAGAAGCCGAGTGCTGGCTTGGGAACAGCGCGAAAAGCTCCGCGCACGGTGGTGTAACAGTGATCCAGAGTGTTCTCCTCTCTGGTCGGGCATTTGATAAACTGTCTGTATTTGGGTAATTCCTGGCTCAAGTTTCCCTTATTAAAATCCCCCAGGATAATAATCAGAGAGTCCGGGTATAAGCGTTCCATACACAGTACTTGCTCTGCGTCCGCGCTGAGCCTCGCGCGCGTCCGCGCATGGCGGTATGTAAACAGAGGCAAGAATGAATGAAACAATTTCGCGCGGGGAGTAATATGGTTTACAATGAATGAAAAGATATTCCAGAGCAGGAGAGCAGTGCTTGGAGATCACTGTCACATCGTTACACCAGTTTGTATTGACGTAGAAACACAGCCCTCCGCCTCTGCTCTTCCCTGAGAGCGCACAATGGCGATCCACGCGGAACAGCCCAAAGCCCTGCAGCTCCAGAGCGCAGTCCAGGATCCGCTCATTTAGCCAGGTCTCAGTGAAGCAGAGGACACAGGATGTGGCGAAGTCCTTGTTTCTTCTCATGAGCAGGCTGAGTTCGTCCATCTTATTGCCCAGTGAGCGTACGTTGGAGAGAAAAATGCCGGGGAGAGCCGTGCGCGCTCCTCTCCTCCTAAGACGCTTGCCTGGCCTGCCAAACGATATGCTTTTTCAAAGACATATAGTCTGGGAACGAGCTTGATCTCAGCGAATTCCCGGTGGGCGTGGTTGACAGACTGCATCAACCAATTAGATGCACACAGGATATGACGCAGCAACTAGCGGCACCCAAGCCGTTTCAGTAAACACAAAACAAGGGATGGCGGCATGTCAGCTAGTGCAAATGTAAACGACTGCTGTCGATTTTGTAACAAAAACTTAAAGATACGAGGAGTTATTAGCAACTCAAAGGTGAAAGGAAGTCCCGCCTCTCGGAGCGTGATTGGACCGATGTGGGTAAAATCGTGAAATGATAGGCTAGGAAGAGGTGTCCAGACGGTTCTTCTTTTGAACAGAAAGGAGGAGTGTCTGGCAGGCCAGGCAACTAAGACGCATGAGCAGGCCTCCGCGCTTTCCCCTTTTACGGGCCCACACTTTTTTGGCTAGAACATGAACTAAATCAGCCGCAGATGCCAAGAAAACAGGCAATAGGTCCATGGGAACGGTGGGTCGGATGTTCATAAGTTCCTCACGGGTGTAGGAACAGCCAGATGCGCAGTTAAAAAGTAAAAACAAAAGAAAAAGAGAGCAGCAAAGAGCAGTAAAGAGCCATGTCGACCGTACGAGGCGCCATCTTTGAAGCGAGGCGTTCAAATCCAGCCTGCAGAGTGGGACAACTCAGAAACGCTGCACAGCGGGGGCTCTTTCACACCCGCGAGAGGGGAAAAGGTGTGAAATCCCCCTCTGCTCTGACCCCTGACTCCGCGCTGCTCCCCGCACGTAAATTTGGACATGCGCAGTAGCGGAGAACAAACGTCAACAAAAATGGCGCCGCCCACACAGACTAGCTATGTGGGCTTCCAGCGCGGCCCAGAGGATAATTCTACTCCTTCGTTCGTCCAAACGAGACCACGCGAAGCTTTAGGTTCAGTTTCCATGTTCACAGCTGCTGTTAAAAGGCAGAATGATGCTGGTGCATTCTGAGTGTCTGGCACAGGAAGTGAGTATACTGCCGAGAGGGGGGCTGGGCACGGGGCTGGGGGTCGTGTGAGTGTTGTAAAGTTTCTCTGCCCACTACTGGCCGGGCGCTAGAACTACATCGTTTTTCAACCTCATGTGAACGCAGAGAAATTTGCATTAGGAGCCTGGTCGTTTCTGTTAATAGCTTGGAAACGTCTGCGCAGCGTCTCTGTATAAACAGGGCCAGAGTGGGACAACTCAGAAACGCTGCACAGCGGGAGCTCTCTTTCACACCCGCGAGAGGGGAAAAGGTGTGAAATCCCCCTCTGCTCTGACCCCCACCTCCGCGCTGCTCCCCTCACGTAAATTTGGACATGCGCTGTAGCGGAGAACAAACATCAACAAAAATGGCGCCGCGCGCACTAACTAGCTTTGTGGGCTTCGAGCACAGCACAGAGGATAATTCTACTCCTTCGTTCTTCCAAACGAGACCACGCGAAGCTCTAGGTTCAGTTCCCATTTTCACAGCTGCTGTTAAAAGGCAGAATGATGTTGGTGCGTTCTGAGGGTCTGGCACAGGAAGTGAGTATACTGCCAAGAGGGGGGCTGGGCACGGGGCTGGGGGTCGTGTGAGTGTTGTAAAGTTTCTCTGCCCACTACTGGCCGGGCGCTAGAACTACATCGTTTTTCAACCTCATGTGAACGCTGAGAAATTTGCATTAGGAGCCTGGTCGTTTCTGTGAATAGCTTGGAAACGTCTGCGTAGCGTCTCTGTATAAACAGGGCCACACAAGGGCTCATGAAAACAAGATCATTAGCATACATAGCACGGTCGATTACAGTGGTTCCCAGGACAAACCCTTTATTCCTCCCACTGTGGGGAAATTTCAATTCACACATTACACAGTGGACAAATCAGGAGAATGGGTGCCTCTTTGTCTACCACCATTACATGAATAAAAGGCTTTTGAGAGGGCATTGACACCTTTCCCATTTCAAAGTTACAAGTTGCTAATCAGCTCATTAGCACCAGTAAGAATCACATATTTTAGAACTTCTCTGCAAGTTTCAGTAAAAGTTTATAGTGAGCGTTAATAGATCATCCTGGATTTCACGTGTCCGAATCAACAAGCCAGCCCCCATTTACACATGGTCAACAGAACACAAATATCTTTTCACTGAATTAAACAGGTCACGAAAATGCTTCCTCCATAAATCAGCAGTGTTTTTAGAACCACATACACCTTCAGTCTTAGATGCTGATGGTGTTCTACAGTTATTCACCGCTTTCACCTCATTCCAGAATTTATGAAAATCCTTACATTGAAGTCAGATCTTAACATATTCTCATTTATTTTAATAAATTAAGAGCGTATTTAAATCTAGCTCTAGGTCTATGCTTCTCGCCGAGACTTTTTCACATAAGTTTGGTTGACCTTCAGATAAACATTCAAGTAGAAAGTCATAGTGTTCAGCATTCTCCTGTAAGGATAAGCTCAGTTATAAATTGCTTCACACAGGCCATGCAGGCGCAGTGCAACAGGTCCAATACAAATGGACAGGATTCCTTTTTTTTTAAGGAATGTCGGGGGTGGGGGGAGTGCTCATCATTGTTGAAGTGTTCAATGGGGGGATGGTCAAAGCAACGGCACAATAAAAAGATTGTCTTGCCAAAACAAGACAAGGTTTCAGTAGCAGACCAGAACCTCTTTGATTTAGGTTAAGAAATCCATTATTTGTCAATAAAGTCATTTTAATGTTATTATTTATAAAATTATTATTATTATTATTATTAAAAGGGTTATTAAAAGGGTTATATTGAATTTAATCAAACGAGTACAACATTTAACAAAAAGAAGGAGTGATATGTTAGTATGTAATAGTGTAGTAATGGTGTGAAGTGAAAGTGGTGCTTTAAACAACAGACAAACGTAAATGTGAAGACAAGAATAAGGCATAATGTCACCAAGCTGAGCCCACCAGGACAGGTCCAAGAGACTGAGAGGCGTGGTGTAGTGCAGGTGAGTACCATGTGTCGGGTGTGTACCTGCAGTACATGCAAAGGTAAACGGCAGAGAAGGCAGACAAGAGGCACAGCAACCTCTGCTGGACATGAACCATTCCAGAATAATGCCTTCAGATTAGAGAGAGAAATCACAAGAGGGCATTGTAAGGGGGATTTATAAGCATAAAAAGGTCTAAATAAGTGGTCAGTGTGTAACTCAATCAATCAATCACATTTTATTTATAAAGCGCTTTTCATACAAAAGATACCACACAAATGTGCTTTACAGTTTGGTTAAAAACAATCCCGCTGGCCCATGACCCCCACCCAACAGACCCCACCCCAAACCATACACGCAGATAAACACACACAAACGAACACACGCCTCCTCACACACACTCTCATGCACACTCACACACACACCAATAAAACAGTAAAACCACGAAGAGAGACTTGGCAGGGTTCAGATGCAACCAGCGGAAAAAGCGTCATCCAAGGAGTCGTCTGCACCAGGAGCAGAGAGCCGCCTGTATCCACAGAGACGACACAGGACCCAGAGGAGACACGAAGTCGAGGCTCCAGGCCCCCGCCAGGTCCAAGAGCCAGAGCCCAGGACCCAGAGGAGACATGAAGCGTATACTAAAAACTATAGGCAAGGCAAGGCAGGGCAAGTTTATTTGTAAAGCACAATTCATACACAAGGCAACTCAAAGTGCTGAACAAAAATAAGAAAGCATCAAAATAAATCATAAATAATCACAGTACATTAAAAAGAAGGATAAAAATGTAAAATATAAAATCCCTCAGTTGTATGCACAGCTAAACAGAACTGTTTTAAACCTGGTTTTAAACACTGTCAAAGAGGAGGCCTGTCTCACATCTTCAGGAAGATTGTTCCAGATTTTAGCGGCATGAATCTGAAAAGCAGCCTCCCCATGTTTAGTTCTGACTCTGGGCACTAACAGGAGTCCAGTCCCTGTGCTCCTCAGAGTCCGGGCTGGTTCATATGGGACTAACATGTCACTAGTATATTTTGGTGCAAGGCCATGGAAAGACTTGTACACAAGCAGAGCTGTTTTAAAGTCTATTCTCTGAGCCACAGGAAGCCAGTGCAGAGACCTGAGGACCGGACTAATGTGGTCTTACTTCCTGGTTCTAGTCAGGACTCGAGCTGATGCATTTTGAATGTACTGCAGCTGTTTTACAGCCTGTTTGGACAGACCTGTGAGCAGGCCATTGCAGTAGTCTAACCTACTGGAGACAAATGCATGGATAAGAATCTCCAAGTCTGCTTTAGACACTATGTTTTGGATCCTGGCAATGTTTTTTAGATGGTAAAAAGCTGCTGATGTTACTAATTTAATCTGGCTATTAAAATTTAAGTCTGAGTCCAGTATTACCCCTAGATTCCTGACCTTGTTTGAAGGTTTTAGGGAGAGAGACTGTAGATGACAGATGACGCTCTCTCTTTGTTTCTGGGGACCAAAGACAATCATTTCAGTTTTGTCTGCGTTTAGCTGAAGGAAGTTGTTTTGCATCCACTCACTGATCTGTTGGATACAGTGAAGGAGTGAGTCCACTGGTCCATGTTCTCCTGCAGTCAGTGAGACATAGATCTGAGTGTCGTCTGCATAGTTGTGATAGGAAACTTTGTTTCTGCGTATTAACTGACCTAAGGGCAGCATGTAGAGATTGAACAGAAGAGGTCCCAGGATCGACCCCTGTGGTACTCCACAGGTCAGGGCCATATGATCTGAGACACAGTTTCCAATCTCCACAAAGTACTTCCTGTCCTCAACGTAAGACCTAAATCAACTTAAGGCGGTGACAGCGACACCAACCCAGTCCTCTAGTCTGTGTAAGAGGATTTCAGGGTCGACGGTGTCAAAAGCTGCACTTAGATCTAACAGGATTAGGATTGAGACTTTGCCTGCGTCAAAAGCTAAATAGAATATATCAAATGGAATAATAAATAAAAATTAAAAGCTAATCTAAAAAGGTGCATCTTGCGCCTGCTTTTAAAAATATCTCTGCGGCCTTAAACTCCTCCGGCAGACTGTTCCAGAGGCGTAGTGCTGGAAAGATGCCTCCTCCATAGTTCAACTTAATCTAACTTTTTTTGTACAGTGTGCATTTAGTTCAGGGCTATTGCATCAAACCACCTTAGTCAAAACATAATGAAGTGTCTTTGTGCTGATCGGGTCTTTTCTCACATTCAGGGGCATCTTTATCCACGTCAATCCCATCCCAGTTTTTGCTGTTGGGCCCCCAGGCTGAAACGGAAAAGGCCTCATGATCCCAGTGTGGTAGCTCCGGGCAGCAGGGGGGAACATGAGGGGTCTAGTGAATGTTGGTGAATGAAACTGGTCACCACACTCCTAGGGGGAAATAGTTTACAGCTATATATAAATAGGCTGTATATTGTTCTTTGTATTTTCTCTTCTCCTCTTTTCTGTGTTCTTCTGTATTTTATTATGACTATTTTACCGTTATAATCACAAACTTTACTTTATCAGTATTATAATAAAATCTAAAAAGGTGTCTTTGGTTAGTCTTGTTTATTGAAGCAAGTATATGAAAAGTGTTATTGTTCAGTTTGTATCTGTGACTTTTTATAGTCATAAAGGTATTTCAAATAATCACTTTTATTGCATATGAGTTTTGATGGATATCTCAGAAATGCTGCACACGTCGTCTATATTTTCAGTGATTTCATGTACTAACACTTTTACACTATGTTGTTAGTGTTGTTTGAGGTTTCTGCACATAGGTTTGTTCTTTATGAAGCGGGCTGTTGGACTAATAAGGGAGTTCTTTAGAGGAGGAGATTGATGCCAGACCAGTGACAGCAGCCTTGAGATTTCTTCCTTATCTCAAGGAAGGAAGAAATCTATAGGTTGGAAGTGTGGATCCCTTTTTAGGGGGGGAATGGAGAGATGCGGAGGGGGAAACCAGACAAAGGCCAGACCTGATGCAGAGTCCAGACCGGGACCAGGAACTGGCTGATACGACACGCCCCTTCTGCACATTATTACTTATATGATTTTGCCTGATGTTTTAGTTCAGTCAGATAGGGTGAGCCCATAGGGAAAGAGATCAGGCATAGTTAGGGTAGGAGCTTTTTAAATTTCTGTATCTGATTGTAAAGATAAATTAAATACAGATGTTTAACTTGGAAATCTTCGTCTTGTTTTTTGCATCAAATTCTGACACACGCCCAAAGGTTTTTTTAGACAATAGTTTGCATATGATATTCTTGTATATTTCTATGAACAAAATGAGTGAGTATAATAAGTCTGAAGTATTACTTATTGCAATCATGATTTAGTGTTCATGATTAAATAAATAATGTTTTCTTGATGAAATTAGCTTTAAAACGATTCATACATGCCATTTTGCACAGATTCTCTGTCAGGGGGCCACAAAAAATACAATACAATTTATTCTTGTACAATACAATACAATTTATTCTTGTATAGCCCTAGGTCCCACCGACTCCCACTGATGACTGCTGTCGTTGTGTCCTTGGGCAAGACACTTAACCCCACTTTGCCCAAAGCCCCCACTGAACGATCAAGGCTATGCTCACACTCATAGAGCAGCCGTCCTCCTGTGGACTGTCGTGGCAGTTTCTATCCATAGTAAGGAAAAAGCTGGAAAGGTATTTGTCTTAAATCAAAGATGTAAACACATTTATTTTACACATATATATACGGAGAGCCGACATACAGTCTTGCATCGTGAGCTCTGCCGGGGCACAGCTACTGTACCAATACATATACTCAGGAGGCGCACAGCAGGGCCCCAAAACCGTGACGTCACATGGGCTGGGATTATCATGCAAACATCACCTTTTGTTTTAGCGCAAGACACAGGAAGGCCTTTGTCTTAGGTGTGAAAGGAGCAGACAGCAGAGGCCTTTGCAAACTCAGCATGGCGTCAGACGGCCGTCTCTGCATTGATTAAAGGCCCAGTCGTCCGTGTATTTGCTGCGACTGGTTCTAATTTAATTACTCTAAAAACTGTCATTACAGGACTCACCACCGGATCAGTGAGGGGCTGGTGCTATGAGACTTGGGTGGCATCTCTGACTGCCACCCCCCTGACCCAGAAATGGATTAAAGGGTAGAAAATGGATGGATGGATGGATAGCCCTAGGTCACAACAGAAGTCATCTCAGAGGACTTAACAAAACCATTGAAATCACCAACACAGGTCAGAGAATCAACAGTTAAAACACATGAAGAATATAAAGCACACACAGAAGAAAATGTCCATACATGTTGTAGAATGCTAAAGTGTCCTGATCATCACCAATCCTTTCTGTTGGACACTAACTGTCCAACAAGACCCTCCTGCATCGACAAGGAAAAACTCTTAAAAAACCCAGTGGGAAAAAGTGAGAAACCTTGGAGGAGAACTAGGGAAACCCACAGGGAGGGAGACCCATATGAGAAAGGGATCCGCTCCTCCGGACGGACAGGCTAATGATCTAGGACCTAAGCTAGCCACAGAACGTGGACCAGTGGACGCTGAACGTGGACAGGTCCGGTGCAGGACTGAAGCACTCCCAGGCGGGTCGGGCGGGGCAGTCCGCAGGTGTAGATGGAAGAGGCCAGGCTCAGAGATCCCGTCATCGTACCATGAAACAGACAATGGGACAACGGGTGAATAGCAATGAACAAACTACAGTCAGAATCCTAAAAATGCTAAACAGATAAACAGATAAAAAGCTTTTCAGGAAAATGATTAACGACATATGTTGAAAACCTCCTAAGCTGGGTAATGTCATTGGAATGTCCAAGTGAACATGTGCATGACACCTCAAAGACATATTATGGGATGCATCCAGCTCCAGGGCTTCCAAGGAGAGAACTCGTACGTTTCGAAACATTGAAGTAATGTCCCGAATACATTCAAATGCATTTACGGAATACATGTAGGAATCAGGACTCATAATAGAAACATATAAAACATTAGTTTAATGAATGAGGGTTTAGTTTGGTAACATTTTGGCTTGACGAGTAAAATGTACTCGGCGTAGAGAAATCACACAGATGTGAAAGAGTGTTAACGTTTAACCAGTGTGTCAACAGTGTTGGTTTGAGCCATATACGATCCGCGAGTGAAGGGAAGAGTTCTCAAGACTCGCTGGACACTCCTCGTCATTACTTCTTCTTGCTGCAGATAAAATGTACCCCTTACCTGGTTGTGGTTTGTTCAGGTGACTTTTAAGCTTTAACAAAACTAATGAAAACACAATAAAGTAATTTACGAAACAAGACGATCATATAAAAAATACAACGTAGGGAAAGTCAAGTAATAATTTAATATCACTCACTGGTATCTTGTGGCCACACCTGCATGTGAAAGCTAGATTCCATTAGATTTCTGAAGCTAAGCAGGGCCTGGTAGTAATACTGTGATGGGAGACCTCTGGGAACACCAGGTGCCACAATGGCTGTAAAGTGTCACACTGTCGTTGTGTCCATAGGCAAGACAATTCACCCACATTGCCTACAATGAGTGCTTCTGTCAGTGTGCCCCAGGGCAGCTGTGGCTAAGGGGGATGTGGTAAATAATCATGTGGCCTACTGGGTTTTCTCCTCGCACAACCAGTGATAGTGATATGGAAATGATCAGACTCTGCTTAGAGAACTCATACGTTTCGAAACATTGAAGTAATGTCCCGAATACATTCAAATGCATTTACGGAATACATGTAGGAATCAGGACTCATAATAGAAACATATAAAACATTAGTTTAATGAATGAGGGTTTAGTTTGGTAACATTTTGGCTTGACGAGTAAAATGTACTCGGCGCAGAGAAATCACACAGATGTGAAAGAGTGTTAACGTTTAACCAGTGTGTCAACAGTGTTGGTTTGAGCCATATACGATCCGCGAGTGAAGGGAAGAGTTCTCAAGACTCGCTGGACACTCCTCGTCATTACTTCTTCTTGCTGCAGATAAAATGTACCCCTTACCTGGTTGTGGTTTGGGTTTCCTCCTCACACAACCAGTGATAGTGATATGGAAATGATCAGACTCTGCTTAGATATAAAAAAAGTAGCTCAGTTGGTAGAGCATTGGCCTTTGAGCCTGAAGGACGTGGGTTCAAGCCCACCATAAGACCTACTTCACGACTCCCACTGATGACTGCTGTCGTTGTGTCCTTAGGCAAGACACTTAACCCCACTTTGCCTGAAGCTCCCACTGAAAGATCTCAGCTCCTGTGGACTCACCACCTGCAGGAGGATCAGTGAGGGGGAAAATTGACTGGGGGGAGAAGGTAAATCTTAAGGCCATTGTGACATTTGAGACAATAGGACCCCTATCTGCATCTCAGCAGCGTCATGACTGCACATGTATGTCCTGTGGATGCGTGGTTTGTTATAATTGTGTCTTATGACATTTGGGCACAATAGCAGAGACAGCTGAGTCGACCCTTCTCTGGGGTCAATGGGGTTGTGGACATCTGGAAGGACAATTATAGCCTGTAGATTCAATTTATTTGCCATTTGTAGTAAAACCACATGTAGTGAGATCCTCAGGAAGGACAGACTCAGAGATACGGAGATTGACCAGGTCTAGTCTACAAGATTATTAAATGACAAGTATTTATTACATCCTGCCCTATAGCGCATCCATGAGAGTTCTGCGCTTAGTGTGTTCTTGGTCATTCTTACCATCCTCATTCTCGGAAGCCTGAATTGGACTTGATGTATTCTGATTATGCCATTAAACTCTTTCTTTAATACATAACTGTTAAGAAATGTTATGTGTATTATCATGTTAATAAATGTGTGTAGATTAGGGTAGTCAAGTTAACCAGCTAATGGAGAATTCTCCCAGCCCCGAGGCAAGAGTAAACAAGAGCATAAGTAAACAAGAGCAGAGAAAACAAGCATGAAGCGAGAAGACATCTGTGTTGTGACAAGAAGACACTTCTCCTGACAGATGAGAGGAGATTGTTTTCTCACCTAGAGTTTGATAGGTCATAATTGTCACCATATGGTCACATGTGTGTTTTAGAACTTTGGTATAAGAGGCGAGGCGTAACTTTCAGGGTCTGTCTTTTTGCTTTGCCTGTCATCCGCAGCAGACCCAGGCTTGTCTCTCTCTGCCTGTCTTGTATATGTATTCTGTTTTATATATTAAACTTTCTTTTATATCTATCTAAGTTCGTAATTTCCTTCCTTTCATCGGACGACTGTTTAAGGAAACCTGGTGAACCAGCATTAACAATAACGCAGAGTGCATTCCTTCTCCAACACTACATACTGGTTTGTGCGGGAAACCCCATCTTCTGCAAAGGCGAAGATACAACAATTGCTTCCACAACCACAGTAACCTCATGCACAATCACGTGTCTGGATGACTTTGATCCATCTGGTCAATATAAAACCATAATTCACTATTATTAAACCCCAGCCCAGAACCATCACCTGAAAATCATCCAACGAATTCCTTCCTTAACTCTTAAAACATCATTTATTATAAAATGTAGCACAATTGTTAGTTTATTTTTCTTTAAACATTGCAATGAGTAGGCAGGTACATTTGTTAGGTAGAGCCTGGGTTCCCTGAACACCACAATATTACAAAGACAAGCGCGAGGAGACCAGTGCCGAGCAGATCCCCCAAAGCGGTGAGGTATGGGATGGAGTAACTGTCTGGGTCTTTCTGCTTTCTCCATAAACAGTGAACCATGTACTCAGCTATGACCAGCAGGGCGACAACCTGGTGGAGAATGAATAGAATGAGAATTTATTTATCTGCCTTTCTCTTTTTGTTTAATATATGAGACAAAGTACCTGAATAACTGAAGCAGAAATGAAGAGAAACGTAAACAGGGGACTCGGTAACGTGTACGCCCCTTTCAGTACGTGGATAGAGAACAGAAAGATGAGCTGACCAGGAATGACCAGCGACAGCAGAACCTGAGCAGAGCGGTGATTTGGGCCTGGACAAATACAAAATAGCAGTTATATATATATATATATATATATATATATAACATACATATTGTTAACGCTGGTTCAGCCACGGTTTCTCCTTCGATGATAAATGGACACTACAAATTCTGCTTAGATATATAAAAAAGGTTTAATATATAAAAGACAGAATACAGGATACAGGATACAGACAAATGGCAGACTGGTGCTCCAGTCTGGGTCCTCTCCCTGGCAAGCCAAAAGCAAAAGACCCTGCTTCAGGAACAGGCTATCGATGATAAGCACACAGTCACATGACATGATAATTGAAGACATATGTCCCAACATCCTTAGGTGAAGACAATACCTCTTTTCTGTTCAGGACACACAAATAGCCCCTGTGTGAATAAGCCTGAGGCTACTCTAAACAGATGTTCTCTGGTTCTTGCCTTAATTTAACTTCCTGTGCTTAATGGCTGGGGGATGGTTCCATACATTCTTCACTCTGCTTACTACTAGTTTTTAGATCCTAGACTAAACTAACGTTACATTTATTAATATGATAATAACACAATAACATACTCCATTGACATAATTATATATATATATATATAGGTAAAACAAGGCAAGCACAATTCTTACACAAGTCAACTCAAACTGCTGGAGAAAACAAGATAGAGACAGTCACACAAGGCATTATAATCATAGAAAATAGGAAATCCCATGGTTGTATGCACAGCTAAAAATAATTGTTTTCAACTTGGATTTCAACAGTGTCAGAGAAGAAGCCTGTCTCACATTTTCAAGAGGACTGTTCCAGATTTTTTGCTGTGTGAATCTGAATTGCAGACTCCCCCTGTTTAGTTTTGACTTTGGGCACTAGTAGGCGACCAGTCCCTGTGCTCCTCAGAGTCCCAGCAAGAGGCCAGTCCCTGTGCTCCTCAGAGTCCCAGCAGGAGGCCAGTCCCTGTGCTCCTCAGAGTCCCAGCAGGAGGCCAGTCCCTGTGCTCCTCAGAGTCCCAGCAGGAGGCCAGTCCCTGTGCTCCTCAGAGTCCCAGCAGGAGGCCAGTCCCTGTGCTCCTCAGTGTCCGAGTTGGTTCATATGGCGCTAATATGTCACAGATGTACTTTGGTGCGAGTTGTGTGTCTAGTTTTTATTTACCTGATCCAAAGAAAGCCAGACAAGGACTATAGCAGCCAGTTCGGTCGTCCGGTACCTCTCCTGATGGGTACTTCTTATGCAGACCAGTGGAGATGCGACTGGACTGAATTGAGACCAGGTTACCCCCAATACCTGAGAAAGAATTTAAATGGGTTTCTGAGAGGATGATTATGTTTATATGCTTCTTTGGATTTGCGGACACATGTTGCACTTATATAATATATGGATATAATAAAGCTGAGGTATAACATTCAAACCACAACAATAGAAGTATGTCATAAATATAAATATAATATAAAAACTAGCATGTATTTTTGGCCTCTTTCACATCTTTAGAATAGCTTTTCAGACAGAAAAAAAGGCAAGGACCACCCCTTCTCAGCCAATCAGCTCTGACTTCTAGTATCTTTCCTACAATTGTGCAAAACATTATTGTAGTAGTAGTTTTGATCGTAGTTTCTGATTTATTCATAACATCTGACTTTCAGTTGGAACTCCATCCATCCATCCATTTTCTACCCTTTAATCCATTTCTGGGTCAGGGGGGTGGCAGTCAGAGATGCCACCCAAGTCTCATAGCACCAGCCCCTCACTGACCCTCTGCAGGTGGTGAGTCCACAGGAGGACGGCTGCTCTTTGAGTGTGAGCATAGCCTTGAGCAAAGTGGGGTTAAGTGTCTTGCCCAAGGACACAACGATAGCAGTCATCAGTGGGAGTCAGAGAAGGTGTGGAGGTGGGAATTGAACCCACGACCTTCAGGCCTGAAGGCCAGTGCTCTACCAACTGAGCTACTGTCGCCCCTTTTGGAACTCCATAAAATGGAAAATGTATGTCCACACACATAAAAGTAGAATCCTCTTTTCATATCATTGACTCAAGTCCATGGTGCTGTGGCTCGGACCTCTCTCCCCCACATCCCGCCTTTTTTATTGTTGGATCTTTCTACCCATCCCCCATCACATGCACAGATCTGTAACAAAAGGGCTCTTTTCTGAGGGAGTGCCAAGCTAGCATTGGATATGTATCATTGAGCATTTTGTAGGATCTGACCTGCATATTACTGCTGAAACATGTTGTATATTTGTATTTTGTTCCGATCTATATCTTCAGAATGAATCATAAATATAAGTGATTACGTCTCTGTTCTTGTTCCACATTGATACAGATCATGCACAAAGCTGTGCCTTACTTTGTTCGATCTGGAAAAACTGTGAAATAAACAAAGGCCTCAGATCGCTGCTGCTGTCTTTATTTCTCACTTCTGCTGCAGTATCTAACATGTGATGTAGTTGGATGTGCAGTGGGAGTGAAGCTCATGTTGCAATGACACATCTAGATTATGTTGCAGATGAAATGTACTAGTAATTCAGTTTCTTGACATGACATGACAACTAGAAATGTAAAATTGTTCAATTGTTTTTATGCAGACACACTGGCACCTTTTTTGGAGGATTTATACAGGTCTGATGCCACCATGAGGTGATTGATAGGACAGTCTGGTCAGTCTCTTGACTAACGTCTATTGCCACAGCTTAAATGCCCATTTTAAACAATTACACATATTTCATGTCTTTCAGCCATGTTTGCCTTGTCTAAAAGATATGTTTGCCTTGGATCATTATAATAATTGCCATAACAATGTATTCATGTACTTATGGACGAGTAGAATAGGCTGTGATGTCACTCCCTGCTATGAAATTCACTTGTGGCCAGTTTTCTTCCATTGGTTTTGCAGACCTTTGTCTCTGTCTTACTCTTTTAAACCTGTTTTATTTTCATTAATTATCTCAGGTTATGAAGACAATCTTGATACAGAGGATAGCTCTGCAACTCGTTGTTCCCCGTGGTCAATGTTGAACACAATACAACATTTCAGCTCAGAGCAGAAGAAGCATCACACAGGAAGTCAAAGGCAACAACATACATAAAACAAAACAATAGAAATAATGTAAACTCACCATTAATGACTGGAGCATATACAATTATCCCTGCCATATTTGGATCAGCAACCGTTTTGTCCAGAATAAGACCGCCAATACTGAAAGATAACCACAAGCAAAAACTTTTTTTTATCTCTGGTAGAAAACAAAGAAAATGATCATCAAAAAAGTAATTAGATTAAAGCATATTTATGACCGGCTATGTCAAACTAAAGCTAAGAAACACAATATTTATTCTATACATACAGTATTTACACTAGTCTCTGGAGAGCACAACAGGTCCAACCATATTGCACCAGTCGTTGCAAGGCGCTCCCCAAAGGGTTTAGAAATTCAGATTCAGATTCAGTTTATTGCCATTTGCAGTAAAAACACCACATTGGAATACATTAGCAAAAAGTCTCCAGTGTGCACAGACAAATACAGACATAAAACAGCATTAAAATACAGAAATAAAACAAATAAAACAGTAAACAAATGTCACTGTGAAATTACATAAGTATGCTATAAATATTCCAAAATGTATGATTCTGTGCACACAACTATTGTAAATGCAAACAAAAGCTTATAATACTGTGACCCTATCTAAGGCTAGCTCTCAAAATGTAATAGACATTTTTCTCCCCAGACGGTAAAGGAGTAGCTCACTGTCATTTTGGTTCCACAGAAAGTAGCTCTCTCGGGGCTGGAAACCCATATTTCATTAGTAGATATACTGGATGGTGCTATTGAGCAAGTGGTGAAAAGGTGGTACTGCACCCTAAAACTCCCCAGAAAGGGGACGGCGCTATTGAGCAAGTGGTGAAAAGTGTTACTGTTTTTTTTTCAAAGAAGTGTCATTTTTGAATGTGTAATGAGTTAGCCTCTGTCTGGTGTTTCACAGTAGTCTAAAGTGATTTATTGATCAGGGTTTATCGTAGCACATGTGTGGTTCACACCGAGCTTATTCTTAAACAAACAGTGGTGCCTTAGTTAGTAAAGACACGTCAATAAACTAATTAATCTACAGGGAGGACCTGTCAACGACACTTAGGTGTGTGTGTGTGTGTGTGTGTGTGTGTGATAGCCTTATCATGATGAAGGGTTTGGAGGGAGGGTTTTATAACAACAAATCAGAATGGGTGGTGGGAGGTCTATGAAGAATCACTAGAGTGAAGCAGATAGATACATATATGTACACAGTTTGAAACAGAGTAGGTAGATGTGAAACTAGGGTCCTTGGTACAGGTTTTCTTTTTACTGGAGATCAAATGATTTAAAGGCGTACATCTCTCAGATATACAATTGATACTTGTTACCATAAATAGTCATCTTAAAGACTGATTAAACACCCATATTACATACCTTAAACATTATGTACAACATTTTACCAAAACACAAACCAGTAATTAAAATCCAGATTTTCTTATTATGTAACACTCTCATATTTATTGAGTATAGTAGTTTTGTTGTTTCTTAAAAACCATGATTTTTATTTTGACTCTTTAATGTCTTTGTTAAGTTGATTCCTTCCACTGAGACCATTCTTCCCATGAATTTAGTTCTGAATATAGTTTTTATTAAAGATGTCAGTTACTTACAGATTGTATCGACTTTGTCTTTTTTTCCAAAGTTCTCGTAGATGTTTTCTGCTAATGTTTTACAATTTACCTTATACAATGTAGGATAAATAGTATAATCCACTATAACATACAATTTTAACACCAAGCACTCAAAAACAGGATTTGATGAATCTCGATATATTTTCCTTTTGCTCTTTTTATGTAAAATAACTATAGGCAGTGTATGTGTTTTAAACGTTGTCTCCAAATGTTGACAACATAGGTGAGGTCGGTATAATCATTGTATTATCTAAGGTTAGTAATGCTGAGTGGTTTGGAAAGTGTAAAACACCAAGTGATTAGGCTAATTTTCCTTATGTACAGTGTCTGTGAGATTTACAACGCAGATTCTCAACGATGATGACTCCTAAAAATGTTGTTTCTTTTTACCCTTTTGAATTTCCCCCGTCTAGTCTTATCGATACACTATTTAAGATTTTTTTCTTTATAGCATTGAATAGTATGTATTCGTTTTTTCTTTGTTTAGAACAAAGTCATTTGAACCAACCAGATTTTTATCATGACAAGTTCTTTGTTTATTACTTTTTGATAACTCTCCAACATTTTTTCCACAACAAAATAATGCTGTGGCACCAGCAAATAAGATTATTTGTAATATAGGTGTCATGTTTACAAGTTTAAAGACATGATTCAATCATTTATAAGTTTAAAAAATGCAACACGTTCTTAAATGCTATGTAATAAGTTACATTTAAAAACAAAGATTCCCTTTTTCCATGGGAAATGAAGACAGGGTGAAATCCGAGACACTCTGATAAAAGTCCTTTAACAGAGAAGGGACCAGCGTGTTTGGGCCCCGCAGCGCCTTCTTCAGCCCAGTGTGATAATAAGCTATAGTTGTTTGTTGTGCTAAAATATAAGGGGAAACAAAGTAAGACATCAGTTTCCTGGTCGAGCAGAGTAAGCGCTCATGTTTGGTTTGTTTTTGTAACAATCTTTGTTTGTGTTGACCCTTGGCAAACTTTCGTCTTTGTAAGTATTATTTAATCTCACAAGCACATTGTTAGGGCCACAAAAGTGTTTTATTCTACTGCAAAGTGTTAAGTCTGGGGCTATATCTGATTAGCTAGCGCTGTACGCAATTCCGTGTGCACAACCGTTGATAGTTTTTCTAGTGTTGCAGTTACGGTGATTTTTTATATTTTGTATTTATGGATGCAATGAACCATACGCAAGAGATTCTCTATGAAACAAGAAAAGTAAACCTTGTCTACAGAGTTTCTTTCCCGTTTGCTCCAGCTTCACATGGTCACGTATCGTGAGGACAGCACAATAGTTGATACTTTTGGAAAGTCATTCATACAAACAATATAGGTATTGAGTAATTTATTATTTTTTACAATTTATCTGCACAAACTGTTTAAGATTTTCTAGATAACTAGAGATCCATGTATGAGCAAGCCTTTTGCAGGTCTAGTAAGATACTTACAACACATGTATTTGCATATTTTCTCTGTCAGTTCCATTATTCCCACAGCAGTTGAGTGTTTTTTCCTAAAGCCATACTCATTTTGAATTAACACATTTACTTTTGTAAAAAGCTATCCACTCACATTGCAAATACTTTTTTCAAGATTTTAGAAAACTGTGGTAACAAAGACACGGGTCTAGAATTTGAGAAGTTGTGTTTGTTTCTGTAAAGAGGTATAATTTGGTTGTTTCCATTTTTTTTTTTTCAGGAAAAGGTTCCTGTTTTTAGTGACAAGTTGCAAAGGTATGTAAAAAGGTTCAATTACAGATGCATCATGTCTGAGCCAGAGTCGGTTGTTTACAAATGTATTCACAATTTTTCATACTTTGTCTTTTTTTTTTTTACATATTGGAAAGAAAAATACTGTTCACAGGATCTACCTTTGTATTTCACTGTAAGATGTAGGCTTTGGAAATTTTCTTTTCTTTCGAGTCTCCTACACGAGTAAAGTATCTACAAAATTCATTTGATATATTCATTTTATTTGATATTTCTGCCTTTGACAAAATAATTTGTGTACTCATGTGTGATTTTTGTTGTTCCTCATGACATTATTAAAAATTCTCCAAGTAGCTCGTTCTCATTTAGTGTATCACTGTAAAACTGTTTCTTCTGGTTATCCAGATTTCTAAAACAATGTGTTTACCGTTTTACTGTATGAATATAATATAATCAGAATAGTAAGACAGCATCTGGTGTTAGACAACACCATGATAAACAGAATTTGTATTATACAAAAATGAAAATAGAAGACAAAAGGTACAACAAGCACCCACATACGAAAAATATATAAAAAAAATAACTGATACAATAAAATAACACCTCCACAGATATGAAGTGACACTTTACCACAGTGACACAGATATGAACACTATATTGAATAACATATCATGGAGATATAGGATCACAGTCATTTATAAATAGTCCTCTGCGTCATTTGTTACATTTAGATTTTCTACAATGTCTTTGTATGATCCCACATTTGTTTCAAATATTGCTAACTTTCCTTTTCTAAAACATGTAACTCTTTCTAGGGGAAATGCTATCAGCATTTTTATTTTACCCTAAGCATCAGCTTGAACTTTTTTTTTCCACTAAATTGCAATTGTTCTTGTTGCTTGTAAAAGACACATAGCTATCAGTACTTTTTTTCATTCTTTGTAAACGCATGTTTCCTAAATAAAAAAGTGTATATCCTTAGATATAGTGGTCTCTACTACTCCTTTAACCTCAGGACACCCCACACACAGTGGAGCAATGACCCTTTAACACCTAGTACATACATCAGGTACATTTACTCTTTTAACACATAGTACATACATCAGGTACATTTACTCTTTTTAGTACATACATCAGTACATTTACTCTTTTAACACCTAGTACATGTACTTACTCTTTTAACACCTAGTACATCAGTACATTTTACTCTTTTAACACCTAGTACATACATCAGGTACATTTACTCTTTTAACACCTAGTACATACATCAGTACATTTACTCTTTTAACACTAGTACATACATCAGGTACATTTACTCTTTTAACACCTAGTACATACATCAGGTACATTTACTCTTTTAACACCTAGTACATACATCAGGTACATTTACTCTTTTAACACCTAGTACATACATCAGGTACATTTACTCTTTTAACACCTAGTACATACATCAGGTACATTTACTCTTTTAACACCTAGTACATACATCAGGTACATTTACTCTTTTTAACACTTAGTACATACATCAGTACACCTAGTACATACATCAGTACATTTACTCTTTTAACACCTAGTACATACATCAGTACATTTACTCTTTTAACACCTAGTACATACATCAGTACATTTACTCTTTTAACATACACAGTTCAGTACATTTACTCTTTTACATCAGTTACATCAGTTCAGTTACATTTAACTTTAGGTAATACATCAGGTACATTTTACTCACTTAACAACCTTTAGTAACATACATCAGGTACATTAACTCTTTTTAACAACTTGTTTATAATCAGTCATTTATCCTTTATAAACCCCACCTAGTACCTACATCAGTACATGTACTCTTTTTTTAACCACCTGTTCATTACTTCAGTAATTTCTCCTTTTTAACACCTAGTACAGACATTCAGTACAATTTTACTCCTTTTTTCAACACTAGTACATACTATCAGTTACATTTACTCTTTTTAACAAACCTAGTTACATTAATCAGGTAAATTTACTTCTTTGTTTTAACTCCTGTTCATACATCAGGTACTTTTACTCTTTTTTTAACCAACTAGTACTTACATCAGGTACATTTTACCATAGTACTTACATCAGGTACATTTCATATAAACTATTACATTTCTTGATGTCTCATTCCGTTTCAGGAGCCACTTGTATTGTAGGAGGACTGTTGCACTAATATGTGTTTTTGCTGATTCCACCAATCCTATTTTACTATATTTGGTTTCTAAATCCTCATTCCATGACTTCAAATCTTAATTAAGGATCTGTCAGGTTGAATTCGATATTTGCTCAAAAACTATTTTACTTTTCAGAGGTTTAGGTTAAATTCTATTTGATTTAGATCTGCTGAAGGCTCTCTTAGCTGAAGAAAATTTTAAAATACTAGTTTTATGTTTCTTTTTAGTAATAGAAATTTAACGGTACGCTTAATTTGATACAATGTTTTTATAAAGTGTTCCATTTACTTTAAAAGTTATGGATTGTGAATTTTTAGATTCTTCTCTCATTAAGAATAGAAAAGAGATTGTTGATTTATTAATTGTATAACCCTATGGTTTTACTAAAATTGCACTAATTCAAATCTACTTAAATTATAGGCACCTTATTCCTTACAGGCATTAGGGTATCTTTTGTTTTGGTTTTAAAGGTGTATCTTTTTTAAACCTTTTAAGCCCGCTTGCTGAAAGGAACAGCTTCTGGTCCTCTGGAATAACAAAAACATGATTTGCCCAAAATCGGAAGTATATAGAGGCAGGTACATTGCTCTTTTACATGGTTGGGTACTTTAAACAGATTTTAATCATGTTCTTACATGATTGGGTTGTTACTTTTTTTGAAGATTAAGTATATCTTTGAGTATAAAATGGTGGTAATGGTAGATTCAAACCTTCAGGACTCCATTTCTCGTCATACTGGAAAGATTTGGAATAGGAACCAATTTTTAAATGGGCTTGGTTGGCTTTAATCTAAAAACTCTAAAGCAAAAGAAAAAACAAACAAAAAATATTCCCCTGTTATTACGGTGTTTGTCTCTTATGTGTTTTTTACTTGCTAACATTTTATCGTGATTGGTTGCTGGGTGTTATTTTTGTTTGTTTTTTTTTTGCTTTAATTATTCTTGCCACTTGTCACTAAAAAGGTACAAATTTCCAAGCCAACATTCTAGCAAGTGAAATTACAAAGGTAGAACCTGTGAACAGTATTTTTTCTTTTCCAATATGGAAAAAAAGGACAATGTATGAAAAAAGTGTATACAATTTGTAAACAAACCGAGTCTGTCTCCAGGACATGGATGCATCTGTATTGACCCTTTTACCGTAACCTTTGCAACTTGTCACTAAAAAACAGAATACCTTTTCTGGGAAAAACTGAAAACAACCTAAATTATACCTATTTTTACAGGAAACAAAACACAACTTTCTCAATTTCTAGACCCGTGTCTTTGCTGACACAGTTTTCTTAAAATCTTGAAAAAAGGTATTGGCCAATGAGGAGTGGATAGCTTTATACAAAATGTAAAATGTGTTAATTTCAAATTGGGGGGTGTATGGCTTTAGGAAAAAAATACTCAAACTGTTGTGGGTATAATGGAAACGGACTGAGAAAATATGCAGATACATATGTGGTAAGTATCTTACTAGATCCCTGCAAAAAGGCTTGCTTCCTACATGGATCTCTAGTTTATCTAGAATAATTTAAACAGTTTATTGCTTTATTTCATATCTGTGGCACTGTGGTAAAGTTTCATTTCAATCTCTTTTGGAGGTCTTATTTTATTTGTATAATTATTTTTAATATATTTTTTAGTATGTGGGTTGCTTGTTGTACCTTTTGTCTTCTATTTTTTCATTTGTTGATTACCACTAAAATGAGGAAACGAGCTACTTGGTGGAATTTGAAAATAATGTCATGAGGAACAACAAATTTCACACATGAGTACACAATTATTTTGTCAAAGGCAGAATATGAATAATGAATTATTATCAAATGAATTTTGTAGTACTTTTATCGTAGTAGGGGGGGACTCGAAAGAAAAGAAAATTTTCCAAAGGCCAACATCTTGTGCAGTGAAAAATACAAAGTTAGATCCTGTGCACAGTATTTTTTCTTTCCAATATGGAAAAAGGACAAAAGTATGAAAAATTGTGAATTACATTTTGTAATAACAACCGAGTCGTATCAGACATTGATGCATCTGTAATTGGTCCTTTTTTAATTACCTTTGCATACTTGTCACTAAAAACAGGACCTTTTCTGAAAAAATGGAAAACAAACCATTTATCCTCTTTTATCAGAAAACAAACACAACTTCTCAAAATTTCTAGACCCGTGTCTTTGCTGCCCAGTTTCTAAAATCTTGAAAAAAGTATTTGCATGTGAGTGGATAGGGCTTTTTACAAACGTTGTTTATATTTTCAGTGATTTCATATTAAGTGGGGTCTAGTCGAGTCAGCCAGACCATGTGAGGAATGCAGAGCTCCCCCAGCCAGATAAGAGTTGTTTGGAGAAGGAGATTGATGTCAGACCAGACCAGACCAGACAGAGTCCGGAGTCCAATGGGCTAGCTGGAGTACGCGCCTCCCAAAACCAGAAAAAGCTGGATCAGACTGGACCAGTCTGGGACCTGTGACGTCATCAGACTTTCTGATAGAAACTGCTCGGAGGAGATTTTCAGGCAGTCTGAGCAGGGATAGTTAGACAGGGAACATCGCAGAGCGCCTGGATGTCCCCTGCACATTTTTCAGGCCTGGAGGGACAGTTAGAATGGCTCAGCATAGGGTTAGTTTTAGAGAATTTAGGGCTCCGAGAGTTTTTTGTATCAATATTTAATTGTAAAGAGAATTAAATGTTCTATTTTTAACTCCTGCATTCTTGGCCTTATTTCTGTATCAAATTCTGAACACGTCAGTCAAATCATTTTTTGACATCAGATGGTGACCCTTGACGTGATTTGATACAGAAAGAAGACGCAAGATGAGCTCAGATAGATAGACTGGGTCTGTTGGGTCTGGGGGCTCTCTACTCTGCAAAACACAGGTAAGCAGATACCATTTCTAAAATCTGCACATTGTTTTAAATAGAAGACAGAGAGATCTCGGCCCAACATGACTGCAGGTGTGGACAGACCCGCCGTGATGGGCGTTTTATCGGACGCGATAAAACAATAGTCAGGTTTATTTGACGTTTTACCTTGAGGGAATTTTGGGGTCCCCTCTAAAAAAACAAAAAGGGAAAACAAAGTCCACAAGGGTTTTAGAAGTGCAAAAGAGGCACACCGTTTTAAAGTGCAAAAGAGGCACAAGTGTTTAGTGAAATTAGAAATAGGGACAGGAAAAAGGGTACATTTAATTTAAACAAAAAAGCCAAGTATTTAAAACTGTTCGATTTTGACTATTGAATAATAATGATCTGATTAATGAGGAAAAAGAGAGCCACTTGGCTGTAAATACGAGTTTCCATGTGGAGAAATGACCAGATCAGTTATGGAAGTTCTCTTGTATTGTGATGTAATGTTTCAGTAGTTACAGAGGTATTACGAAAAAGATCCGGCTGTACCTAGTGATGCATTCTTCATGTAAGCAAATTGTAATGTTTTCCATTACTGACGTATTTAAATAAATGTAAAGTGTCGTTTGACGTGAGAGAACTCTCACCACTGATAAAACATTGTCACCATAAAAAACGAGGAAAATGTAGCAAATTTTAAAGGGGATGTTCATGAATTTTGTGTATTTCAGTCGTACATGTACTCCTCTGTTTGAGAAGCCACAAAGCCCCTCCTTCTCCCTCCTTCTGCCTCCTGGCTCCCTCTCTGAAAAATGCTTGCATACAGGCCACTCAGCCCCCCCCCTCCCTCTTTCTGTCTGCTCTCTCTCTCTCTCCCTCTCTCCAGTTAAGAAAGAGGCATACCAAATATTTTTTGTAGAAAATTACATTTATACACACGATAATGTTACTGTCATGGAGTCATATGATCACAGAACTTTGAGTTAGATTATAAAGAGGCATTGTGTTATTCTTTTGACCATCTCCAAACGTCTAGACAAGTTATTAAACATGTTTCCCAACGTTTTGGTGATATAAAATTTAAACTGATCTTAAAGAACAGTATACTTTTGGAAAAATAGAGCTTAGGATAGCAGTTGAATACAGATTTGGTTTTCAGAATTTAATGTTTAAAATGTTAATAGTAATTATTTCATAGGTTTATTTAGATTCGTAATTAATCATTGGTTTTGTATTGTATTAACACACTTGTTTGTGTTTCTTGTTTGTCTGTTTTTTCTGAGAAAACTTCTGTCTGTTTCATTGGCCGATCGCCAAAATCGTCCCTGCCACAAACCACAACCGAGCATCATCATCATCATCATCTCCAGCAGTATCGGCTGCAGCAACAGCAGCAGCATCATCATCATCCGCAGCAGTATCGGCTGCAGCAACAGCAGCAGCATCATCATCATCATCTGCAGCAAAGTACAGGCCACAGACTTTTGCACAAACTGGGTGAAGTTATGTGCAGGAAGAGGAACGGTGTGTGAGCCGAGCAGAAGGACACGACACATTTGGGTGTGTCAGATTGAAAGAAGAAGAAAGAAGAAGAAAGACATGAGAAAAGTTGTCGAAAGAAGAAGAAAGTGATTGAAAAGGAAAAGACATTATGAGAAAAAGTTATCGGAAGGAAAAAGAAAGATTGATTGAAAAGAAGAAGAAGAAAGAAAAGTGATTGTTTGAAGAGGAAGAAAAAAGGCATTGAGGCAAAGGCATTGGACACTTTGAGACAAAAGACATTGAAAGACGCCATGAGTAAAATAAAGAGACATTAACAGACATTTGAGGAGGACGTGGCCGGGCAAATGAGACAGACAGAAGGTAAATATATACAGACAACAAAAGCACAGAGACATATTAAGTCATATTTACACATTTAGGTCATTCGTTCATAACACCACATTTAGCTGCATGAAAGAATACAGGACAATCGTTAAAATTAATTAGACTCTTGCTTTAGCATGAGACACAAGGAGATTAGAACAGCAGTATATTTAAAATAGAGGAGCTCTATTATTGAAACTAGTATTATTTAAAGTTATAGACGCGGAGAAGTTTAGAATTATTGATTTTGACTGCATGATCTTGGTAATACGGATATTTAAAGCAGTGTTTTCAACCTCTGAACCGTGGCTCGTTTCTCATTTAAGAACAATCACATGCACAGATGAAACTGGTGCCAGAAAGAGAACTGCAGCTTTTTAATGGACGCTGCATTTAGTACAAAATGGTTTGTTCAGACAATTAAAGTTTGAAAAATGATTTAAAGCATTTCTGAATTTTGGCTAAAGGTGATATTGGATCATTTCTGATAACACATAGACGCAACACTGTTCATTGGTTGAAAACAAAGATGTAGGGACATTTTTTGAAATCTTTTATGACATGTTTCTCTTCCAAATAGCTAAATTAGAAACAATTAGGACAATTATGTCTTTGATATAACTGTTGGCAGTTTATCTGAGACATGATTGGCGCAAGTACACACACATAAAACAATGGTCTTTTCTCCACATGAACGTGAAACAAAGGTGAAGTATTAAAGTTTGAAACTAATTTACATTTTTAAGGAATCCGAACTGGCTTTAAAAAAAAAAAGGGGAAAAACATTTATTGCACGTGCATGAGTTTTTTTTTAGTAACAAGAGCTCATTAAAAATATAGGGGACACAGTTTGTGACAAGCCCGAGTAAAGACCACGTGGTTTAAACACTAAAGTTTGAAATGGATCCTTTTAGGAAAAATCTCTCAAAGCTTTGCATGTTCTGCAGGCTCTGAAAGTTGCAACTATAAAATAGCTCATGAGACAATTGTAATTGGACATGGAAAAATATAACAAAGTTAAAATTACAGGCCTCTTGTGTTGTCTATATGTTTGAGTATGTTATATGTTTGTGTATGTTATATGTTTGTGTATGTTATATGTTTGTGCGTCATGTCCAATACACTACGTTGACCTTAACAAACTGGACCAATACTAACGTGGGGTGTTGTGAGTGTGTTGTGAGTGTGTTGAGGAGTGAACGAGGAGTGCTGAACGGAATCATGGAATAACAAAAGTTTTCTGTAATGTTTTAATGTGATCATGGAATAATTATTTTTTGTCAACAGCATACGGTGTAAGTACTAGAGATTCAAAGATGACAAGCTTTATTGAACAGGTGTAAAAGTGAGAGTACTCTGGGATGAGTACTCTGAGAAAAGTACTCTGCGGAAAGTACTCTGAGATGAATACCTTGCTGAAGGTATTGGGAGTCCCCCCCTCTGCTGTTTGTCCTGACAGTGATTCGGTCCAACCGCAGTGAGCGGTCATTGGGCGGAGGACAACTTTGGTTTGTAATTCACATTTAGGGGAGTATAAAATTAGAAACATACATATTGTTAAGTCTGTATTTGGCTACAGCCTCTGCCCTGATGCCACACACCGTCTGTCAATGCAGTTATGTTTTGCCCAATTGGATTGATTGACAGGCCGCACCATGCGAAGAGAGGAAAGTGGGTGTTTCTTGTGTTCTAATGTTTGTTTTTCAGATGAAAGATAAACTGCACCTGCTTCAGGGATGACAGTAGTATGAATTAAGGAAATGAGCCTCTACTTTGGCACCAAAGCCCACAATATGAATTGAGGACGATCCGGGAGGAGCAACAGGATTGGAACAGTAATCTACACACACACAGATGC
Source organism: Knipowitschia caucasica (assembly GCA_964034765.1). Lineage (NCBI taxonomy): Eukaryota > Metazoa > Chordata > Actinopteri > Gobiiformes > Gobiidae > Knipowitschia > Knipowitschia caucasica. Next base: position 26,412,884 of record OZ035842.1, read on the forward strand.
ATGTTTTATACTTTGGACCACGACCAAAAGAGGGGAGTATTGTATTGTCATAGGTGGTCATGGTCCTTAACCTTCTAAATCATTAGAAAGAAGTGTAAAACATATATTTACAAGAACAAATAAATAATAGAAAGGGCAGCCTAAAAAAGCAAAATGGGAAAATTATTAAGTAATTTTCGGAGTATAGGGGGTCATTCTAAATTTAGTGTTGTGCAAATTCAAAAGGAGAAATAATAGCGCTTATAACATCAAACGGATCTACTCTTTAAGATAATAGATCATATAATAATAAGATAATAATAGAATAGAATGAAATAGTCTGGAGCTATAATGTCATTGGATTCGAGGAGCTATAGGTTGAAGTGTCAGAATAAACAATAGTAATAATAGTTAGACTAGTGAATAATCAAAATAGTTCTATTGTGGAAATAAGTATCAATAAGGTCAAATTGTTCTAATAACTAAAGTAAAAAGGAATCAAATGGAGTCAGATTTTAGATGTTTCTGTTTTCCACATCTGTAGGAACTGGTGCAGAGGTGTTTATAGAGAGTAGTATTAAAATGCAGACATAGAACGACAGGCTTTAACACAATTTTAAATCTAAAAATAGCTCAAATATAACATTGCTCTTGACGCAGCCTCTGAGCTGCTCCATTGGAGAACAGGTTAAATGTTATTGTTTATTACAAACAGCTGATGTATTTACACACATTAAGTTTGGGACAACTCTTTAAACAGTTATAAGCAGTGGACAGAAGCCATGAATGTGCTTTTGTTTATTAAATAATTAATTTCATAGCCTTATAATCGTAGAGAACGTTTTAAAATAGTTAAAATCCCTTTCAGGCAACTTGATTTAGATGTATGTCTTTAATATTGGAGAACGACTGTGTTGTTTTTGGAATTGTCTGAAATACAATACATAGAATAATGATTTGCAGAACAAGAACCGGCCAATAAAAAATCGTCTATTGCCAATGCAATTGTTACAATCAGAACTCAAAAATTGGGAATATGCCTTTGCTCAAGCTGCAACCGAGCTTTAGAGTCACAATAGAGTAAAAATAGGAATAGATAAATGCATCAACCATAGATGCTTTCAAAAATAGAGATTATTTTTAGCCAAGGCTAATATCAAACGGTAAAAGGACCATTTCCTTCATATTATGTCTAAAAGTATTTACTTCAAAGGTAGATAAAGTTCATTACAGTTTATGCACAGTTTATTAGATACTGTCAAATTCACTTGTTTCAAACATAGGTGAATGTTGACAATGCAAAAAGCTAATGAGATAGATTAATGAGATCGATTAGAACCAACACAGATTCAAAAACATTTGAAAGCATTTTAATGTATTTGGGTAAAGCACAAAAGTAGATATTTAGGTATTTTTGAGAATTTAAAAAAACTGTTGATTTGTCAGCAACAGATTAGAGAATCAAATACCGTTGTATAGGGACTGACCCCAGAGAAACCTGCTAAAATAGATTAGCTCCTGTACGGATAATACCAATTTGATTAACGATGTACATTTATCCCAAACTGTCTTGAGAGGAGGAAGTGACAGCACTTCCTGGTTCAACAAAATGTGTTTGGAAAAATGAGCAAAGCCCCACAAAATGGCACAAAGCCACTGATAATGACAGCAAACCACAGTATAGACAGATTTATTAGATAAAAACATATGTTTAAGAATAGGGCTCAATAAAAGCAAAATATGCAAACATATTTGTAAATAGATTAGAATAGTTTAAACTATAGTGAATAGATTCAGTGCATACATTACAGACGAGGTTGAAGAAAGACTCAGAAGGACATAGCAGTAGTCATCAAAGAGTTTAGTGAAGGAATGTTTCGAATGTGGTTTGTTGTGTGTTGTTTGTCTTCTCTGTATTAACTCTTCACAGATAACGAGCCAGAACCAAGGCGATGATGGAAGAGTTCCCCAGTCCCGTCACCCAGAAGGGATATTGAAAGATTGTGACCTAAATTGGTTTAATATAGGTCAAAAGAGGGAATAATGCATCATCTCAAGAAATGCTGCACACGTTGTTTATATTTTCAGTGATTTCATATTAAGTGGGGTCTAGTCGAGTCAGCCAGACCATGTGAGGAATGCAGAGCTCCCCCAGCCAGATAAGAGTTGTTTGGAGAAGGAGATTGATGTCAGACCAGACCAGACCAGACAGAGTCCGGAGTCCAATGGGCTAGCTGGAGTACGCGCCTCCCAAAACCAGAAAAAGCTGGATCAGACTGGACCAGTCTGGGACCTGTGACGTCATCAGACTTTCTGATAGAAACTGCTCGGAGGAGATTTTCAGGCAGTCTGAGCAGGGATAGTTAGACAGGGAACATCGCAGAGCGCCTGGATGTCCCCTGCACATTTTTCAGGCCTGGAGGGACAGTTAGAATGGCTCAGCATAGGGTTAGTTTTAGAGAATTTAGGGCTCCGAGAGTTTTTGTATCAATATTTAATTGTAAAGAGAATTAAATGTTCTATTTTTAACTCCTGCATTCTTGGCCTTATTTCTGTATCAAATTCTGAACACGTCAGTCAAATCATTTTTTGACATCAAGACACATAGCATCTACTTCTGTTGTATATTTTGTGTGTTCCCTGCATGCTCTTACTACTGTCCTCTATGTAAGTAAGTAAGTAATGTTTATTTATATACCGCCTTTCACAGACCAGAATCAGAAAGCAGTTTACAATTGTTATTTTTGGGCATTTGTCCTCTCACTCCACACAGAGATGGGAGCGGGGTCGCCAGTACAGGAGGCGCATGCACAGTCCTGTTGTACATATTATAGGTGGTAGGGGAAACCGGAGTACCCAGAGGAAACCTACGCAGACACAGGGAGAACACGCAAACTCCACTCAGAAAGGCCCTGGTCTGACCGGGATTCAAACCTAGGACCTTCTTGCTGAGAGGCAAGAGTGCTATCCACTCAGCCACCGTGCCGCCCCAACATTGTGCGCCGCAACATTGACATTTTTGTCACTGTGGGATGAATGAAGGATTTTTTAAAATCTTATCTTATAGCACTTATTACAGACCAGAATCACAAAGCGCCTTACAATCATTGTGGGGCATTTAGCCTCTCACTCCACACAGCGTTGGGAGCGGGGTCGCCATATGCAGCAATCAGGCGGGGAGGGGGCCTGAACACGGGTGGGCCTTAACCGATATTTGAAAATTCTCTCCTCACATGGACTGACATAAACTTTAACGTTAGAACGACAGGTAAATCTTCACACTGACAAGACCATATATGGCTTACGCAACCTCCGACTACAGACAGCAAAACAAAAACCAAAAAAAGTCAGGTCAGTCCAGGTGTGAAAGAAGACAGAAAAACAAAAGTGCACATGGAATTGTTGAAAATCCCATCAAGTCATGAGCCAAGTGTTTCCTGGTTGCATCATACAGGACTCTGGTCGGGACGGTCGGGAGAATTCTTAACATCTTTGGCTTTGACTTTTGCTCTGACGGGACTGGGTGCAGGTGTTGACTTTGCTGCTGTACTTTGATCATATCTTATCTTCATAAATTCACACGCCTGAAATGTGGCACCTGCTGTCTCCGCAACGCTTTCAATCTCGGACCAAGCGCTGTGATCTGTCAGACGCAACCGCAAAAAGGAAAAAAACCAAAACACTGTCAATTTGTTTTCATTTGAAGATGTTTTCCACCCCAAATGTCAAATGCATAAATAAGTCTTCACTGTTCTTTCGGTGAAACTAGAGGAGTATATACAAGAAATTAGTTTTGCAATGTTTTCAAATATAGCACAGCGGTGATAAAAGCTATTTACTGTGGCTATATACATATTGATCTGGCAGGCCGCCCTGAGAAACTAGACCCGAGAATAGATCTGTATTATGAGCTGGGTGAGACAAATGTATTAATAAATGCACACATGTTTGACTGCCGTTATATAGTAAACAAGTTAGTAAGTAATCGTAATTTATATAATGCATTTTTCACAGACAGAGGTCACCGAGATGTCTCTACAATGTTCAGAGTTCAAATATTATTCCATTCTCTCCACACGGTGAAGACAGAAGGGAGGCATTGGCAAATCATAGGCCCCATCCAACACCATCCATTCACTCGAAGCACCTGGAGGGAACCTGCGCATACACAGAGAGAAGATGCAAACTCCACTTGGAAAGGCCCTGTTCTGACTGGCAGTCAGTCAGAACAGGGCCATCCAGTTTTAGCCTGTAAATATCTTCAATGATTTTTATGCGAAATGGTGGATTTTGCATGTTTTTCCCGTGTCTGAGTGGGTTTCCTTCAGGTGCTCCGGTTTCTCCTATCAATAAAAAACATATATAAGAATTCCCCAGTAGTATTCTCAGTTCTGAAAAGTCTCAGTAGGACTTTTCAGGTTAAATCAGAATCAGAAATCTTTTTATTGCCATTGTAAGTATTAGGAAGTCATAAACGGGGAATTTACTTTGGCTTTTGGTGCAAACAAGTTATACAAATAAAAATAGATAAGCCATAATAAGTATTTAAATGACTACTAAATACAAAAATTGACAGTAGCATAAGGTGACGGTCATAAAAGGCAGGGGGCATTGGTGTGTTTTATAAATCAATAATAAATATGCTTCACACAGCATAGTTCAAATGATTATTGTGCATTTCTTCAAACAGTTGTGTTTCTTAAATCTTTTATATATTGCTTGCCTCTGTGTTACTTTGTGCCTTAATGTAGACTTGAGTTCAAATATAATACAGGAAATAATATTTATGTTTTATAGCCCTTGACTTTGCTTCTTCTATCAGACGGTCTCATAAAAAAGAATCGATAGCGTTAGTTTTATGGTCTTTAAATTCACCTAACGTCACTCAGGCATTTTATCTCGCACAAGAATAATAAAATGAAAAGATACTTCAATGAGCCATAAACTGGTTGACATTCCTCAAAGGTTTTTGCTGAAAAGCAGCGATCTTATCAGAATACATCAGTTGTTTTGGAGCACAAAGCTCTCACTCTTTCATTTTTCTATCCACTTTATATTCCAAATGTTTATGGACGACACATTGGCCATCCAGCAGATCTGTTTTGTATGTTTGCCTTTAACATAAGGATTTTTATCCGTAAAATGTGCCTGAAGAAGTTGTGCTTCAGCAATATTTTTAGATGCCAGATTCTATTACTCCCACACACTTAACCTTTTGGAGCCCTGATAAATATTTATGTTCCACTGCACTGCCAATACATCCAAAACAGAAATATGGCTTGTTGGGATATATTTGCTCGGCTGGTGCGAATAAAACACATCATATTGTATTCTGTCTTTGTGCTTAATTTAATGTTGTTCCAATATCAGATCCTGCCGGCGAAGGGAGGCCAGGTGCAATTTATTGGAGGAAAAAAAGAGATGGTTTGCTTGTTTAGAGCAGCATTTTCTTGTTTATGGCAAATGGGAAGTAAGGGGCATTTCTCTACATAAAAAAATAACCGCTGCACCTCTTTGGAAGAGGACAAGATGAAACGCTTCCACCAAAGTCAAGATTTGTTTTATCACGACTGTGGGTGTGAGCGCCCACAAAAGTTATCCTTTGTTTTTAAAAATAACAAGCTCTCCACACAAGCTGTGAAACCAACGTGGGAAGAGAGCAGATAAAGTGTGAATACTGTAGGAGCGTTCAGTGCGTGTTGCATGTTCAGTGTGTGCACGAAAGCAGGTCTTTAGCATGAGGCCCCACTCGCAGCCCACCTCCTGATTGATGCAGACTCGGAGGTGGAAGAGGAGCAGCTGCCGCGTGTTCTCAGGTGTAATTAAGAAGGGCTCGGTCACAGAAAGGCCCCGTGAGGCTCCGCACTGTGGAGGGAATGAACACGGCTCAGTGAGCTACAGCAGGCTTAGCGCTTGTTACTGTGAAGACTGAAGAGCCTCCTGCCACTTTCACCATCTGTGTATAAATGTATGTATATGTACATACATTTACATGAGAGCATCAGTTCTATGTGTGCAGCTGCCACAGTCACGGCACACGCTGTGCTTCAGAGTAAACTGACAAGACTAAACTGTGAAATAATCAATGAAATCATCCAAGAAATTGTGTTTAGACGAGCGTCACCCTTCAGTAGACAAGTATGTCCAGAATGTTTGTTCTGGGATTACCCAAAGTATCGCCCGCCATTGAATCCCACCTAGCCTTGCACCATAAGGAATGAGACATTACAGGGTCATTCAAGTCCATAGAGATCAGTGTGAATTCAATGTAAAATTACCATCTCATTGCAGTATATTACTGAGCCTACAGAGTCTTAACGTGGTCCTTTTAGACACGTACTCATTGTGCAGGTGCATTTATAAAACCAATAGTAAATTGCCCTGTGCGGTGGCCAATCATTAACACAAAGCTAAAGTGCCCCTTGATCTTGCAAACTCCATCACTCCCACTGTGCTCCATCTCTGCACACCTTTTAGTATTTGATGTGGAGTTTGCTCAGAATGTGTTCCATTGTTGCCCTGTGGAGCTCCCTGGTTCCTGCGCCTCCTGTAATTTACTAGACCCATTACTCCCACAAATGTGATGCTGTGAGCCCTGTGCATGTGGAACCTTTGGTGAGATAAAGAGCAAGGTAAAGAGTATGACAGGGAGAGCGTGGTCTCTTCCTCAGTTGCTCTACACCATATTACTGTGATGCCTTGCGCTAATGGCACCAATTATGCAGCTGAGAGCCGTGCTGCTGGGTCGTTTTTACAGCACGGACAAAGAGGTGGGAAAAGCTGTTGAATGGAGGTTGGAAAAAAAGTGTTCGATACAGAAGAGAGACGAATCTCAGGGGATTTTTCCGTCCTAACCGTGGTGGCAGAACCCAGACATGAGTTGGTGTCTGGCTGGATCATAGCCACGCAGGAATTTATGTCTGTTATTTGGAGTATGGGGGAATCCAGGAGAGACCAAGGCCAATCAAAGCGTTCTCAATAAAAGAGACTTTCCCATGTGGAAGTCCCTGAAGGCATTCAGTAGATTTGATTTGAAGTCTATAACCTGGAAGCTAGTGGGCGTGAGGCGGAAGATGCGGCAACAAGCAGCAACACAGTGTCAGATGGTAAAGCTTGGGCTCCCCAGCGAGATGCAACTGTTCAAAAGCGGCGAAGGCGAGACAAGTGATCACTGTTTTAATGTGCACAGTCCTTGATGTTTACAAGATGGCAGCGGCTAAAAACTAGAGCTCTCATGCATCAAGAAGGAACCGCTTAAATAAAGGGAATTGCTGCCAACCGCTAAGGCCTTGTCGATTGAAGTCTTAAGAAGCCAAAGATTGCTCCAACTCCGATAGGATGGGTGCCAAGAGGCAACTTTGAAGACGCAAAAGTTTTTAATTTCACTAAACGCTGTCAAGCAACCCAAATAATTCGGGGAGATAATTGCCATGCTTTGCACAGGAGCAGATTGTTCAAGTGTAGCCGGGTTCAGCAACACAACAGCATCGCCGACATGTTCACTGGCGCACATTCTGTTAGATTAAAGATCCAAAAATAAAAAAGGAAACCAAATCTCCCCAGACAGGAGGATGGAAATAAGAGCATTTATATTCAAGTGAGCTGTTCAGAAACAATCACACAGCCACACCTTTGATGCACAGATGGTAAACTTTTCCATTCCCCCTCCTCTATGGCTTTCTGCGCCCCACATTCTTTTTCCTTCTCATCCCATGTGTCACTCAGAGGATTTCTCTCATTCTGCCAGCATCCGAACACCCGGTCTCTCCGCCAGCCCTGCCTAAATTTATTAAATGAAGCCTTAAAATTGGCGAGCCGGCCAGGAGTATCACGGCTGGGTAAATGTTAGCTGAACGCCTTGGGTTTGTGAAGGCTCCATCCACAGTGTGACGCCTACATATAAGGAAAACATTCACTGATGGGATTGTCTACCCGCAGCAGATAAATGCGGATAGCCATCTTGTCTGACGCATGACTGAGCAGCAGGGGCAGAGACAGCAAGGGCGTGCCAGGTCACAAGATCTGCAGGCTTTTAGGATAGTAAGAAATCAAGCGTGCTGAGACACTAAGTCTGATTGGGGTCAGGGTAGTTGGATTCGCTCGTGACCTCTGCAAAAGTAGGGTAGGAACTTGAAAAGTGCTGGAGGAAATCAGAAAACATTTCAGATTTGTGGTGGTTCTAATGGTTTAAAAGCTGTGCTCTGTAACCCTCCGGAAAGGTGCATCTTAAGTGCAGCCTCACTTTTGCAATAGGAGGCCAAAAGGGACGCGTGGCTGGTAAGCAACACTAACAACCTTGTTTTTGTTGGGAATAAATGGACTAGACACTCTTTTCCCGTCTCTCTTCAGTCACTTGGAGCTCAGGCCATTCAGCAATGACAGACGATACTATGGGGCAGCAAGATAAATGGCAAATGAATTGAATTAGCATTTTTGTGGTCACATTTCTCAAATCGCAAAGACTGCAATTATTCAGCTGATTCTTTTGTTTTCTTAATTGCAACGGTTTTGAAATAAGATCTGCTGATGGAAAAGGAGAGTTTAATATTTATTCTCCATGTGTCCTTTAAACATGAGCCAGACATAAAAAAAAGAACTCAAATCATGATCACAATTTTTACTGGAACTATAGCAATTTTGATCTAAAAACATGCAGATAATTCCCAAATATTAAAATGGATCAAAGGAGACTTCTGGCACAGATATGTAATTTGTCTTTTCTGTCTAAAAGCTCCTGTGTTGGTCCTGTACTAGCAGGTAATTGTTACCACTATGGCATCACACTCAGAGCAGTTTTCTGTCTTGAAAAACAAAAGATAATAACAAAAGACATACATTTGTTTTGACAATTTCCTAAGTGATATGACGTTTGATGTGTCTGCAGTCAGTAGTTTTAAAAATTTTAGGAAAAAACAATTAGAACTCCTGGTGCTACTAGAGTTACTGTAGAAAGCGTGTTTTTCCCTTCATGCTCTTTTCATCATATACAGTAAATTCTACTATATCATATACTATCTACAGTATATATCTCTATAGAGAGAGAGATATAGATATCTCTCTCTCTCTATATATATATATATATGTATCCTACATATATATCTACTCTATTATGTGTCACATTCTAAAACATGAAATGGCAAAGTAAATAGTCTCACTCTGATTTTAAATGACCAAACATAATGCATTATATTACTTCTCTAAGGTGTAATTGTGGTTTGGTCGGTACAATCAATTAGCCTGGCTCACAGCCAACGGATAAAGTCAGATTCTTGTGTGTTTGTGAATTAAAAAATGTCACTAAAATTCTGCAGCTCAAGGTTAACATTCAGTCACTGCTCTATGAAGGTCAAAAGTTAGAGAATGTGACAGAGAGACAACAATCAACTTTTCATTATTTAATTAAACCAAATAATTGCGTGTCGGTCTGCCCTGTGTCATTTCTGTCGAGGTCGAAATAACTTTTAGAGAAGCTCTAAATGTTTCAGTACAAGTGCGAAAGAGAGAATGTGTGCTTTTGGTGGTGAATTAAATTTAGCTGTCTCTGCTGGCACACAAGTGGGTGAAATGAGATTTATTTTCCAGCCGCTTATTGCACTTACAGCCAGGGAGGAACGGAATAAAGAGCTCCCTCAAATCAGATGAAGTGCAACTTTTTTCTCCATAGGCTAAACCCTGCTTTTGATAACTTTCTTGTGTTGTTTTCTTAGTGTGGCGAGTTGACTGACGGGTAATCTGACTGCCGGATTGTGTCTATAAAGGAATCAGAAAGGTGTGGAAGCTGCAGATATAGAAAAAGGCGGTGGGTAGACTGAGGAGACGAGGTTACCCCAAACACTGGAGACATTTGAGCTGTGCGCATTCAGTCAATGATGAAAGACCACTGCCATGTTGAGATCAGATATGCAGCAGATCACAGAGATAAGAGGAAGAAAAGACAGAAAATGGATAAGACATTTGTTAAAGGCCTGGCGCAGTTATAGAAAGAGAAATGAAAGCCCTCTTGAATCTCTAATACTGGCTTTGCGGCCGTGCGAGAGCGAGAAGCGGATATGTATTGCTAAACAGGGAGGTCCGTGGAGGATTGACTTTTTTTTCTGATTTTCAACTTTTTCTTGTTGCCGGTTTTAGATCTTGCCAAGGAGGTGTGGGGGCGAGTGGGACCGGGATCGATGCCGTAGGCTGGAGAAGCGCGGTATCCGTGCATGAAGCCGCCAAGGACAGGCCACGTCGGTCATGTTCCGTGGGCGCGCCTGGCAGTTCGTCATGCTTTTGTGTCGAAGCAGAAGGACCGTTTTGGAGATCGGGGTTCATCTAACAGAACTGAGTAATTCTGGGTAGCCTAATGTTCCAACTGCATTACCAGGGAGGTGCTGGCTGCCTCCCAAGCAAGTGGCTCCAGGGCTGAATAAAAGCAGGTATATGTGCGGTTGCATAAGTTGCCACCTGAGGTTTCAGAACAAACCAACAGCGTGTAGAAGTTTAAAAATGCTGATTTATGGCAGAATAAACTATACATTGCACTGCAGTCAAAAAACCTACTGAAAAATAGGATAATTCAGATGATTAGAAAGATGAAACTGTAGATTATTTTACGATTCATGAATAACACAGAAGCCAAATGAGTGTAGCTTCACTTTAGCGACTCAAATTCAACACCGATGTTATTAAATCATTGCTAAAGACTTTTCTTTATATCCTGAGGGTTATACACATTTGGCCGTGAAGCATTTTGTAACTGCTGTTTAGAAAATTGCTTTACAAATAAAGTTGTAGTTTTATTCTTAGATAATATGAATTTTACTATGAGGTAATGTTTGTTTGTTTTGTGTGTAGTCTATTATTTAGCCTCGCTACAACGTGAGTAAGAGGAACACGAAACCAAAGATGTAGTATATATGCCATGTTTACGTTCAGATTAATTTTTATTTTCTATTTGCAGTAAAACCACATTGGAATACATACAAACCCCCAGTGTGCACAAGACACGTACATAAATAAATGTACAATCAATACCTGTTTAACTGGTACCACTTTTTAGCACCGGCTTGGCCCTGGTTCTATCCAGTGGTAGCAGAGTAGAATAGAAGGGAGAGGAGAGGAGAGGAGAGGAGCGGAGCAGTGTAGAGTAGAGTAGAGTAGAAAAGAGTAGAGTGGAGCAGAGCAGGGTAGAGTAGAAAAGAGTAGAGCAGAGTAGAGTAGAAAAGGGCAGAGCTTAGTAGAGTAGACTAGAGTAGAGTAGGGCTGAGAAGAGAGTGAAGTAGAGAGTAGGGCTGAGTAGAGCAGAAAAGAGTAGAGTTGAGTAAGAGTAGAAAAGAGTAGAGAAGAGTAGAGCAGAGTAGAGTAGAAAAGAGTAGAGTAGAGTAGAGCAGAGTAGAGTAGAAAAGAGTAGAGTCGAGTAGAGTGGAGCAGTGTAGAGTAGAGTAGAGTATAGAGTAGAGTAGAGCAGAGTAGAGTAGAAAAGAGTAGAGTAGAGTAGAGTGGAGCAGGGTAGAGTAGAGTAGAGTAGAAAAGAGTAGACTTGAGTAGAGTAGAGTAGAGTAGAGTAGAGTAGAGTAGAGTAGAGTAGAGTAGAGCAGGTCTGGTGGAAATAGCGCCCCCTGCTGGTGGTCTGCGCTGCTTCTTTCTGTGTAAACTTGTATCTTTGTGATTGCAGCTCACGTGTTGTTTTGGCTCCGGGCGTTTGACTTCTGGATGATATTGTTGTTTGCTGTAAATTGCTGGTGAAACTCAAAAAATAACGATATCATCAAGTGTATTTATTTCTATAATTTAACCTAAAATGTGAAACTAATATTAGGATATATAATCATTTCAGGCAAAGTGATCAGTCAAGCCTATTTTTGCTCGAGTTTAGATGATTATGGCTCACGGTCCATTGTCAAAATAATCTCATTTAGTTTTATTTGTGGTTTTTACAAGCTGTGAGCAGTAACGAGCCTGCCAATTTGAATTACTTTTTAACGATATTCTAGTTGTGCTTACAGATGCAAGTTTGGAATAAAGTCTCATTTCAATTTTTATTCAGAACACCGTTAAAAAAATACTGGATTCTAAAAATGAGGGACTTGCCGCTTTCATATTCCCTGTTTCTTCTTTTCTTATTGAAGTAATGTTCTTATTTACAAGGTTTCCTAAATCTGAATTGGCAAATTTGACACAAGTCTTAATGAGAAAATACAGAAGCGACTTTGAAATCACTACTCGCTGTAATGAAATACAGAAATGTAATATGCCTTTTTTGTTACAGAAACTTTCAAATACGCTCACAAACATGAACCAGTTAAACTAGGGCTGGGAGTCTCTGGGTTCTGAAGCCACACTTTACCATTCACATAATGGGGAATATGTATATGGATATTTTATTATAAGTAGTAGTAGCATTTGAAGTAGTAGTAGTAGTAGTAGTAGCAGCAGTAGCAGTATTAGCAGTAGCAGTAATAGTAGTGGTAGCAGCAGTAGCAGTAGTAGCAGCAGTAGAAGTAGCAGTAGCAGTAGTAGTAGTAGCAGCAGCAGTAGCAGTATAGCAGTAGCAGTATTAGCAGTAGCAGTAATAGTAGTAGTAGCAGCAGTGGCAGTAACAGTAGTAGTAGCAGTAGCAGTATTAGCAGCAGCAGTAGTAGCAGCAGTAGAAGTAGCAGTAGCAGTAGTAGTAGTAGGAGCAGCAGTAGTAGTAGGAGCAGCAGTAGCAGTAGTAGCAGCAGCAGCAGTAGCAGTAGTAGTAGTAGAAGTAGCAGTAGCAGTAATAGTAGTAGTAGTAGAAGTAGCAGTAGCAGTAGTAGTAGTAGTAGTAGTAGCAGCAGCAGTAGTAGTAGTAGTAGGAGCAGCAGCAGCAGTAATAGTAGTAGTAGCAGCAGTAGCAGTAGTAGTAGTAGTAGAAGTAGCAGTAGCAGTAATAGTAGTAGTAGTAGCAGCAGCAGCAGTAGTAGCAGCAGTAGCAGTAGTAGCAGCAGCAGCAGTAGCAGTAATAGTAGTAGTAGCAGCAGTAGCAGTAGTATTAGTAGTAGAAGTAGCAGTAGCAGTAATAGTAGTAGTAGTAGCAGCAGCAGCAGTATACCAGTAGCAGTAGTATTTATTTTGTATATATGGCTCATGTCAAATACATGGCAGAAACTGTGTATCTCATGTTTGCTTTGAGGGAATTGAATTAATTGCTCATCTTTTGCATATGGATATTTTTGTCTCTTTAATTATTTCATTTTATCATGAATTATTCTGAACAAATTGTTACTTGCATTGAACATGGGCCTGGGTATTCTTTTTGGTTTAATATAAAAAGAATAGAAGCTCCTGGACTCACCACCTGCAGGAGGATCAGTGAGCGGCTGTGCTCTGTGTAGAACTGGGATCGAACCAGAAGGGGGGAAGAAGGTTTTGTTTTGTAGAGCGATTTATAAATTTAATCTTTAAATGTATCTATTACCATTTGCCTTTTGAGTTCAATTTCTTTGATAAAATAAACTGTGTGGTTGTTTTCTTGAGAGAACAGTATTTAGAATTCGGATGAACATGTCATGATAGCCCAGCCTAAGTTTCAAGACTACTGTACAGTAAGTATTGACCCCCTTTCATGTTTATTTTAAATTTTTATTTTTCTATTTTACATAAGCGGTAAGTTTAAACATTGATAGTTGACACCAGCATATAGATAATCGATTGTGATACAAAATGTTGCAGTATTGATATTTGTGCATATTCTTTGACCTCAAAACTCATATTTCTCTGTAAGTTACTGTAGTGCCATTTGAACCAACTCAGACCTTAGGCACAGGCGTCCTGCTGGTGTCTTAAATCTGAAAAGCTACTTCCCTGTGTTAAGCAGCTAAAATCTGCAAATGTGAGACAGGCTTCTTCCCTGACAGAACTCTGACAATGTTCACATCCAGGTAATAAAATCCGTTCTGTTTATCTGTGCACACAACTGAAGGATTATATCTTCACACTTTGTTAATGCACTGTGAGTATTTATCATTTTAATTCTCTGTGTGTATCTATCTTGTATCGTCAAGCGCTTTGAGTTGCCTCGCATACAAACTGCGCTATACACATAAACCCGCCTCGCCTCCCCTAAAACCTTCTATAAACCCATTTAAAACATGTGAGACTGTTACGGCCTGTAAGATAAATCTGAAACACCAACTGACTCGGCCTCATTCACAAGAGTAATGGAGCTGTCGGCGGCTAAATCTGACCCTACGGTAACGCCCTGGGGAGCTATGATATCGCACCCCATCCGTCCAAAATGGCGGGGCCCCCACACGGCTGCTATAGTGACTGTCTTTCTGGGAGTGTGGAGGAAAAGAGAAAAGCGGAGAAGAAATAGGGGTGGTTGTGTCATTGTGATCTGATGGAAGCCTTTACGTGTCTGTGCCATTGTTGTCGCTGTATCTCTATTTGAGCAGATCCCTGTGGAGAGATGACAGCCGGGCAAACTCCACACTGAGCCTCTGATGGTCCTTGTGTGTGTGAAATTATTGTTGATGCTTGGATAGACACAATGAAACCTGCCCGGAGGCCCGTAATAAAGCACACCTTCACGTTTCAAACCGCAGCTCAGTGGTTTTGCGTTAAAAAAAAGGGGTCTTGTCTTTCCATTACGACGCAATTATAAAGTCTGTCGGTGTGAAGATATTGCAATATGTATGTAAATTTTGTCAGTGCTGTCAGTCACCGGTATTGGATTCTACTGTATGTTCATTTTACGGCTAGTTGGTTAATCTGAATCTCGGAGAAAACAGAACAAATGGAATTACGCCGCACAAGAGGTTTTAATTTGTGTGATTTTTTTATCATCACATGGAGCAGGCGGCGAGGCGGTGGGCTGTTTGGATGAGATGGGGCTGCACTCCACAGATAGGCCTAATGTAATCTCTGTTGACACAAACTGGAACACAGGATACTTTTTTATAGTTACTGTTAGGACCTGAATATTTGAACCCACAGCTAATGACTTATTACTTCAATATCCTTGCGCTGGAGCAGAGGTCGGGAACTTTTTCAGCTGAAAGAGACTCATGCTTTAAAATGTATTTCTGTGGGAGCCGTATACTGGGGATAATATCAACACATTTTGAGTGAGATATTAGTCTTAGAATGTATTATTTAGTTTGATAACGTCTTTATACTGAATAAATACAATGCATAAAATATTCGTTCCGTTAATGACGACTAAGATTTGTCTGAGAATGAGACATAATCATTGTTCCTGACCTCTGCACTAGTGTGTTACTGATATAACTATACATAATGTCAGTACTTAAAGGAGCTATGTAGAGTTAGCAGTTTTTGTGCTCGCGAAGCCCCCTCTGGTCAGACGTGTAACTGCAGCCTGATTTAGTCCTGTCCGCGACAATTTACAAATTTGTGTAGCATATATGAGTAACGTTATGCCAGGGATAGGACAGTATAGGAAAAAATGGGTTCGTTGGACTAGATCAGAAGACTAGATACGGCTCTCTGGGAGTTGTGAGGCAAGTAATATTACACTCAAGAGACAGACTGGTTACCGGCGGGTGCCATGTATTTACAGTGAAAAACAAACAACATTTAGTGCAAATATATATACAGTTCTGCAGATCAACAACACAACAATACAGCAGCAGTACTTTTAAAAATGTCCAGAATGGTTCCCAACCATGGGTCACAGGTCGTGACTATCACACACACACACAAAACCATGTAGTGGGGTGCCACAACAATGTGGGCTTAAATGTTCATTGTTATGGAGTGTCCTTGTATTGATAATCCAACGGTTATTGCAACAGGTGTGTGTGGATGAGTGTGGGAGTGGACGGACTGCAACAGCCTCCTACCCTGACCGCAGGAGGATGTTGGTTGACAGGTTCTGGGTCTAGCTCGCCATCGAATTCAGGGTGGTGTCTTACCCAGACACAAAAATGGCCTGCATTAAAACAACAGGACTATGTTTTAAACAAAATCATTCAGTAGCTAGCTCATAATTTAGCACAGTGTACACATGATCAAACACATTAAATGGCATTAGGAAATAAGTTTCCTCTTCATTAGGCAATGTATAAATACATAGACAGTCTCAAAGTGCATAGCATTCAATGTAGACAGTAACAACTAACAACTACAACAATATATGACACTCAAAATACTCAATAGGATATAAATCAGATTATCCGATTCATGAAACATCATGGTCATAACAATACACTAGTGCATCAAAATGACAATGCTACATCTGGTGGCTACCACAGATGCTAAGTAGTAAACAACAGCTTCAAACTCACCAATTCCCCCTTATAATGAATTCCCAACGGTTGTTACGAATGTGAAGCGATGGTGGGGCTCCTGTGCAGCTGTCCGGTTGCGTCTCCCTCCCGTGTGTGACAGGGAGAAGCGCAAGCGTCTTGTATCACGCGCTACGGCCAATGTGATTGGCTGAGGCAGTTCTCGCGATAGTGAACAGGAGCGCGGAGAATTAAATATATTAAACGTTTTATTTTTACACAGAACCCATTTTTAATGTGGGTTACATCCTCCCCGCCTAAATATGTGCACGTCCCGTTGCACGTTAGTCCATTAGCGAACGGAAGGTAAACGATCAGACACGACGGACGGTAATGCATCGGACAGACTGTGTAATAACGTCTGAACAATGGAAATTAACGGGTTACCGAGCGTAGAATAAGCGAGTCGCTGAGGCGGTACTCTCTGGCGATTTGAACGTCTGTAAGTCGTTTCAACTACGTCAGAATCATTGTTATGGTTGAGTTCCGGAGGGTCCTCGACGGAAACATCAACGGTAGGTATCTCTTCTCGTACAGGTAAGTGTGTAACTTCAGGTAAGTTAGTCAATTCAGGTAGGTCATTGTCAATTACTGGTGGGTTCTCTTCAGGTTGAGCCAACTCTTCCTCCTCAAAGTCGGACTCGTCACTGGTTGAAGCGATTGTTGGAGTTTGGGTTCTTTGATCGTCAACTGAATGATCAGATAGTATTGTCCCTGGATTTTCTGCAGTGGGCATAACTGTTGGAAGGGATCTCTCCACTGTGAAGCGTAGTGTTGGTGGATTGACATTCACAGAGACAAGGCTTTCGGTGTCTTCGACTGATGTGTCGGTAGAAAGCTCAGAGTGCTTTGTCTGTTGTCGAGTTCGGGGTCTGACAGGTGATGAATTCAGGAGATTGTGAGTTGTGATCATCTGTGAGACTTCCACATGGAAGCAAGAGGTCTCTGTGGAGGGTCCGGGTTGGTCCATCTCTACCCTCTGGCTTGACCTTGTAGACAGGAAGATCTCCAGCTCTGTGGACAACAATATAAACTTCCTCTTCCCACTTGTCTGAGAGTTTGTGTTTTCCTCGGAGACGAACATTCCTTACAAGGACTCTGTCCCCTGGTTCCAGAGCACATGGTATGACACGAAGATCAAAGCGGCGTTTATTTCGGTCTGCTGACTTTTTGGCATTATCCGAAGAAATTTTGAAACTTTCTTCCATTCTTGATCTTAAGGACTTGATGTACTGCAGGTGATTGCGATGTTTTGATTCTCGTACAGGGAGATCAAATGCAATATCTACAGGTAAGCGCGGTGTCCTGCCGAACATTAGCTCGTACGGAGTGAATCCAGTAACCTCATTCTTGGTACAGTTATACGCGTGAACAAGTGGCTTTACATGTTCCTTCCAACGGGTTTTCTGTTTTTGTTCCAATGTTCCAAGCATTGCAAGAAGAGTTCTGTTGAACCTTTCAACTGGATTTCCTCTTGGATGATATGGTGTTGTTCTGCTCTTTTGGATTCCGGCAATTTCACAGAGTTCTTTTATTAGCCTTGACTCAAAATCTTGACCTTGATCAGTATGTATTCGCTCTGGGATGCCATAATAAATGATGAAGTTTTCCCACAAACACCTTGCCACAGTTTTAGCCTTTTGGTTGGGCGTTGGGATAGCAACAGCGAATTTTGTGAAATGGTCGGTCAAAACTAAAATATCTCTGGTGTTACTGGAGTCTGGTTCGAGGCTTAGAAAATCCATACATAGCAATTCAAGTGGACGTGTAGTGTTAATATTAACAAGTGGAGCAGCTCTTTCTGGCAGCGCTTTACGACGAACGTAGCGGCCACAGCTCCTGATCTTTTGTTCGACATCCATTGCCATCCTGGGCCAGTAGAACCTGGTACGGATGAGGTCAAGAGTTCGTTCAACACCCATGTGTCCCATCTCATCATGGAGGCTTTTCAGGACGAGTGGACGTAAATCTTCTGGGAGAACCAGTTGGTACGACAGATCTTCACCCTCTCGTCTCCTCCGGTACAGCACTCCATTTACAAGCTCCAATTTTGACCACTCTCGCAAAAGGAGGGGAAGTTCTGGCAACTCAGCTCTCGCCATTGGTGGAATCTTCTCCCCGGTCTCAAGCTGATGAATAATCTCTCGAATGCAGGAGTCAGAATGCTGCTTGTCTCGGATGTTGAGAGTAGGGATCAGCGGTGGCTGGTCAAGGCCTTCAGAGCTGACAGTGGCAGATGGCGTTCACCATCTCTTCAGAGATAGCATCAGAGTCTGCTGTATGCTGAGACACAAACTGATGAATAACTTCATGGTCTGGAGTTTCGTTATTGGAGCACAGTTGAGGTTGTCGTGAGAGAGCATCCGCAACAGCAATTTGAACGAGTAAGTGGATAAGGCAGCCAACCAACGATGTCCTGTAGCATCCAACTTTGCGGAAGTTAGGAGGTAGGTGAGAGGGTTGCTGTCGGTAACCACTGTGAACTCTGCGCCGTACAAATAATCCTGAAATTTCTCGGTCACGCTCCATTTAAGAGCAAGAAATTCCAGTTTGTGGGCCGGATAGTGGCTTTCGCTCTGGGATAGTCCACGGCTGGCGTAGGCTATGACCCTAAGCTTTCCATCTTGCTCTTGGTATAATGCAGCTCCCAGTCCCGTCACGCTGGCATCAGTGTGGAGGATGTATGGACGTCCGGAGTCTGCAAAGCCAAGAACTGGTGCAGTTGTGAGCTTCTTGATCAGAGCCTCGAAAGCAATCTGGCAGCTGGGACTCCACCTCTCCCCAAAAGGTTGATTCTGGTGGTAGACTGGCGCCTTGTGGGGTCCTGGCTTCTTCGACTTCCGCACTGGAGCATAGCCTCGGGTCAAGTTATTAAGTGGTTTGGCAATGATGGAGTAATCCTTAATGAAGCGCCGGTAATATCCTGCGAAGCCCAGGAAGGATCTGAGTTGTTTCAGTGTCGTGGGAATTGGCCATGATTTTATAGTCTTTATTTTCTCCGGATCAGTTTCAACACCTTGTTCTGACACAATATGACCCAAGTAACGAACAGACTTTTGAAAGAATTTGCACTTCTCAGGTGACAATTTCAGCCCATATTGCTTCAGACGGTCCAGCACTCTCAATAGTCTCTGTTCGTGCTCCTCCAAGGATTTGGAGAATACAATTAAATCATCTAAGAACACAAGTACCTCTTTCAGATGCAGGTCACCCATGCATCGCTCCATCAAGCGCTGGAATGTACTTGGTGCGTTCGTAACTCCTTGGGGCATACGGTTAAACTCCCAAAATCCGAGAGGGGTGACGAAAGCGGTCTTTGCTTTATCTTCTTCGCACATCTCGATTTGGTAATAACCGGATTTTAAATCTAACACAGAGAACCATTTGGAACCACACAGAGCTGAAAATGCTTCTTCTACATCGGGCAAAGCATATGAATCTTTTATTGTTTGTAAGTTTAACTTCCTGTAATCAATGCACAATCTGACATCACCATTCTTTTTTCGAACCACCACAATAGGCGATGCAAAAGGCGATGACGACTCCCTTATGACACCGGCTTCCAGAAGCTCCCGGAGATGGCGGCGGACAGCTTCAATATCCTGCGGATGGACAGGCCGGGGACGCTGCTTGATTGGCGTCTTGTCATGGAGTGGAATGTTATGTTTAACAACTGTTGTGCGTCCAAAATCTAAATCGTGTTGGGAAAATACCTCTGAAACGGCGTTCAGTTTGTTCGTGATTCTCTCCCTCCACTCCGGTGACAGTGGAGATTCGCCGAAGTTGATGTTGAGGCTGGAGGATGGCTTCTCTGCGGATGTAGAGCTTATGTGCTGTTCAGAGATGATGCAATGATATGGCTCGAGTTCAGCAACAATACTGTGCGGTGGAATGAATGTGTCTTGCTCTGATTCATTAGTAACGACCACAGGAACTTTGAATGGTGGAAGAGCTGGAAGAGATATGAGGCAACTGCTGACACACACCCCACCAGGCAAAATGGAGGCAGGATGTTGCAGGATAACACTCTGGAATGGCGGAGATGAAGAGACTTTGGCCAAGCCCTCGATGACAATAGTGCGGCCGGCCGGGACACGCACTGGGGATTTACTTAAAAGTCTTACAACTCCAATGTTCCCTTGATCCTTTTGTTGGTGTGACAGCTGTAGCGTCTTCAGGACAGCTCTGTACCCGTGTGTATTGGGTTGAAATGTAGACTGATCATTAATATAGTGCTCATATAGTGGTTCTAAGGTGTTCATGCCAATGAGGACAGTAGATGGGACATTATTGTGTGCATCTGGGACAAGTAGTGCGAGTGTGGAAACAACATGTTCTTTTCCGACAAAGTCTTTAGAAAATTGCACTGTTATTTTGACATACCCAAGATACGGGACATTCTGGCCAGCAGCTCCTTCAACGTGAAGAAGATCATGGAGTGGGTAGATTTGTTCCTCATGCAAATGATTGTTATAAAAAGAAACAGGGATAGTGGTCACTTGAGATCCAGTGTCGAGCAAACACTGGTGTGAGTGACCGGAAATGTTCACTTCAGCTGTGCATCGGGATCCAATCAGTCCTTTAGGCAACTTTAGCGTTGGCCCTGGACTGGGCAGCTGTAGTTCCGCACAACTAGCGTTTTTCTTCTTAGCGGGACAGTGTGGGCCCTGCACAGTTCCTGGGTGTCCCCCTGCAGGAACTGGTGCTAGTTTAAATGGTTGTTATGTTGTAAATTCCTACTTTGCTGCCACTTTTGCTTTTCCTTGAACTGCTTGCGTTTTGAGTCGACCAGTGTTGGGTTGGGACGGTTCTCACACTGCGGCCTGATGTGTCCCTCCTCACCGCACCGGAAACAGAAACCTGGCTTTTGACTTGATGTACTCACATTTGGACAATTTCTTTGTGTTATGTGGGGCATTGGGGCTGAAGAGCTTCCTTGAGCGTATCGGGGACGAGAATGTAAAGACTCGGAGGCAGTAAGAGCATCCAGCTGCTGCTGCATTTCCGCCATCTGTTTTTGAAGCGATGACAGAGCAGCACAAACCCCATCCTCTTCCACCACAACCTGAGCTTGAGCAGCAACTCTATGTTTAGATGTTCCCAGGTGTTGCTTCATTCGTTGAGCTTTATTGGCTTCACGATCTTCTTCCGTTCTCAACAGAAGAAGTAGTTCGGCAAATGAAGGTGGGTTAGACTTCCTCTGCTTCAGCTGGAGCTCAGAGATGAGATTATTATCCCAGCATCCCCTGCAGAATTGGCTGAGCAGGTGCCGGTTCACGTCGCCCAGTTTCACTCCTCCCCGCTTGACTGCTAAACTCAGGGCTACTTGGAGTCGCTGTAAATATACAGAGGGTTTCTCACCAGAGTCCTGTAGCGTGTCCATAAATTTAACATAGAGCTCTTCCCCATCTTGCACTGTTCCAAATGCTGAGTCCAGATGTTGAATGTAGGTTTCTGCCGGCAAGTCGGGGCTGAGATGTTTCACTACGTCGCCAGCAGGTGGTAGGAGACTGTCGAGGATGTGTCGGGATCGCTGGAATTCTGATATAGATGGATCCTTGAGAATGAGGTCCACACCAGAGCGCCATGTATCATAGTCCACCTCATGCTGTGGGCGCGGGACACGTCCAGAAAACATCCTCAATCTGTGTGAAGAGCGTGCATACACAGCATCATCACTGTTAACAATATGCTCGACCACATACCTCTGCACTTCAGGAGGATTCAAATCATCAGCAGTTATATTGATTGAATGTCTATTGCTGGTTCCAGCAGCAGGTGGAGCAGGTGAGGCAGCAGCCATATTGGTGTTTGCAGTTGCAGGAACATGGGGGGCGGCCATTTTGGGTTCTGGTGATGGGTCCTGTTTTGTTATAAGCCTATTTGATGAGGACGGTTCAATAACAACTTTATTTATTTGGGTCATGAGCTCTTGTAACATCTGAGCTAAGTTTTGTCCAGACATCTCAGCTACTTGCTTTAAGTCAGCTAGATAAGTCTTGGTCTTGGTCTCACTTATAGTAGTCGCGTAAAGTTTTGATAAATCTTTGACACAGTACTCATAATGTGTAGGCCTAAACGTATATGGCAATATCGGACCCAATAAATCAAAAGTTGAACCAGGTTTAAACTCCACCACTAACATGTCATGAAATTCACTATCAGGATCGTTAACAAAAATAGATGATCAGGGATGATTTCAACAGAGGTAAGAATTGCAACTGTTTTGTATCATATTTTGTGTATATTTTCCAAGATGTGATACTTCAGCAAATGTAAAGCAAAGTGAATCGACAA
Organism: Knipowitschia caucasica; assembly: GCA_964034765.1. Classification (NCBI taxonomy): domain Eukaryota; kingdom Metazoa; phylum Chordata; class Actinopteri; order Gobiiformes; family Gobiidae; genus Knipowitschia; species Knipowitschia caucasica. The sequence continues at coordinate 26,435,413 of OZ035842.1, forward strand.
AAGCCTGAAGCCAAATTACAAAACACACAAACGAATGACATATAAGTACCAGAGTATCTACTTAATATGTATATATTTTGATTTTCTGTTTTGAAGTTTTTATTCAAGTAGAGAATTGTGCTACACTTAATATTCACTCTTTTTGTTTTTCAATTCAATTCAATACATTATTTATCGCTCTGAATCACAACAGCAGTCGTCTCGGAGGTGTATTCCAATGTGGTTTTACTGCCAATGGCAAATACAATCAATCTGAATCCATGGGTGATGTCAGCACTCGGTCAGTCCGGTCTATAGTTCACTCTCACTTCTTTAAAAAAACAAAAACAAACTCTATAATAATCAAACAAGCAGAACAAGATAACAGGGAAAACTCAAGCCAATTTGACAGAACCTCGCAGTGAAGCAGCCAAACGGAAGCGGGACAATTACAGCTGATCCCTCCCACTGAACCAGGCTCCTCCATCAGGCGACGGAGCAGAATGCCAAGCGCTCGGGGAAAACATGCAAGAAGTCATTGGTTCCAGCCGCTATTGCACTTGAATTCATTTTAGATTAAGTATTGATTTGAATTTGTACAGGAGGATTTCACCAGCCGACAGCAAGTATGAAAATTTTGAAGTGGGAACTTGTCAAATATATATATAAAAAATAAACTAGTATGCCTGAATTTCTCCTACAGGGATCAATAATGTATCTACTGTATCTATCTATCTATCTAAAAGTAAATGTACATGAGGACATTGTAGTTGCCAAGTAATTTTAACTGTTATGTCAAAAGTTATATTCATTTGAACCAAGTCCTTCAGCGGAAAGATCAAAGATAAAAAGCCCTGTGGATTTTAAGATACAGTATAACTTTTGGGGAAATGGTTTAATTAAAGGGATAGTTTTGATTCATGTGATATTTCAAGATAAGATGTCACTTTCAATTCAGTTCAGCTTCATTGGAAACATATCAGACAAACGCAATTAAGATAAGAAGAGATCGTTTATTAGTCCCCCAGCGGGAAAGTGTCAGTGTTGCATCGCAGGTTTGATTCTGACATTGCCATTTGCAGTAAAACCCCATTGGAATACACGTGCGAAAGTCCCCAGTGTGCATCAAACAAGTGCATAAATATAACTAAGGTAAAGAAGTGTTTTCCGAATGTGGAAGAAGCCGATTTGAACGTAAGCTAGCTGTTGTCAATTTCCTTATATGGGCATTTGCGGAGACAGGCTTGTTGCTAATATGGTTGCTAAGGCACGCTGAAGGTTCCCCCATAAATGAAGGCATCTGATTGGTCATTCCCGTTATGGCTCATATCTGGATTTACAAAGACAACACCCAAATATAAACACCAGCACTTACACAGAGATACACCACAGGCTTTTAAGCCCATAATCATGACTGTGACATAAACAGTTACTGAGCTAGTTTAATTCAATTCATTTTTGTATAGTCTTAAATCACAAAAGTAGTTATCCGGAGGACTTTTATTTCATCATTATTAGTATAGCTATTGTTCACTTGACTTGTGCCGTGTGCTCCTCTTTCCTACTGTTCTATAACTTGTGATGCAACACTGACATTTTGCAAAAGCTGTCGATTCGCCAACATAGATCAAAGAATCAAACTGAAATGCAATGATAAAAAATAAAATAAAATACACATAGAGCAATTGGTCCTTAAGCAGCAGATGACCAATGTCCATAAATGTTATCAAATGTCGAATTTCCTGGATCATCACCTCTGTCTTTAGACCCTCCTGCATTGGCAAGGAAAAAATTAGTCGGAGCAAAACTTTGTCCATGAGCACTTCCCTATTGGGTGTCATCGAGGGGGTTAGTATTGAATGAGTGACTAATGAGGGTCGTTTTTGTGTCTTCTTGTCGACGGTCTCCATGCGTTCGCTGAAGGTCATGTGGATCCCCTGTTGGACGCCCCAATACATCTTTGTGATGACGTTTCCATTGACAAAAATAGAGAGGCAGATGGATTATTTTCAGCCCCATCAATTTCAGTACATATGAGTTCTGTTCCAAATATACTGCATAGTGATGATTCATCTTTTTTTTTTTCTCGTGGATATAAGCTTACAGCAGTTTGAGGGCTTTTCTCCATTCCAAAACATTGCTTTCAATTGGTAATCACAAAAGCAACGGCCCTCCCTTTTATCATCATTGCAAAAATACTGTGGCAATACTGTGAGTGTGTGTTTGTGTTTGTTTGGGGTTTCTAAGTCCTGTATTTTCTTGGTTATGCATATGTTGACCTTCGAAGGCCCAGAAGTATACGCATGTGGGTCAGTGCAGGGCTTGCAAAGATGACACAGGCTCCCACTAATAAGCCACTACAACATATCCACGTCGAGCCAGCCCAGCCCACGGCATCAGTGCGTAGAGCAATATCTCTCTCTCCTCCCTGCCTCCCTCTCCCTCACTCTCTCGCTCTCTCTCTCTTTCTCTCCCGTCCTCTCGCTCTGCCCAGTCTCCCCTTGCTCTCTGCTCTTCAGCTCAGGCGCATCTGCTGTAGATCCACACTCCGGCTACTGTCACCGCCGGCTCCCTCTCTCTCAACTCTCTCTCTCTCCATCTCTCTCCTCTTCTTCTTCTTCTTCTTCTCTTCTCCGCGCACACAGATCGAGCCCTCATGCAGTGTGGCGAAGGCAAGCTGACGGGGCGACACGCTGCTCATCTGACCGGGATGCCTGACGGTAAGGGAAAGCGCTGTTTCTTTTTGTAAGAACTGTGACTTTGACGCTTTTTGTTGCCGAGTGATGGAGAGGGATGGAGCGTGTGGACGCTGCGTGTGATACGGGGCTGAGGCGGGACACGAGCTCCCAGTGAGGAATGTATGAGAGCATTCTTATCGCTTGTTGCAGCCTTCAACATGTATTTAGATGTGCATGGGCTAATGTTGTTTTTCTGCTACAAATTGGGTATTGGAAGTTTGGCTGAAACTTCAGACCTATCAGCACTTTCTTTCGAACATTTTTTGGAGCTATCTGTTGACTTTTTTGCATACAGGCATTGAATTTTATTAGGGATATTTTGAAAAAAGAATGAAGCAACTTGAATACTACTACTGCTTAAATTAATCTGAATCTGTGTTGTCATGATACTAAAATTACAAGCTTGATTCCGATGCTAAGAAATAGACTCCAATGCCCAAATATCCCAATGTTGGCACCTCACAGACCAAAGCAATCTTTTAATGGGAAAAAGCTGCAATTTCTTTTAAAAAAAACAGCATTATAGCAATTGTTCATGTTACTACAAGGTTTTATATTAGTTCTAAGATAAGAATAATTCAAATTTTGGGTTAGCATTTTGTATTTTGTCGTATGTATGTGATTTTCACTGCCAATACTTCCTCAAATAGCTTTAGTATGAATCAATATCAACTTTTTGCCATTTTTACAACCCTGCTTTACAAGACTGTGACCAAAGAACAGTTGAAAATCACATTATAGAAACAGTAATCATTTCTTCAGCCGATTAACCACTACCCCGTTATTGCGCCCTGTCCGAAGACCCGTTCTAATTGACATTTTTCGTCTAAGAAACTCATTTCTAATATTGACTCGGTGAAATTGAATAAATGATTCAAGTGACATAATGTATGCATAACACACGAGCATGTTTCCATCTTTCTTAATGCTAATGTGATGTAAATGATGAGCTCTAAGGCATGCCATTTTTACTATAAGGTTCTGGATAATTAATGTATAGGAACATTAGCACTGAGGGGACTCGTGTGTAGGGACTCTCTCCGGCTCTCTCCTTCAGTTCCTCAGTCGCCCCGGGGTCAGAGGCTGTTCTCTGCTGCGCTGCTCGATGCCCACAGCGTCTGTTTGTGCATCTGCCTCAGCGTTTTACCCTTCAAAATAAAGAAGAGATAGAGTTATAACTGTGCGATGTCTCAAGTAGGCCAATGTGTTTTTGGTTCAATTCCATTTATTCTTGTACAGCCCTAAATCACAACAGTAGTAATCTCGGAGGGCTTTACAAAACCGTCGAATTCGCGGACACAGATCAGAGAATCATAATTTTTTGACATATTCATTCTCAAAGTAAGTGAAGAAGAAGAGAAAATATGATGCATTGTTGTTTAACCCTTATGAATGAGATTATTTTTATTATTTAGAAACCGCATTGGTGGAAGCTGATGGGGATAAAGAATTAGAAATACACATTAAACAATGAGATGTTTTAATATTTCATGTTACAGAATGTGAATAAATAACTTGAAAGAAAAAATATGATGGACCAAGTCAGGGATAATTGATTCTTTCCACCTGCAACGCCCCTATGCTGCCACCAGAGGGAGATTTCTTTTTTTCCAAATTTGAATATTACCAGCTGCCAACACAGTCGAGCAAATGTAAAGTCACTTGGGAAAATCTCAATAAAAGAAAATTCCTGGGTAATACTGGTCGGAACGTGATGTTTCCGGACTGAGACAGAAGAGCTTTTAGACAGAAGGAGCAGAGTTATATGATTACGCTAGAATGTCATAATATTTGCGTGGAAGCATCTAAGAACAGCTCCAGGTCTTTTTTTATGAAGGAACAATGCTGTAACTTGGTCAAAAACTAGATTTGCAAAATGTCTCCTTCAAGTTGTGTAATGTGCAGCTTGTTCGCTATTTATGACTACTTCCTAATCAGCTGTACAAGATTCTGTTTTCCAGCTTTTGAAATGTAATGAATAATCCGCTTCACACCGACCACACATCCCCACCCACAATCCCTTATTGATATTATTTTGGCTGTTGGATTCTGCAGTTGTGAACAGTTGTGCCTGACCTCCTGCATGACTGTATTAGTTATTTTAGATTTATTGTGGTCACACAAAAAACAAATGTTAAATTACTAGCAACAAAAAACAGCAGGCGTTTTAAATCTCACAAACTAAACTGTCATTTCATTCATTATAGACGCATTAACTATCCCCAGATATCCAAACAGCATTTTTTTCAGGTATTTATAGCAAAAGAGTTCCCAATGAGAACAAAAACGTATTTAATGTGAGCGGCTACACAGCTCTGTGGGTCTGAACTGTAAAATGTCGTGCTATCTTTATTGAGGAAAAGCAAAGACGTGCCCTCCAGCTTTAAGTTATATAGCGCACATTTAGGGTCTATACTGGGTAATCCCTTATTGCTCTCACGTCAAGCACTGGACAACAAGCTGCGAGAGATTCTAAAACTGAGGCTTTAAATGCTTTTGAACGAAACTGCATCAGATTTAATGCTGCTGCTAATGCTTTAAAATGGAATAATAAAATAAATCTGGTTCTGTCTCACTTGGGAGACTCCAGAATGTGTAGATTTGGCCGTGTTTTCAGGGGATAGAGTTAAAACGATAGATGTGTGAAGCAGAATTGGACGGTGAGGGAAAAATATGCAGCCAAAAAGATAAGGTGGTTAGATGCAAGACGGCACTTCAGTTTTTACCAACAAGTGGCAAAGATTTTGAAGGTTTTGAAGTTTTGAAGGTTCCGGGCTTGGCACAGGATCAATCAAGCCTGAACATATATACAAGGCTTGCTGAAAAAATATTGTGACTTGAGATAATAATGGAGCTCATAAGTCTCCATGGTGCCTCAAGGACAGCTGTTAATCAAGCACAATCAGAATCAGAATCAGAATCATTTTTATTGCCACGTAAGTAACAGGAGGTCACAGACTTCGACGAGTGGATTGACGAGCACAATATGAAGCCAACACTTGAACTTTGAATGACTTACTGAATGAAAGAAGCACATTTTAGCCTTCTCTACACTCCTTATTCAAAAACATTTTTCATTATGCCTAAACGCCAGATCTATAAAGAGCCTATAGTGAATTATGTGATATCCATTGGAGCAGGTTTTCTGATCATCAAAGTTCATCCAGAGGTGTGGGGTAAGTTGCGTTTTAATGAAATAAGGAGAAATCTGTCGGTCAACCCAGAGGTAGTCGAGGTTCAAAACATTAGGATGCCTGTCATTCACATAAAGGCGGATGTGAACGATGAACAACCAATCACAATCGAGGACAAACATCTCAATTGTCTCATTTTCTTCCACTGGGTTTTTACAGATTTTCTTTGCCGATGCAGGAGGGTCCAAGGACAGTGGTGGGGATTCAGGACACTCGACATTCAACAACATTTTTATTTTCTTATTTATTTAATGTAATATGGACTTAAAAATAACATTGGAAAAACCAGATGTATTGCTGTCAGTGTTGTCCACAGTAGTTTTTTACAGATTAAATACATTTCAGAGAATTATGATAACATTTATACACAAGAACAACTCTGTCTGGATCTTAATCACTGTCTCTGCTGAAGATGGTCATGTTAGTCCAGGGGTGTCAAACTTATTTTGGTTGAGGGCCGAAAAAAAATTAAAGGGCCGTTCAGGGGCCGAAAGAAGAAGTGGGTTTCATTTTTTATACTTTTTATAATATGAAGGTATCTATATAAATGACTTGTTTCACATTAGTTAGACTGGATATTCTTTTCTGAATAGATTTAGTTCAGTTCCTGTGCACTGGACCAAAACTGGACCAAATATTGAAGGTTAATGTGAAGATGTTCTACTTCCGGGTGGATCATCAGACTATTGGTCCTCCCAACTGTCAATCATTCTGGTGATTCGTGCTCGTCAAATAAGACCAGAGTTTTGTTCAAAAAGTGGAGAGGGCGTTTTTTTACTAACAAATTGGGAAATCCTCCTTGAAATGTAGTTGAAGACTCGTAAGAACATAGCATAACAACTAACTTCTAATTACACGTTGGCTTAAAAAATTTTAAGGAATTAAATTTTATGGTATTCTTGAGAAAATTAGTAATGGATAACATGCCATTGTCGCCTAATACCGTCAATGCTGCTATTTAATATAATAATTTAAAATCATCTCAGGGGCCACTGGAAATGGTCTCGCGGGCCGGACTTTGACACCTGTGTGTTAGTCAGTATAGTTTTAGCCCAGTGGGGAGAGAGTTCCACAGTTTAACCCCCTCAAGGAGAAACTGGATTGTCCAAAAGATGTTCTGAGCTTTGGGAGCACACAGTCCCCGCAGACTCAGGCTGTAGTGGAGGCTTTGAGAACGGACTGACGTTTCAACATGAGCCCAGAGACCAGAGGTGACATTTTATTGGTCATCCGCCCCTTTTGGACATATGGCTCTATGTGTTTTTTTAATTTAACGGTTTGATTCTCTGATCTGTGTTGGCGAATCAATGACTTTGTATAGTCCTCCGAGATAACTACTGTTGGGATCAAGGGCAAAACTAAAATATATTGAGTTTAAAATGCCTTTGTAAGTAACAGGAAGTCACCAGGATTTTGCTTTGGTGTCTGATGTCAAAGCAACATTATACAAGTTATACAAAAATTAACAAATACATAGATATAAAAGCATGCACACAAAAAGTCTCACTAAAATTCTGATATACAAACAAACACAGTAGACTAGAAGAATATTTTGGAGAGTAATTACTGTCGCAGCAGCCAGAGAGTGCACAGAAACGTGAAAGAAGATCACAGATTGTATGAATGCGTAAAGTGTGTCTCTGTTCAAACACGCATCCCTAAATAATTACACACATTTCAGTCTGTGCCACATGTATCAGTGACACACATCATGCAATTGGAGCAACAAAACCCAGTGTTTTTTCTTGAAGTGCGGCTCTTGTGAGTTAGTACTGGCAACAAATTCCAACAGCGGAAAACCGACGCATGAAAGTGGACCTTGGTGATTCCTAATAACACGCTCGTCTTAACACTTTATATTATTTGTGCCTCAATGTCAACCAGACACCTTCGAATGGAAGCGTGGCTGACAATAGAGCTTTAAATTGGGTCAATGTATGAAATATCGCACACATGATTGGCCCTCTCTGGTTTCTGCTCCTCTGAATGAAGGTTTCCATGCTTCAGATCAGAGTTGCCGAGTGGAGCATGTTACCGCGGTGACAGACGCAACTGAACCTGAACTCTTTTCATTAACGGGAAACTCAAAGTAATCTTTATTTATATACCGCCTTTTCACTGCAGATCTGAGCAAAGCGGTTTACAATTGTTAATTTTTTTGGGCATTTGTCTCTCACTCCACACAGAGATGGGAGCGGGGTCGCCAGTACAGGAGGCGCATGCTAGAACTATTGGACATATTTTTAGTGGTAGGGGAAACCGGAGTACCCGGAGGAAACCTACGCAGACACGGGGAGAACATGCAAACTCCACTCAGAAAGGCCCTGGTCCGACCGGGATTCGAACCCAGGACCTTCTTGCTGAGAGGCGAGAGTGCTATCCACTCAGCCACCGTGCCTCCTGTGGTCGCAAGTGACCCTGAACAAAGCAAACCAGACCTAAGAATCCATGTTACATACAGTCCCATTACCAAATCAATGATCTGGAAAAAAAATGAAATAACAATGCATTAGTTTTACAAATTAAAAGTTAGCTGTGTTCGCATTGCCGGCAGTAAGTCAGACCTGTTCCCGGTGCATGTTGGCCTCCGCCAAGGCTGCCCTTTGTCACCGGTTCTGTTCACTGTATTTATGGACAGAATTTCTAGGCGCAGCCAGGGGCCGCTGGGGGTCCGGTTCGGGAACCACAGGATTTCATCTCTACTTTTTGCGGATGATGTCGTCCTGCTGGCTCCAACGAACCAGGACCTGCAGCATGCACTGGGACGGTTTGCAGCCGAGTGTGAAGTGGCTGGGATGAGAATCAGCACCTCCAAATCCGAGGCCATGGTGCTCGACCGGAAAAAGGTGCCTTGCCCTCTCCAGGTGGGTGGAGAGGTCCTTCCTCAAGTGGAGGAGTTCAAGTATCTCGGGGTCTTGTTCACGAGTGAGGGGAGGATGGAGCGTGAGATTGACAGGCGGATCGGTGCAGCGTGCGCAGTGATGCGGTCTCTGTATTGGACCGTTGTGGTAAAGAGGGAGCTGAGCCGAAAGGCGAAGCTCTCGATTTACCGGTCAATCTTCGTTCCCTCCCTCACCTATGGTCATGAGCTGTGGGTAATGACCGAAAGAACGAGATCGCGGATACAAGCGGTCGAAATGAGCTTCCTCCGCAGCGTGGCTGGGCGCTCCCTTAGAGATAGGGTGAGGAGCTCGGTCACACGGGAGGAGCTCGGAGTAGAGCCGCTGCTTCTCCACGTCGAGAGGAACCAGTTGAGGTGGCTCGGGCATCTGTTCAGGAGGCCTCCTGGACGCCTTCCTGGGGAGGTGTTCCGGGCACGTCCCACTGGGAGGAGGCCCCGGGGAAGACCCAGGACACGCTGGAGAGACTATGTCTCTCAGCTGGCCTGGGAACGCCTTGGGGTCCCCCCGGACGAGCTGGAGGAGGTGTGTGTGGATAGGGAAGTCTGGGCGTCTCTGCTTAGACTGCTGCCCCCGCGACCCGGCAACGGATAAAGCGGAAGAAAATGGATGGATGGATGGATGGATAGTTTTACAAAGTCTACAACTTCTTGTATCTACAGTATCTTGTTATTTAAAAATAAATTGGTATCACGAAATAACATGATAGTTGTATTTCATGAAATAACATGATCTGTATCTTGTACTAACATGAAATTATCATAAAACAACATGATGCCAGTGAAAAAAAAATACACTCACAAGTGACCCTAACAAGCTTCCGTACAAGGCAACTCAAAGTGCTGAACAAAATGAGGTAGCATCAAAGTCATAAATATTGACAGTACATGAAAATGTGCTCAGTTGTATGCAGAGCTAATACAGATGCAGAAATATAGCACTTTTTTGGACACTCAAAGACACTTCACATGTCCTTATACATTCACTCCAAACACGGTGGATATAAACCACTACTGTAGCCACAGCTGCCCTGGGGCACACTGACAGAAGCGAGACAACCAGTATGTGCCATCGGCCCAACAACCACTCACACACACACACCAGACTCATTCTGATGCGAGGGATGTGTCTTGCCAAAAAAAAAACAACCACTGTTTAGCACTTTACAGCCGCAGCTGCCCCACTGTGGCACTTGGTGTTCCCATCACAGTACTAACCAGGACTTGCCCTGCATAGCTTAAGAGGTCTGTAAGGATATGGCTTTCACCTGCAGGTGGCGCCACAAACACAAAGAAATCTAAGTAAGAGCTTATACAAGTAGCTATAATGAAGTTTGAATTTAAATAAGTCAATAATAAATAAAACCCTAAAAATAGCCACAAATAAATTCTAAATCATTGGCTGTGACTCAAGCAGAGGTAAAAGCCAAAGAATAAAAGTGGGTCATGTCTGCAGGATGCAACTAACTATTGGATATTATTTTAATGTAGGTTACTTATCGCAGCTTACGTTTAGAAGAAATAAGAAAAAAATTACACAAAAATATAAACAATTATAGATGATCACTTTTATGCCATGAGTACATCTGTATTAATGTAAAGTCGTAATGTATGAAAGAAACAACGTATTTAATAAATGCTGCCGTCGTGTGTTTAACGCTACATCTGATCTGTTTTTCATAAAAGAGATAACATGCACCTCTCTGTTGAAGCCTGTGAAAAAAAGTCACTCATATAGTATTTCAGTTTTTGAGGTAAATAACTGAGACAAACCAAACCATCCCGATGCTAGTGGTGGGGCCAAAGTACTGGGTTCCAATGCCAGAAAAAGTTAAGCAAATAGTCTTTTCATAACTAAAGCTGCTGACATCACCTTTAAAAGACACAGAATTCAATACATTTTCACACAAAAGTGAAAAAAAACACAACAAAAGATTTAAAAAGTCAATTGAAACCGGATAAAAGAGTCTGTCTGAGCTGGCCAGTCTGTGCGGCATGGTGGCTGAGTGGTTAGCATTCTCGATTGTAAGCAAGAAGGTCCTACGTTTGAATCCTGAGCGGAGAAGGGCCTTTCTGTGTGGGGTTTGCATGTTCTCCCCATGTCTGCCTAGGTTTCCTCTGGGTGCTCCGGTTTCCCCTACCACTAAAAATATGCGCAATAGGAATGATTGTAGTGAGTGGATGGGACTTTGATGTGTTCGGCGTCTCGCTTCAGTCATCACTGTCTGCAGAGAATGGAAAAATATCTGAACTCTGAACATTGTTTGAATGACCTTGGTCTGTAAAAATATACTATATAGATTAAGATTATAGAAACACAGAAAGACAGTCTTGCATCCTCTTCACCATTCACACTGTACTGTAAATCACATGAACTAAATCTTTCAAGATCTAAAAGCAACTAAATCATCGATCAAAAGATTTTTTTTTTGACAAATTGACTATCAAAAATGATTGTTAATAATTACACAGATATGAATACCGCTGTAGAATGTATTTAACAGCACTGATTCTCCATACAAAAACATATTGCGACTATAATGTTGCTTTACGTTTTATACTGGGACCTGAATCATCACAACCTTCAACTCCCCGAATGGTGACCGCTCAATCTGGACGCTACGCTGTCAAATCTAAAAACAGAATCCCTGCAGCTGTGTGTGTGGGAGCGTGGGCCTTCGTCATTCCTCCTTTCTCTGCAGCCTGGGGCACTGTGCTTCTCGACTACAACACAATCTATACATCCTCATTTGTAAACCTTAATTTTTCCAGCCTCTTTTCTCATCTCGGGACCATATACACTCAACCACACACACACGTCATTATCGGCACTTCTGTTGCCTCTGCTCCAGAAGCCAATTTTACTGCCCAGACCTGCCAAAGTAGCATCCAGCCCACAATGCAATCTTGTGTTGATCCTTCCTCCCCCCCCCCCCCCCCCCCCCCCCCCTGCAGGCTTTATCCCCAATAAGCACTTGTATTGTTATAAAGTGCAGATTGCCTGTGTTTTATCACCAGCTGCTCTTGACTCGAGCGTCGTTCCTAGCTAGAACCGTAATATGTTGTGTAGATTTGTTTAGTTTTTTTCATTTTTAAGCCGTCCGGACACGTGTGAGTGAAATTGGTCTAATCCGTTGGCACATCTGTGTTGGTTCTCCAGAGGGCACCAGCAGCAGCAGGAGGAGCAGATCTGAGAAGCATGACAAGAAAAAAAAAAAAAAATAAAAATAGCAGAGTGAGTGTGTGTCTCTGCGGAGCGGTGGAAGTGCGCTGGTGTGTTATCTGTGGAGGTTTTTCTGCACAGGGAGAGAGGGTGAGAGAAGCTGGTGGCCAAATGTCAGCGGACTAGAGCCGTGCCCATAGATTCTCATTACAAACACTCGCTGAAGCATGTGTGGAGTGTGAGGCAGATTTAGGAGATTTGTGTCTTTTTTGCCTCTTTTTTTGTTGTTCTGCTCACATTTATGAACATTTATAGACATTTATGAACATTTATAGACATTTTTCAACATTTATGGACATTGGTCATCTTTCCCTTAT